>OZ016494.1:285000-565000 GCA_963966615.1 Tenthredo amoena
TCTCAGCATCAAGTAAATATGATGCCATCGAACAACCCCTTGATTCCTTTGCCGATACAGCATCAGGCCCAAATGCAGGCGCAGATTCAGACACCACAAATGCAAAATCAGGCCAACCAAGTACCACCTGCTCTTATGGGTGTTCAGCAAATGCCAACTGTTGGACAGACCGGGAACGTAGTTATGCCTCCACACCAGACTAACGTAGCTTTGAATAACCCGCAGCCGACACATCCTCCGCATCCTGTTCCCCCAGGGGCTTTCGGGGAATATACAAACGTTCAGAAAACAAATAACATTTATCCTAACGAAATGATCGTCGGTTCTGGGCAGCAGTATCACGCCAGCGGAGATATTATCGGACCTAATACTATTCCTGCTATGTACGGGATGCAGCAGACTGCACCACCATCTACTGTCGCTCCTACTACATTCACTAATCCGTGTGCTCCCGTTACTCATCATCAGGAGAGAGCCGCCTTGCAGCAACAATTGCAAGAACTTTATTGCATGCCTCCGGCGTCTGAGAATCAGGAGAAAATTGTCAGTCTTCAAGAAAGGCTGCAGGCCTTACAGCAGCATGAAAGTACAGATCAGTGCAACGGAGGACCCCAGTGTATTCTACAAACTCCAATGTTTACCGCAGCTGTTGTAGACAGTCCTCAGGTAAATATCTACGAGTTTAGTGAGAATAATGTAATTAAGAGTCTTGTGAGCGTTCATTCAATGGTCTTGTGCTTTTCTGATTAGGTTTCAAGCACCACTGGAAGAGGCAGGAGTAAAGGCACCCCACGAGCCAAGAAAAGTAGGAAAAAAGCTGACAAGGAAGCTGCGGCACCAATCACAGCACAGCCAACAAGCCAACCTGAGCTACCTTTGTCAGAGAATCTCGTCACGCCGGTAGACAGCAGTAATGTTATCGATAGTATAGCTGATTCCGAGGATCTTAAACCAACTTCCGGTGACATGGAAGAAGAGTGGAATAAAAATAGGAAGGCTCGATCGCCTAGAAAACCACGGAAACCTAAGGAACCTAAGGAACCGAAAGAGCCAAAGACAAAAAAGGAACCTAAGCCACCAAAAGAAGCTAAATCTCCAAAAGGAAGGAAGAAGAAAGAGGCTAAGGAACCGGGATCAAAGCGAGGCAGAAAGTAAGACAGCATATTTCACTTTAACTGAGCGCAGATTATTTATCTCCTTATTTTTATCCTTCAGAAAAGTTGCTCAATCAGAATCAGCTGACGAAGAACCTGCGCCTGAAGCCGAGGAGGCTGTTGTCTCTGATTCAGGGGTTGTACAAGATGCTGAAGTCAAGCCAAGCGAACCTGCGATTAACGACGAACAAGAACAAGTCGATTCTTCTACAACAGAGCCGATTGTCACAGAGTCTAAAGAGGATACCGAGGAAAAAGCTGAACCCGAAGAAGCTCCCGAAGAAGATAAGAAACCTGAAGTACCTGAGGAAACTCCTGAAGTCAGTACACCGGTGAAGAAGAAATCTGCCAGTCGGAAAAAGTCGGTGGCTAAAGTCAGCGTCGGGAGAACACCGAGGAGTTCGAAGTGAGTTTCTTGCCTTTCCAGAGGTCAAGTTCCGGCCGAAACATAGATCTGTTCGATATTCTTATCTCCTGTTGATACTTTTGCAGTATTTGTAGAGTTTTTTTTTTGATATCTGTTCTAGGAAGCGTAAAAGTCGGATCGCGCCTGATTCTGATGGAGAAGAACTGGCCACTACTCCTCCGCCTTCGCCAGAAGCTGATGATGTTAATAAAAGGAGATCGGCGAGAAATACACACAGAAAAAAATATGTCGACGATGTAATGCTCAGATTTTCTGATGACGAAGTTCCTGTTCAGGATAGTCAAGCTAAGAAGGCTGATGGAAGCAGTGTTTCTAAGCCAGCAGCTGTTAAGAAGGAGACTGAAGGCGGAGAAGTCGGTCCTAATAAACCGAATTTTGTATATATTGTAAGTATGAGAGTAATATGGTTTAGGAGTCCAATTAATGGTTATGGCATGAAGGTTTTAATCCCTGGAATTCATTTTTTAGAATACTATGGATGAAGACTCTATGGTTGTGCAACATATTCTGGTTATGAGAATGGGAAAGCGAGAAGTAAAGCCTGAGGTGAAGGTGGAAGTACCTGTCGAGGAAGTGGTGGCAACTGAGAAAAGTGAAACTGCTCCTGAAACTATAGCTCAACCTGAGGAGGAATCTAACGGAAAAGTTGAAGAGGTTAAAGAAGAATTAGAGAAGGAAGCAGAGGCAGTGGCAGAGGTTGAGGCAGAAGCAGAGGTAGAGACAGAGATGGCGGTTGAAGAAGTGAAAGAAAAAGAAAAGGAAAAGGAAAAGGAGACAGAGATGGACACTGAGACGGAGACCGAGACGGAGAAAGGGACAGTGAAAGAGACAGAGAGAGAGACAGAGAAAGAGACAGTGAAAGAAACAGTGAAAGAGAAAGAGATAGAGAAAGGAGAGACAGAAGCAGAAAAGGATGAAGAAGATGGAGATGATGACGAAAAGGAAGAGAAGGAAGAGGAACCCGAATTAAAGAAAGAAGAAGAAACAGAACAGGAAGTAGACAAAAATAGAGATTTGGTCAGAGAGCCTGAGGAAAAACCTGTAGAAGATGAAAAGAAAGATGGCGAGAAGAAGCCTGAAGTGAAGGAAGAAGAAAATGCGACTGTGAATGAAGGTGAGGAGAAGGAAACTAAAGATGAAGCAGCGGCTTCTGATCCTAACGCAGTTGAAGTCAAGCCACAGATCATTGAGGTTGAAGAATATTTAGTAAAGTACAGAAATTTCTCTTACTTACATTGTGAGTGGCGAACGGAAGAAGAACTTTATAAAGGGGATAAAAGGATTCAAGCGAAGCTGAAGAGATTCAAACAGAAGATGCAACAGAATACAAATATATTCGAAAACGTATGTATAAATGAATATTTCTAAATCATGCGATGTATGGCTTTTCAGCAAGGTTCTTATATTCTGTGCTGTTCTCTGTTTCTAGCCTGAAGAGGATCCCTTTAATCCAGATTTTGTCGAGGTTGACAGAGTACTCGACGAAGCAACTCATACTGATCCAACAACGGGAGAAACTGTGAGACACTTCCTTGTCAAATGGCGCTCTCTACAGTACGAAGATTCTACTTGGGAATTAGAAGAAGATGTCGATCCTGAAAAAATTGCTCAATTTCACAGATTTAACAAAGTCCCACCGAAGGATCAGTGGAAGGTATGAATACCTTTGAGAATGTTGGGAAGAAAATTATTGTCTAGTTTACAGATTTCAATATTCCGATTTCCCTCTTCTCTTATTTTTTAAAGCCGAAAAAAAAGCCTCCCGCAACTGGATGGGTCAAGCTAGACGAGTCTCCGATATACAAAAGCAACAACAGCCTCCGACCCTATCAACTCGAGGGTCTAAATTGGCTGCTTTTTTCTTGGTATAACAGTCACAACTGTATTCTTGCTGACGAAATGGGTTTGGGAAAAACTATCCAATCTCTTACCTTCGTTGACGCTGTTTACAAGTACGGAATACGAGGGCCTTTCCTTATTATTGCACCTCTATCAACCATACCTAATTGGCAGCGAGAATTCGAGGGCTGGACGGACATGAATGTCGTTGTTTACCACGGCTCGTGAGTTTCTTTCATTCTTTTCTTTGAACCAGGGAATAAAAATGGGACTTTTCTTTTAAAAATTTGCTGAAATTTCTGTCTTGCTTATTTATCTGTTTTTCTTACAGAGCGGCAAGTCGTAACATGCTTCAAGAGTACGAGGTTTATTATAAAAACGACAAAAGGCAGCCCATAAAAGATCTAATAAAATTTAACGTCCTTATAACAACATTTGAGATAATTATAACCGACTTTAATGAACTTCGAGGGTACAATTGGCGGCTCTGTGTCATAGACGAAGCGCACAGACTTAAGAATAGGAATTGTAAGCTACTAGAGGGACTAAGGCAGCTGAATTTAGAGCATAGAGTACTTCTGTCCGGTACTCCGTTGCAAAACAACGTCAACGAACTATTTTCGCTTCTCAATTTCTTAGAACCAATCCAATTCGCAAGTAGCGAACAATTTTTAAAAGAATTTGGCAACTTGAGCAGCGACACAGAAGTTCACAAGCTTCAACTTCTCCTTAAACCAATGATGCTCAGACGTTTGAAAGAAGATGTAGAAAAATCTTTAGCTCCAAAAGAAGAAACCGTCGTCGAGGTACTAGGGATTCAAATTTCTTATGTATTCAACACTTTTTTCAACACTTTTATCTAATTCATCCCAAATTTACAGGTCGAGTTGACTAATATACAGAAAAAATACTACCGCGGTATACTGGAGCGAAATTTCTCTTTCCTATCGAAGGGAACAACGTCAGCAAACATTCCTAATCTAATGAACACTATGATGGAACTAAGGAAGTGTTGCATACATCCGTTTTTGCTGAACGGTGCAGAGGATCAAATTCAGTTGGATTATAAGCAAGGAAATGACAAGGAAGATTCAGAGGGTTATTTTCACGCTTTAGTTAATAGCTCTGGAAAAATGGTACTGATTGATAAACTATTACCCAAATTGAAGGCCAGCGGACATAGAGTTCTTGTTTTTAGTCAGATGGTCAAATGCTTGGATCTCTTAGAGGATTATCTCGTCTACAAAAAGTGAGATATCAATCTATCACCACTCTGCAAATCAGAAAACTCACACTCTAACTTATCTAAAACACAATATCGACTATTTTGTTACAGATATCCATACGAAAGAATCGACGGACGCATTCGTGGCAACCTTCGACAAGCTGCTATTGATAGATATAGCAAACCTGATTCGGACAGATTCGTTTTCTTACTTTGCACCAAGGCTGGTGGACTTGGAATTAATCTAACAGCAGCTGACACAGTCATTATATACGACAGCGACTGGAATCCACAGAATGATTTGCAGGTGAGAACCTTTGCCTATACTATTTCTGTTCTTTTGTGAATATAAATAAGATGATAAAACTAACAATCTGATCACATTTAACAGGCGCAAGCTCGATGCCACAGAATCGGTCAACAAAAAATGGTCAAAGTGTATCGTTTGCTTTGCCGTAATACATACGAGAGGGAAATGTTTGACAAAGCGTCTTTGAAGCTCGGTTTAGACAAAGCTATTCTACAATCAATGAACACTAGTCAAGGAGGTAAGGATCCTGGCAACAAACAATTGACGAAAAAGGAGATCGAAGATCTACTTAAAAAAGGAGCTTACGGAGCTATAATGGACGACGACAACGCCGGGGATAAATTCTGCGAAGAAGATATCGACATTATTCTTGAGAGGAGAACACAGGTGCATATAAATTGGCTGGAAACATTATCCAGCGGAAAAGACAAGACATTTTTGTTAATCACGAATTTCTTCCTCTCAGGTCATTACAATTGAGGCTGAGAAAGGCTCGACCTTTTCCAAAGCTAGCTTTGCCTGTTCTTCTAACAGAACAGACATAAACATTGATGATCCAGATTTCTGGAAGAAATGGGCTAAAAAGGCAGAAATTGACACTACAGAAAAGAAGGAAGAAGATGAACTTGTCATATCTGAGCCGAGACGGAGAACTCAGATCAAACGATACGGACACGACGAATCCGTCGTTGATATGTCCGAACTTGATAGCTCGGATGATAACAGTGACGACGAAATGGGAGGAGGGCTGACTGGCAGAGGTAAGCTATTCTTTGTCTATTCAGAGAAGAATTCTTGGAACAAGAAAGAAGGGGATATTGATATTGAGTTTATTTTTATCGTCAGGTAAAAAACGAAAAGACAAATTCGGCAAAAAGTCTCGTAAATTCTTTGACGAGTATGTTCCAAGGGAGGGTGAAGTAGTTTATGGAAATTGGGCACGAAGCGAATGTTTCAAAGTGGAAAGAGGGCTCTTAACATTCGGCTGGGGACGTTGGGAAGAGATCTTACAGCACAGCCAGTTCAGAAGAGGCTGGAGAGAGATAGACGTCGAGGATTGTGCCAGAGTTATCTTGCTTTATTGCCTGAGATTCTATCGGGGAGATGAGAAGATACGTAACTTTGTTTGGGACCTCATAACACCGTTGGAAAATGGGGAGAAAATAAAAACCATAACTATGCATAACACCGGGAGAAACAGCAGACAGAAACAGAAAAAAGGACGAACGAGGGAGCTGAGAGAAACTCGTGGATCGTCCGCTAACAATGGACCGAGTGATCCTAATCATTGGAGTAACGCGGAAAAGTACGACGGTGATATTTTCCTTGAAAATAACTACAAGAAACACCTCAGTCGGCATGCTAATAAGTAAGTATTCCAGCAGAGGAGCGGATAATTCAGAATCTTCTGGATTGTTTATGGTCTAAACACTTGAATGACTGGCTTCTGATCGTTAAAAGTCTAATTGTGAGATTATTATGCTATTTCAGAGTACTTTTGCGCGTCAGAATGCTGTACTACATCAAACACGAGATAATAGGTGATCTCGTACAACATATATCGGACGGTGTTCACGTTAGGTCAGTGAAATATATATCAAACGCTTAATGCTATCACATTTATTTAATTTTTTAATAATTTCTAAATTCTTCATTCTAACTTCTTTTCTTAAGAAAGCGAATAAATGAGAGCAAAAAATAAAAAATAAAAACGTCATGCACTTACATATACAAGCTTCCACAGTGCTTATAGTTGCATGTGCCATGTATTTGTTTTACTATGGGTCCTAATTGTGCAAGGAATGCTCATAGAGCTAAACCTAAACCTACCTGTTACCTTTGTAGCTATGTTAATGACAGTAGGTCGTCGGATCTATACTAATAAAATTCCTATCTCCTTACTCTACGCTACTGACCATTGTAAGCCTGTGCATCAGATACTCTCGGCAACACATCGATCTGGTAAGACGTAGAGTCCAATGCAGTGCACTGTGTCGAGAGGGCAAATTTACAAAGAAAAAAAAAGAAAAAAAGAATTTAAAACACGAAAGTCAAATTTTAGAGATTTGTTGATACCAGTTGTCAACTTTTTTTTTTTTTGCAATTATGATAAAAAAACAAGGTGAAATAAATTGTTAGAAATATAAGTTGAACTGGTATCGTCAGATCAATATCAAAATTTAAAAGATGTTATAAGAAAGTAATTTTTGAATTGAATTGGCATAATTAAATTGGCAAAAAATCAAAATGGAACCGCCCTACAGTGCGTTGCGGATAAATCCTCCGCAACTGGCGGAGCCTCCAGTGAAATGGTGGGACCCGATGGCAGACAAGTCTTTATTAGTGGGATGCTTCAAGCACGGATACGAGAATTACGATCTGATGAGAGCCGATCCCGCGCTTTCTTTCATTACCAGCTGTCCTCTCCCTCCCCAGACTCAGACCGTTCAATCAAAGTGAGTATCCGTTGGTTATACTTTTTTTTATTTTTTTTAATCAATATCCTGACATGCTGTTGCTAATTTATTTTAACACCACCCGCACGCTTATTATGTCTGCTACATATTTATGTTTGCAAAATGGCAAAACTTTAACTGCAACTTAGAGAGAAATAAAAAAGTGCGAATTGTGTACTAAATCATAGACAAATGCAGAAATTGAGAAATTCAACAATTCAGCTTTTATCCTAAACTAAAAAGTCGTACTTTTCTTTTTCTCTGCCAGCTTAATCGTTAAAGATGGAAAAGCGACGCTGCTCGTGCATTTGCCATTTCTTCTTTCTATTATACATCGGGACATTTACTTTAACAACAGTTTGATTCCTCAATTTGATATTAATATTATTTGTCTGGAAAATTGACCTGAACTTATAGTTTCAAAATGTAACTGAAAAAGTCGATATCAGTTCCTGACAACGTCAATCAATCACTGATATTAAATAACATAAATTTTCCACAAAATGATAAAACTGTCGTTAGAATTTGATGGTTACAACTTTGACAGCAAATTACCCGATGCATCATGAAATATGTATATAACTGTGTTCAAATTTGGTGCTTATAGGCAAGGAACAAGCTGGAAATAAGTCTTCGGTACTTAATCGTTATTCCCAAGGATCTACGATATTTACGAGAATGTATGATTGATTTTAAATATCTCATGTAATTTGAACAAAAACAATATTTTTCAGTAACAGAGATGACAAGAGTTTGGAGAATGAAATCGAAGATGGTGAGTCGTCAGGTATTGCAAGAGACTGCAAAGACTTGGACAAATTTGGAAGAGAAACTCCGACTGATTCTCCAGCTATATCGAGTAAGGCTGATACTCCAATACCAGAGGCCAGTGGAAGCCACGACGGCAACGAGGGAATGACAGACGACGACAAAGCCTGGCCTTCTGTTGTCGATCTAAATACACGACTTCGTCGTGTTATATCTTCTTATCAACGAAGTGTCAAAAAAGATGATACTAAAATTATTCAGAAACCTAAGACTGGAAACGAAGGAGAAACCAGCAATCATAATACAACAGGAAATACCGAACCTCCCTTGAATATGCAGGGATGGGATCTGCAGCAGCTCGCTATGTACCTTCTGGTAAGTAAAAAGTCTCTTTTATTTGAACTTAAGGTTTTTTTTATCCCTGCTTATTTATTACTCCAGAAAATGGAACGCCGAGAGAAAATGGAGGCAATGGTGAAAGAGAGAGAAAGAAGCCGCTTGGAAGAACAGAGAACCAAGTGGTCCAGGCGAGAGGAAAGCGAATTCCTACGCGTTATATCAACCTATGGTGTCAATTACGATAGAAAAAAGGCGCAGTATGACTGGACCAAGTTCAAAAGTATTGCTAGATTTGATAAAAAGACAGACAATGATCTCACAGATTATTACATGTCGTTTAGAGCTATGTGCAAGAAAGCCTGCCACACGAAACTCAACGATGACGAAGGTGAAAGCTATCAACAATTTTGCAATCTGTTCTTCTAGCTTTGATTATAGATCGTATAAATCTTCAATATATTATTTATTTTTCAGACATTTCTTTGGATCATCTCAGCGCAAGCAAAGCTCGACAAATATTGGACAGGGTTGATTTGCTGAGCAAAATTCGTGAGGAAATCTTGTCTCACCCTCATCTTGAAGAAAGATTATCACTCTGCCAGCCATCGGCTGATACTCCGGACTGGTGGCAGCCCGGTAAACATGATAAGGAACTGCTGCTTGGAGCAGCTAAACACGGACTGGGTAGAACTGATATTACCATATTAAACGACCCAGATTTTTCGTTTCATAAAATTTTAAACAAGAGCATATTCAGTGGTGTGCAAGCCACGAGAATGGACAAGCTAGACAAGGCGATTAAGATAGAGAGCCGTGAGGATATACTTAAGTTTGATAAAGATGAGATTTTAGTAAAGCTAGAAAAAGGTGAGGGGACTTTAAAGATCGAAAAAGTTGGCTTGAAGAAGGACAAAGATCTAAACTCTGAGAAAAAATCCGAACCAGTCAATTTAGAGAAGAGTCAAGTAGAGTTGACTATAGTTAAGGCGGAGATAAAGTCCGAGGAAAAGAGCAACAGTGGCGCGCTTACTATCACCACGATTTCCAAGCCGAAATCTCCAGAGCCGGAAAAACCTCCTGAGGTAAATGCAGAGGCTAACGAAAATGAGAAGGTTGAAGATATCAAGGAAGAAGTTGACTCTGAGGAGGCCAAGGAAAAAACAGAGCCTACAGAAGTTAAAGAAAACGGTCCAACAGAGAAGGAAGAACCCGTTGTGGAAGGAGAACCTGTGGTTGAGGAAAAACCAGAGGAAATTCAGGCGAAAAAAGAACTCGAGGAGGAGCCCGAACCAGAGAAGATGGAAGTAGAAGCTGAGCAGCAACCTTCCGCCGATAAAGAGCCCGAAAAGACAGAAGTCGTCGAGGACAAGGAGACGATGGAAGTCAAGGAGAAGACTGAAGTGGCTGAGAAGACGGAAAAACCTGAAAAAATTGAAGAAGTAGGGGAAACCGAGAAACCCAAGGATGTTGAAGCAGTTGAGGAAATATCTGTTGAAAAAACTGAACAAGAAACACCAACGGTCACCGTGGAAGATGAGACCGAAGTAGCAATAGTCAAGAAGGAAGAGGTAGAATCTCAAGAAGAGAAAATAGCCATTGCTGAAAAGGACAGCAGCAAGTCTACAAACATGGAAGATAAATGCAGCGTCCAAGCAGCAGAACTTAAGGCAATGTTCCCGGACTTAGAAGTTATTCAGCCTCTTTCGCGGCTAACACAGATAGACACTTTCGTTCTACGCGACAAGACGATAGATTATACAGAGCCAACTGTGGCCCAGTTGTTGGCGCACAGTTATCAAATATCTATAAAATGGCCAAAAGTAAGGAAGATCTTTTATTACTCCTTTTTTCTCTGAATCTCAGCTCTGAACTAATGAAACAATATTTTCATCAACAGGAACACGCTATCGAAGCTCGTCTTATGCACATTGTTCATGCAATTGAACACAAGGAGTGGCCAGTCGCAATTACCTTCAGCGCTGGTGACGAACCGGAAATTATTCCCAATGAGAAAGAAAGCTCTGAAGTAATTACCATAACTACAGATCATGGGATGACGCGGTCTATCGGAACCGGGAACAGCGTGGCTTCCTCGAAAAAACGAAAAAGGCATATCGCCATTGATGTAGAAACCGAACGAGGTAAGCAGCTATAATTTCCGCATTACTGAAAAGTTTTCAGTTATATATTCAATAACGTTTCTATTTCCGCTGATAATTTATCTCTTATTCTAGCCAAGCTCCATGCCCTGTTGAACAGTAGTCATATGACTGTTCAGCCTCCCACGGGCTTGAGCAAACCCACAGTTTTATCAAACTCAAATTGGGATGTCAACGAAGAATCACAGTCCGAAGAATCTCGACGATCCACTCCTGTGCAGCCACCTCCAGCCCACCAACAAGCTAGGACACCTGCGGTTCCATTCGACTTCAAGTATACTGTTCCAGGAAAGACTACAATCATTCCGGGAACTTCTAGCACGTTGACGCCGATCGATTTGTCTGCTGGGTAATCATCCTATTTATTAAGCTTTTATCCGAAGGATATGTAATATTTTGGGCCAGTCTCAGACCCTCAAGAAAACTGGGAAGTATACCTTGAACCAATGTAGATAAAGCAGTATTGAAATTTTGATTCAATCTTTTCCAGATATCCTAAAGCCAATTCCGAGATCAACAAAGACATGATGAATGAGGTACAGGATTTCTCTATGCCAAACAAAACCAAGCAAGTAAGCAGTAACAAGGGGAAACTGGATAGCATGCTGGATAAACTAATGAAGAGAAAAAATTGCGTAAGTATATATATATATATATATATATATATATATATATATATATATAGTGTGTTTGGGAAGAGTAACTTCCGTTTTACTTACAAAGTTAGTAACTTGGTGATAAAATCTTTTTTCTACTTTTCTTCTAGCCAACGGACGAGCCGATAATAGGCAAAGAAAAGAAGCGTAAAAAACTGGATGAAATAGTACTAGGTTTGAGCGCTGCGAAAGAACAGCAGAGCACTCACTATCCTGAGCATGGTAAAAAGAGTACAATAACGCCAAACGTTACTGTCACTCCTACGTCTGCGCCTAGCGGTCTTTCAAACCAGCCGTCGAGCTCTCAAAAGCCATTTTCCATTACTGTTACTTCGATTCCATCATCTCGAGCTTCTGGATCATCGGCTACCCTACCACCTCCGAGTTTACATTCGCACAAAGACAGTTTTTCCGCGTTGTTAGCTCAAGCTGAACAACAAAATCGTGAACTTAAGAAACAGCAGCAGCAACAACAACAACAGCAGCAGCAGCAACAGCAGCAGCAGCAATCTTTAGCGTCAGCCCACTCGTCTAATAGTCGTAAGAGTTACGAAGCTATGATTGCAAACATGAACAAAGTTGCTGATTACTCTGCTAATATTGGATCCTATTCTCATGAGGCCAAAGTCAACAAATGGCTCGCTGAGCAAACTGCTATGACGGAGCAATTGGGCGCAGAATATTTAAGCGCACCAAGAAGGAGAAGGCCTCGAGTTGATCCTTCTTTATTAGACTGGAAAAAACTAACAGGAGAAGAAAATGTCGCTGTGATTAACAGGCTAACGGGGAAAAAGGTATAAAGAGATTCCGTTTTGAGTAAAAAATATTGGTTCCATTATTTCTATGGAAAGTTTGCTTTTAGTTCCGATGAAAAACTAATTTCTTTTATGTTTTACAGGTCACTGGGACTAAAGCTCCTCAGCTGAAGAGACTAGGTCAATGGCTAATCGAAAACCCGATGTTTGACGTCGACCCAAAGTGGGCAGAACTTGTCAAAGAGCGTGGAAACCTTCCCCACGATCTACAGAAGCGGCTACCTGGAACAGATCGAGGCAGTAACAAAGGAAAGAGTCCAGGAAGACCTCCGATGATGCCGAGTCCAACCGGACAAGTTTCAGTCAGTCAGGCTAATTTAGCTGCTACTTCGATGGCGTCTAGCCTCAGTTTTCCGTCCTTAGGCAACCTCAACAATTCTCTTCTCTCCGGTTTGTCCCTCGGAAATTTTGACCCCAAAAACAACCCGCTACTAATGCCCTTTGGAGGGCTACCGAACCTTGGTAGTCTGGGAGGACTCGGGAACCTCGGAAGCCTGGGAAACATGAGTCTGACGAATTCTCTCTTCGCGAATCTCGCAGGTCTTGGATTACCCTCACTGGCCGGGATGGAGGCAGCTCTAGGTGCCACAGCGACTAGCTCAGCGGACACAAACGCTGGGACGTCGACCAGCGGTGGTAAAAATTCAAATTCAAACAGTGTGGGTGGATCTGGGAAGTCCAGGAGCAAGATGGAAGTATCGACGAGCAAGTCTTCGGCACCTTCGACTTCCACCTCATCTTCTTTACCCACAACTACACCGTTTCCATTCTTCTTTCCAAATCCTAGTCTCTTGTACACTCCGCTTGGTCTCGGAGGACTTAATCCTTTCTCCATGCAACCCGGGGGAGTTTCATCTGCGTACGAAAGTCTTGCCCAGTGCGGACTCCTCACTCCACCAACATCTACTGCTTCTTCGCGCAAAACAACGTCCACGTCTAATAGCTCAAGACAAAGAGACACCATAGCTGATACCATGAAGCGAAAAGAGAATGAAAAGAAGTCCAGATATTCTGCCGACGTTGGTTTAAGCCTTCAGCAGTATGCCGACATGGCTTTACACAGTGACGACAGAAAGCGGGCTGAAGCGGACAAGAAAGAGATCATAGAACTCAGCCAAATTGCAGACTTGTCCGCTAGGCTTGAGCGGAAGTCTAAGGAACAGGAAATGAAGGAGGCCTTGGAACAGCTCAGCAGAACTAGTGCCGAACTGTTGACTAGGAATTTGGAGGATCCTCAACGACCACCGAAGCGCGGCAGGAGTGCGGATCAAAGTTTTGATCAACCGCCTTCGTTAGAAGTAACTCTAGAACCAGTTATGAAAAAGGTGCGAGTCCAGGAGCCTGAAACCCCGAAGGCAGCTGCTATTAGCGAGCCTCTTGACGTTGAGACGATTCTACGGCCAACTACAGTCTCCAGGCAATCAGCTGAGGAAGAAACTCCGTCTTCGGTTCCTGCTGCGAACGTAAGCAGCACAAATGAGCCCGAAGATCCTCCCCAGATTGAGGCAACTCCTGCGTCTTCTTCAAAGACGGAAAATAAACCGAATTCGTCCGATGGAGACGACGACGTCAAGGGAAAGGGAAAGAAGTCTAGAAGTGGTAAAAGATTGAGCAACGATCCTCCGCCAGAACGTAAAAATTTAAGATCTAGTGCCGGTCGTCAGGCCAGAGCTGCCGCTGAAAGACAGGCGAGAATGGAGGGAGAGCAACAGTTAGCTGATCAACGAGAGAATCACGGAGATTGAATGAACGATTAGTGGCAACGATTTAGGGAAGGAGAAGGATAATAATAATATTAATATTAATATTAATATTATTGGATATAGAAATTTGGATGGAATTAAAACATAGTACGACGACTGATCTTTAAGTAGTGGTGATCATTAATAGTTGTATTCAGAATAAAAAATAAAAAAAGGGAGTAAGTAAAAGATAAAAAATTAAATAAAATAATGAAACAATGGACTACGGTACGCAAAGTAGCAATTTTGAGGATATATTAATAATAATAATATTAATAAATAATAAAAAATAAAAAATTAATGGTAATACCGATAGTAATTTATCGTGAGGGGCGAGGGGAGGACAGGAGAAAACGATTTGATTGATTCATAGATCAAATGAATATTTGAAATATAAAATAACGATATAACGCTGACAATTTTTAATTATTATAATAATAATTATGACAAAAGTGAACGTGTGATAAGCCACACACATATTATGCGATAAACGAGGAAGAGAAAATAATAGAAACAAACAAAACGAAATGGAAAAATGAGCGGGGGGAAAGAAAAAAATTGAAAAAAAATTGAAAAAAAAAAAAAAACAAGTGTGACAGTATTTTGCGAGGTAATAAGGTAACTTTACCTAATTTGTGTGGTAATTAAAATTTAATTACAAAATAACGTTGTAGTACGGAGTATAAGTTTTTCGTTAAATTTATTATTATCTATACTTTATTATTTTTTTTAACTGTTTTTTCTTTTTTTTTTCTTTTTTTTTTGATCTTATTGGTTTTGACCAGGGACTGTTTTATATACATAAATAATTATTACTATCACTGATATATATATAAATATATATATATTCATATATTATACGCATAATAATGTAATCATTGAACGTAGGAAAAAAAAGTAAACTAGTTATTAATTTAATGAAAAAATCATGTAAATAATATGGAAATCCGACTAGAATTTTAAGCAACACACGTGTACTTGGAAAAGTGTATATAATGCAGTGTACTTTTAATTATATTAGGTGAAATAATAATAATAAACGGCTTCTTTCGTTGTTTGCAATTTATTTGGATTTTACAAATATTTTTATTATTACTCCATCACATGGTTTTATCTACCTATTTAGGAACTTATTTATCTATTTATTTTACATTATGTATCCCCAAGATATACAAAATAACTATTTGTATAGAAACTATAATTTGAAATTACCATTTATAACAAAAATATGTGGAATTATTGTATCGTATTCTCTTCAATGTTTAGAAAACAGTTTAGGTATCTACAGGCTGCATGATACTTCTAATATAGAGTTTACCAGAAGGCAAACTGCTCACTGTTATATTCTGACCAAACAGAGTTCTAGCTTCTTCGTCACTTACACTGGGCTGGATCATAACGTCTTGACCATTCTGAAAAATAGAATTCATCATTTAAAAAGACAATTTTGCCAGAAGAAACTCGACCAATATTTTTATCCATGAATATTACCTTCCAATCGACCGGAGTTGCAACCTTATACTTGTCCGTCAACTGAAGTGAATCTATCACTCTCACGATCTCACTGGAAACGTGTAAATGAACAATATATTAAAATATTAGCTTTAATTAGTTAAAAATCGAGAATTAAGGATTAAAGATAGAAAAACTTGTACTCAAAATTTCTTCCAGTTGTAGCAGGATACAGAATCGAAAGTCTCATCTTCTTTCTAGGATCAATAATGAAGACTGATCGAGCGGACAAAGGTATTCCCTTGCTGTCTACTTCATCTGGATCTAACATCCCTAGAGAAGTTGCAATTTTACGACTCTCATCCTCGATTATCGGGTACGGAAATTTCTCTTCGCATATGCCGCCGTAGGCTCTTATATCCTGTAATCGGTAATATAGAAATTAGTCATTTATTTAGAAAATGTTTTCTACATCTTATATCTATCTAATATTATTTTGTCTAGACAATGATATACTCCTATTACTTTGATCCAATCGATGTGAGAGCTGACAGAGTTACAGGAAAGCGCGATAACTTTTACTCCACGCTTCCTAAACTCTGGCATCAATTTTGCCACTCGGGACAATTCCGTCGTACAAACTGGCGTGAAGTCGTTAGGGTGAGAGAACAAAATCGCCCATCTGGAGAAGAGATGATGAATATTTCGCAGATGTTTAATTTCATTTTATTGTATTCCATTCCGGAATAAAGATAGAGAATATTGATGTAATATTGACGATAAATGCCGGTTTGAGGTTATGTGAAAACAATGCTTGTTTATCTTACGAGTCTGCTATCCATTCGTGAAATTTAATTGGACCGATATCAGAGTTTGCTTCAAAGTTTGGAAATATTTCGCCGAGTAAAACCATTTTCAGATATATACTGTGAAATTTTCTGTAATCAATGTACTTTATTTACGAATAATTTTTCTTCAATATATTTTTGTGTATTATCACTTGACAACAAGAGAACGAAGATAATAACAAAGCGTTCGTGAACTGTTGCGCGTTGGACTAGTCGTCTATTCCTATCTCGACGAACTCACCGACTACCATAACCTCAATCGATCGTGTTTAGGAACGCTGGTTGTTGTCAAGCTTGTTGAAATTCAAACTTATATCCAGCGTAGAAGTTAAAACCGTTAAAACGTCGGTCAGTTAACACGTCAAATTTTCCTTTGCAAAGTGTCGTTCAGTTTAGTTGAGTGATAATTGCGATTGAAAAAAGATCTTTTCCTTTTTCTCATGAACAGATATTTGAACAAATTGCAGTGCTACGCTCGGCACGATACAAACAACAATGTTTTTTGAGGTATGGAATCCATATTCGAACCGTAAAAGCCTTAGCAATACAATCCACAAGCGTTTTTCTCCAGCTCCAAACTCGCTCTGATTTCTAACCACCCTTAGACCGACGTTATCTACTTTAATGTCCAACAAATAATCTGCAAAACTGTATCGAACAATTTATTCATCCTTCCCATCACTTAACCAATCATTTTATATCCAACAGGTGAATATTACGCCTAAAGAAAAGGCTGCCCCTGTTCATGAAGATATTGAAGTTAGTTTCGACTTATCATTAGCTCCGTTCCAACCTCAGACTCGTATCCGGATTGAAACAGCGCTAAATACCACAGCGTGTTGTTATCTGAATTTAAAAAACCCCGGCAATCGCCTTCTGAATGTAAATATTGATAAGCCTTGTGAATTTATGTTTTAAAAATGAATCCATGAACTCAATTTAAGATTATTTCAGGTCCAAGTAACGAAAAAACCACCCGCAGAAAGATGCATTGTCTTAAGTTTGTCAAAAATGAAAATTGACGCAGGGCGAGATGAAGAATTGGTTATCAGTTGGACGGCTAAAGAGCCGGGAACATTTAGAGACATAATTCAGCTAACTGATAGTCGTCGTATAAAATATGACATCGCTTTAACGACTTCTACTATAAGCTCGAAAAGAAATATTGGTGGTAGTAAATTGAGAGAGAATAAACAGCAGCTAGTAGAACCAGCACAAAGAGTTCTCGCGCAAAATATAAGTCCGAAAAAGAGGTCGGAGCCTAAAAGAGTCCTTAATTCAGCTGAAAATGTTAATTCTCCTTACAAACGATACAAGCCTTCAGTCACTTCGAGGTGCAAAGGCAAAGAGAATATCTCAACGCATCCAGCGATAGACTGGCAAACTCCTAAGAAAAGTTCTTCTTGTGTTCTGGGTCACAGGCAGGAAAAATCGTGTGATGTTTCGGCTGGGAAACTTAGGGATTTTTCTATGCTTATAGAATCGGATACATTTGCTTTAACTCCGCCTGCTTGGTTTAGAAACGACGATCAATCAAAACCAGAGAACAGTAGCTCCGAAAACTCGCAATTCACGACTCAAAGTTATACGGCTTTGCTGTCGCCGACAAGCTCCGGAATTCGAGATCTAAGACGTGCAACTTACACAACTGCCCCTGTTTGTAAAAACATTACTTTTACCAATGAAGATGTCAGAGAATGCTTTGAAGACTCTCTCTCTCCTCAAGAGACGAAATATGATAAAAATTCCGACTTTTCAATGCTGATTAATGACCTCAATTTTGCCACAAACACACCGGCTCTGGGAGTTGATAATAGAGCTGCGATTCAAAATGGGGAATTGCCTACACTATTTGTCACGCCGATTTCTACTAGAAATGATACTTTTGAAGTTATCAAAAGCTCGGAGATTATAGAGTCTGGAAATTTGACTGCTACAACTGAAATCCATCGCTTAGTTCCTACTAGGCTTTCTAGGAATTTTGCAAGGTTGTCGCCTGTTATGCCTATTGTCGAGTTGAACGTTACAAAATACGCAATGTCTTCCTCTCCAATTTGTGAAGATGTATTGGAAGAATCAAGTCCGAATAATTCTAGATCCAGATTCCATGGATTCAATTTGCCCTCTAGGCAATCTGACATGAGTAGTGTTCAGGAAGTTTTGGAAGCTGATCTATGGGCGAAACCTATGAACCAGTACTCTTTTACAGTAGTTAAAAACGGTCCATCTAGTCTAGAGTCAATTAGGGAAGAAATTTCGTTGGTGGCTCCAGCCACAAATAAAACATACGTTAAATGCTTGGACAAAACACAGACTTCAAATATTTCTTCAACCCCGGCTGGTCACAGATCAGAATTTTCACCGCCTAAAAATAATCCAGCTAAGAAAACTTCACCTATAAGGAAAATATCTCCGAAGAAATTTTCTAAAGTCACTAAGGATAAAAGTGGACAGGATATACACGGCCTGAAAAGAAAAGCTATGAATACGTCTTTGAAAAGTAAGATTGATGAGTTTAATAAAATTCAAAGGTCATTTTAATGACCCTCTACTCAATGTGGCATCATCATTTCCTCAGGTGGGGGTAAAGTCTCCATTCCAGGAGTAAGGATCACAAAATTATCACTTGCTGGTGTGAGTAGACCAAAGAAGAACAATGCCGCATCAAGTAGAGGCTTTGAGCACGAAGTTAGCATGAAACTACATGATCCAGATGACTTTTTCATGAGACTCTGCAACCCGGATCCATTTGCTGCAACAACCACTGAAGATCCGTTTCTCGCTAGGTAATTTCTTCGAATAATTATAGCTGAGAATCATTTTCACTTTAAGCCATAACACTTGTTTATTCAAATTGCTTTACTTCACAGCACTTTATACTACGACGATCAGTGGGTAGAGAACCAGGAAGTAGAATTCAAAAAATGGCTAAATGCTCTGCTAACTCCTCCGGAACATCTAACTTCTGATGTGGACACCCCATTGGTAGATGTTGCCAAAGTCTGGCAGTCTTGTCGATCGAAGGAGGACGTTTCGCTAGCAGAAACAAAGGAAGCTGTATCTGCTAGGTATATAAAGATTTGTACAATACTCTTTTTCTCATCCTTTCATATTCAGCTGCGGGCTTTCATCCTTCAAGACTCTTAATACATTAATTATCCACTTGTAAAAACTCATGTCTATTTTTCAGATATCATACAAATCAAAGATTAAATACGTTGCGAAGAGCTGCTTGCACGATGCTGCGCAGTAATGAAGTTGTTTCCGTACTGTCGAGGGTCACCGTATGCGTTGAGAAAGGAAACCTGCTCATCAGACAGGATCGTGATCTTCATAAAGATATTGGTACAATTTGAGAAGCGTTATTACAGTAATTAATGGTTGCTTTTTAAATCCAGTATTCTCGAGGTGTTTATCCCATATCTGTTCTCCCCTTCTAGGGTTGCAAAAATTAGTTTTGGAGCTCCTGTTATGCTACAACCCATTGTGGCTGCGGATCGGTTTGGAAGCTATTTACGGTGAAACTATTCCGTTGAGTTCAAACAATGATATAATACGTCTGAGCAAGTTTCTTCTGACAAGATTTTTCTCTGATCCATACATCGTAAAGACACACTCTCATCAGACCGTGCTTAATCTCCGTCTCCCAACATTTCTCCCCGTGATGAACAAATTCATGCTGAAAAAATTTCTATTTATTGTATACTTCCTTGACTACGCTAAAATGCATAAATTGATCGGTCACGACCCGTGTCTCTTTCACAAGCAAGCTGCCCACAAAGAAAGCAGAAGAATTCTGCTGAAATTTTCTCAAGAGTTATTGAGCGGCGTGGGAGACGTCACTAGAGTTTTAAAACCCTATGGCTATATTTTAAATCACAAACAAACTGAGCTAGATGAATACAGCTATGCCGTAGACAATCTCTCCCATGATCTGCGCGACGGCGTAAGACTATGCAGAGTTATGGAGTTAATAACTGGGAAGAGAAATTTGACTTCTATTTGTCGAGTACCCGCTATTTCTCGCTTACAGAAAGTCTACAACGTTGATGTTGCCTTGAAAGCACTTGCCAGTTCCAACTATGTTATTTGCGGTAATATTACTGCCAAGTGTATCGCTGATGGTCACAGAGAAAAAACCCTCTCGCTTCTTTGGCAGCTTATATACAAGTTCCAAGCCCCGCAATTCAATAAAGCTGCAACGTCGATCCAGAAATGGTGGAGATCGAAGCTGTGGTGGGTAAGGGTGAAGAATTTCTTACTCAAGAGAAAGAACAACGCTGCTTGCGTGATTCAAAGAGCATGGAGGTCGTATCTTGCTAGGAAAGAGCTGAAAATTCTGAAGGAAGAACAGGCTCGAATTTTAGCAGTCAAGAATCAAGCTGCTAAAGTAATACAACTGAAATGGATAGCCACGGCAAAGATGCTTGAAGAAACGAAAAAATTTCAGCAGCAGAAGTCATCCGCTATGATTATTCAAAGATCTTGGAGAAACTACCGAGCCACTAGACCCTACGTAAATACATTTAAACGCAAACAAGCTGCTTCTCGTATTATTCAACAGCGCTGGCGAGCTATGAAGTCAATGCAGGTACAAATCTCCGCATATTCGTTAACACGGGATGCGATTATTAAAATTCAGGTCTGGTGGAAGC
Organism: Tenthredo amoena; assembly: GCA_963966615.1. Classification (NCBI taxonomy): domain Eukaryota; kingdom Metazoa; phylum Arthropoda; class Insecta; order Hymenoptera; family Tenthredinidae; genus Tenthredo; species Tenthredo amoena. The sequence continues at coordinate 305,846 of OZ016494.1, forward strand.
TTATATTAGTGCAGAGAGCTGCTCGCAATCGTTATCTGGCAATAGCAAAAGCTACTAGACTTGTACAGAGCAAATGGCGAGCTAATTATTTAATGAAAATTGAGCGAAATGAATATTTGAAGAAGGTAAATGCAGTCAGAGTCATTCAAGAATGGTGGAGACGCGAATTGACCTGTAGAAAAGACCGCAATAACTTTTTAATAATCAAAGACGCGATACGATTGATCGAGAACTGGTGGACTTGCCATTCAGTTCAGCGGAAATTGTTGAACAAGATAATAAACGCTGCTATCGTGCTACAGAGAAGATGGAGAGCAATTCAAGCCGGTAAGACGCAAAGGCAGTCTTTTGTTAAGCTAAGGATATCCTCAGTAACTATCCAAAGAAGATGGCGAGCTATTAGTGCTGCTAGATCAGCACGACGGTCCTACGTATTGAAGCGCAACTCTGCAATCGTTTTACAGCAAAGATTTAGAGCTGTTCAGGCCGGGCGACAGCAAAAACAGACTTTCGAGACTCTGAAAAAATCTGTTGTCACTGTTCAGAGGAAATGGCGAGCGAATAAGCTGGCTAGATCTGCACGAAAGTCTTATGTCTTGAAGCGTAAAGCTGCAATAGTAATTCAATCTTATTGGAGAAACTGGAGAGTAGGATTTGAGCAACGCTGTTCTTTCTGTTCTCTGAAAGCAGCTGCTGTCTGTATGCAGGATCGTTTCAGAGCAAATAAAGCCGCTCAGAAAGGGAGAGCAGATTTTATCAAATTGAAACAGAGCGTTATTTTTGTACAAAAGCGATGGAGGGCTATAAAAATTGCGAGACAGACTAGGCAGGAATTACTCAACAAAAAGAGAGCAGCAATCGTTATCCAGAGAAAATATAAGACTATAATTTCAGCAAGGGAATACCGAGCCAAAAAACAAGCAGTCGTTAAAATACAATCGTGGTGGAAGGCTTGCCTATTAGCTAAGGAAATAAAGTCTCAGTATGACCTATTAAAATCTAAAACAATTTTTGCTCAGCGACAATACAGAGCTCGGAAACTGGGCGCTTCAGTTAGAGGAGAGTTCTTGGTTTTAAAGGCTGGCACTATCTACATTCAACAAAAGTGGCGAGCCAAGAAATTAATGCAGCCGTACAGAGAGGATTTTCTTATAAAACAAAAAGCAGTCAACAGAATACAATCATGGTGGAAGGCTTGTCTGTTAGCAAAAGAAACTAAAGCGTACTACGACTTACTCAAATCCGCAACAATTCTTGTTCAACAAAAGTACAGAGCAAGGAAAGCTGGCGTTTTTGTTAGAGAAGAGTTCTTGACTTTGAAAACCAGTGTTATCTACATTCAACACAAGTGGCGAGCTAATAAATCGATGAAGCTGCAGCGAAAAGATTTTCTAGCAAAACTTAACGCAGCAAATAAAATACAATTATGGTGGAAGGCTTGTATATTAGCTAAGGAGACGAAATCGTACTATGATAAACTTAAATCTACAACAATATTTGTTCAACGACAACACAGAGCTCTGAAAATAGGCTCTTTGATTAGACAGGAGTTTGAGACTTTGAAAACCACCGTTATCTATCTTCAGCAGAAGTGGCGTGCTAAAAAATTAATGCAACCACACAGAGAAGAGTTTCTAGCAAAACTACACGCAGCGAATAAAATACAATCTTGGTGGAAGGCTTGCTTGATAGCTAAGGAAACAAAATCACACTATGACCGACTAAAATTGACAACAATTTCTGTCCAGCAAAAGTACAGAGCAAGAAAATTAGGTGCTTCAGTTAGACAGGAGTTTAAGACTTTGAGAAGCAGCACTATATACGTTCAACGAAAATGGCGAGCTAATAAATGCCGAGAAGATTTCCTGGCTAAGCATCAAGCAGTTATAAAAATTCAAGGCTGGTGGAGAGCTGTAACGGCTGGAAGAATCGTTCAGGAGAATTATAGAGCGCAAAAGATGGCAGCGATTCAGATTCAGAGATGGTATAGAACGATAGTAGAAGCTCGTATAATAAGAGAAAAGTATCATAAATATGTGACTTCGATCATATCGATTCAAGCCTGGTGGAGGGAGATTTTAACCAAGAGGCAAAGAATTAAAGTAAAAAAAACGTCTGCCGCTACAGTCATTCAAGCTATATGGAGAGGTCACAAGATTCGTCAAACGCAGAGTACAGAAATGACTAAACTACGCGAAAGATCGAAGAAAGCCACGATGGAAGCTCAACCTTCAGAGACTATGGCACATAGATTAAAGACCGCAATTATTATACTACAGGAGTATGAAAACCTTGGAAAACTAACGCAAGGTCTCACAGCTCTGGGTCAGTGGAATTTAGTTTTCTAAGCATTCAAAATTGTTTGTCTCTTAGTTTAATTCGATTCACAATTGTTGAAATATTCTTCACAGATACTATAACTCATCTGCTGCCTCAGGGATGCATTGCTTTATGCGAAGCTGATTTAGTTGGAAAACTGTACGACCTATTACATCGTTCGAACAGATCTCGTCCATGGATGGAAATATGCCTTAGAGTTTCCAGCATTCTTGTTTCCATCACGAAATATGCACCGACAAAGTCCTACGCTTGGCAGGTAATAATCGGGGATTAAAACTGATCCTGCATTCTCCCTTGCATCAATTTTGTGTTAATTCACTCATTCTTATATTCTGTATCAGGAGCAATACATCGAGACGATTATTCGACTGCTATCAGCGTCTGTGGAAAGAGAAACAATTGTCTTTCTACATGTAGCAACGCTGTTATGGCTGCTTGCAGACTCTCCAACTCGCATTAAAGTGAGTGGTTTGAATAATAACCTGCTTTTTCTTTCTTCCACCAGGTATTTGTATTTCATACAATCATTTCTCCGATTACAGGCAATAGTAGAATCCCCATCGACTGTTAGGTCATTATCCGCTCTGCAGAATGGAGTATCTAAAAAAAAGACTAGGCTTTCATTAGGCCCGAGATTACCTCCGTTACCTTGCATACTTCCTAATCCTAAGCCTGATTGGGGATTGAGACACAGTCGTCCTCGTCTATTTACATCCGTACATCACGCCGTTACTACGTTATGCAAAAGATTGAAGATAAAGGTAACGCAATGAGTTTAGTTATACCTACTTAGTTTGTAAAATCTTAATGAGGAAAATTCTGTACATTCTACCCATGTTTTAACTGTTACCTATTATGTATTATCAAAGCCATGTGTAATTTAATTTGTGATCTGTTTTATCTTCCTTTTTTTTTATCGAAATGAATGAAATAAATTTTGTAATGGATTCTAACAACATTCTTCATTAATATTAATAATCGATTTTGACAATGGGAAAATAGTCCGAGTAAATGAGATAAATTTTTTAGTAATACTTTTAATGCAATAAATATAATAAACAATAATTATTGTTTTGGCGTTATAGTTTAACAGTCAATTCTATACATATACATTGGATTACAATAATTTTGCATAAAATGCTGAAGCAGTAGATGTATGTATATTAATATTAGTGATACATTTGCTGCATATAGGATAACTTGTGGTGTAAAATTAGGAGTATGGCAGCTACAATTATTTAGTTTAAAAGAAATTATCCAAGCTAGCTTAGTTTTATGATTATATAGGGATAAAGCTTTTTTTTTCCTTTTCTTATTTTCCTCTTATATAACTTTTATTCTTGATAGACTTTATTTTGCTCCAAGCTTTGCCTATTAACGATTTAACGCACTAAATTAAAAAAGCAACGTTTAATCAGCTTTACATTTTTTAATTATTACAAAAAGCTGCAGCTAAACTATACAGCAGAAAGATAGCCCTCTTATACAGGAAAGAAATAACACTATCACCTCCACCGAGATTCAATTATTGTTTATAATAAAGGATTCTTATCTCGGTTTCAATATCGTAAAGGGGAAAGTAAGTTTTTTAATTAATATAGTTCTGAAATTTTCATCTTAAGCTGTTTAATTTTTCTTTTTCATTAGTTAAAGCGCATGGAAAGGGATTATTTGAAAGTTTTTCCTTGTAGCTGCCATACAAACATTTTGAAAATGAATTTATTTATAGAATTAGGAGGATAGTATAGTATAGTATAATGTTTGTCTCGAGTCTGTATATTACAATAATAAATTGTGAATGTAAATTTTATTTACATAACTACTCAAAAAAAAAAGGAAAAAAAAAAGATATATATAATAATAATGTTATAAAATAATTCCAATTTAATTCTCGTGCACAGACTTAAGCTCTTTGATCTGCTTTATTAGGTAAGCCTTTTCGTCATTGAATTGTTCATCCTCTGAACGATCCGTGTGGAAACGTGTCAGGAATTCAATTAATTTTTCTTGATTACGAAGCAAAATATCCAGAATTGGTTTTGGCTTGTTTGGATTAGCAACAAAAACCTGAAAACGTGAAGAAAACCATTTTAGCTCCCGATTTTCCCGATAATTCTTTAAAACTGAAACCAGCCTTGGTAACTTTCTTACCTTGAAAACATGAAAAGCTTCGAATTGTATATTACGAGACTTTTCCTTAAGCATATTCATCATCAGCTTTAAATTATCAGGATTTGAGATGTACCGGGTCATGACCTGCAAAGCACAAAATAATCATATAAGAAAACAGCTCAGAATCAGAATTTATAGACTGAACGTAAAACAACTTGCCGTAAAATTATGTCTGTCCAGGAGAAGTTCTCCGAGTAATTTTAAACTCTGTCGACGCGTTACGTAGTTCTCTGAATTTAATAACCTTTGATAATGCGAGAAGACTTTGTCGTAATTCACTTCTAAAAATTCGGCGCTAAGTATCTTGTGTCTCGTTAACAATTCCTGGAATAATAAAAAGACTTCATGAAACTGTTGCAACTGAAAAAAAATAGTTTCGTGCAAACAGTGGTCTACCTTAAACGTAGAAAAGGCATCTGATGCAATATCGAACGTTGAAACTTCGACGTATCGAAAGAAATTGTAAAAATCATCAGAATAAATCATTATTTTAGCCAGTGCTTCGTACCGCGCGCATTCCCTCAACATCGTACCACAGTTGAGCGCAATATCCTGATGCTCGTATCTGTGAAACAGTGAAATTGATCGATGAAACTAATCTAACGTAAATAAATCTTGACGTAAGAAAAGACTAATATCCAAACCTACCCGGACATGAGGGTGAACAGTATCTCTGGCTTTGTGCATATATATTCGACTGTAGGTGATCTTGTGCCAATCTGCCTGCGTAAAATATTGTTGAAGACTTGAGCGACATCCTTTTTACCCTGAAAAATATTTTTTAAAATTTGTAAAACACGTTTTTCTCCTACTTCTGTTTGAACTTACCTCAAAATCTATGCGGCTGAGGTTTTGAACGAGTAATAAAAGCAGATTACTGTTGTATAACTCCTGTGCTAATTGAGCTACAACAATATCCGCCTGAGGTTCGGCCTCCGCCGTTCCATAAAGCATGTTTTTAATGTGAACCAAATTTTTACTGACATCTTCTTGAGCCTGAAAACAATTATACATGTTTTATTCAGGAATAGATCATCCGGTTTATCGCCGCATACCTTTTCTACTTTTTTGTCTCCACGTTCCAAAGCATTAACAGCCTCCTTCAGAGCCTTTACAACCTCCGCCGGACTCTTTTGAGACTTTCCGAACAGAGGCATGATTTCTTAGAGGGTGAAAACCTTGATAAGGACATGGAAAAATACTCCATTAATTATTTAACTCGTTGTTTTTTTTTAGAAATAAAATTATGTACGAAAAAAATGACTAGATTTTACGAGGTACGGATTTTTGTAAGAGGGATAAAATTGTTAGAAGTTTATACGATGTCAAACGTGTTATGTGGAGGGTTTTAATGAAAGAGGTTTGTCAAGGTTTGAAAGGTCGATCATTGATTGATAAATAAGTCTAAACAGTGTGCAGTTTATTGAGATAACCTATCGCAATAAAATCCTTAATTATGTAATGGAGAATTTGAATTTATCGATAATCTAACCATTCAATAAGTAGCCAAATTAATATACGCAGTTGTTTCTTGGCACTTGTGGCACTGATTTAACTATTCTTTAGCAGTTCATTTATATGTAGAATGATACTGACGTATTTTGCGGTTATAAATAATATGTTATTTATTTAGCTTTAGATTATTTATTCAGGATATTTTTAAACCGGAAAATTTTTCTTATCGATTATTCGATATGTTTTCAATTTCTCAACAGACTTTATAACCACTAATAATTCCCTAATCTTTCAATACATCGCATAACTCAAGAGTCCCATTTATTACAAGCTCGTCACTGACGACTGACATTGGTGCTGTTGCCCGTTTGCTATTGGTTCAATTTCTTGTTACTGACCGCTCCTTCGTCCAATCGAAATCCCAGCTCGTTCGCTAAAGTCACGAACAATGAAAAAATAGTGTAGAGGGAGACCGAAATATGCGGTAAAGGCCGTGGGTAAAGGGATGTGAAATTTTCTACAACCTTTATCTTCTGTTATCTTCGTTCATTCGAGTCGAGACTTTGCGTTAAATCTTTTCTATTTTGGAAAGATTCCTGTTTTTATTCTTGATCTTTTAAATACGTAAAAATCGATTTTGTATTATTTTATAAAACAACGATAGTAGCGAAGTGGGATATTGCATACCGCAGTTATGTGCTTCCATTATCGAAATATTATTCTTTTATGGTGATAATATGTCAAAACCAAACCTAAGAAAAATAACAGTTGACCCTACGAAATGTAACACAGACTCTCGACGACCTAGCGTATTTGAGAGGTTGGGTACCAAACCACCAGCCACTTCCACCGGCCAAAATAACTCAGATTATTGTAGAAATTGGGCTTTGAATGGCAGTTGTTCATACGGCAAGAACTGCAAGTATGTTATTCAAATCTTATAAAAATAAATACTGGTCCCAAAATTTCACCGTCTCATTTCTAAATTTTCATTCATTCTCTAGGTACGCAATCACGCATACACTAATCAGCCCATCAAAACGTGTAAAGAAGGATAATGCACCTGCGAATACAGCAGCTGTAAGTATCGACTCGAAATTTCCCAAGTTTTTTATTTTGAATTTATTACATGATTTTTTTAATTTACAGCCTAGCGAAGATCCGTTCAAGCGACTCACTTCCAAAATTGTAAAAAAAACATCGCACAGTCCAGATTTAAATTTGGAAGAGTGGAACCAAACTGACCTGGAGTACGAGGACGAAAAAGTGTTGGAAAGGCGGCGTCAGCTTTTGCAGCGAGAATTAGAATTACAAATGAAGAAGGACAAGGAAGTTCATGGCAAAGAAAAGACAACTAAACATAAAAAGAAGGCTATGAGTTCTTCGTCTAGTTCGCATAGCTCTAGTACTTCTAGTAGCAGCAGCAGTTCTAGCAGCGACGATTCTTCTTCGAGCTCGACCTCGGATTCACGGAAGAAAGTCAAGAAGGTAAAATCCAAGAGACATCACAGCGCTTCATCTGAATATGACGAAGACAGGGAGCGAAAGAAGAAGTGAGTTTGATTAATTTCCTCTTTACTTTTCTTTAAGGTGTACCAAAGCCCGTTAATGCATTTTATTCATCAACAGGCTCAAGCTGAAGAGACTAGGAACGAAAAGCGAGAAACTAGTCGTTAAAAAGAAGCGCAAGATCGAGGTACCCAACAAAAAAGAACCGGTTGTGAAACCGGCCAAAAAAGTGCCACTAACTTCGACTAGGAAACATACTTCCACAACTAGAGCTAAGTCGCCGATCCCACCAGCTCACGCATCTTCTAGTAAATTAAAAGAGAGAAATAGGAGCGAATCTCCGAAGGCTAAAAGCAGAGAGGTGGAAAAAGATAAACACCATAAGAAAATTAGAGAAGAGGAGATGGTGTCGTCTAAAGATATTGTGAAGATTAAAGTTGCAGAGAAATCAAAAGAGTCTGACAAAAGCAAAAGTCGTCCTATAGAAGAACGTAGTAAGGCTGAAGACAGGTCAAAGCAGAGGATTAAGGAGAAGGAACGACGCTCTAGAACTCCTCCGATCGAAAAATCTAAACACCAATATTCAAAAGAAATTTCTAATGTTAAATCAAGGCGCAGTCGAACTCCGGAGAAACCTGTGAGATCCAAGAGAGAACCAACTCCGCCGCGGCATCAGGACAGCAAAATATCTGCCGGCAGATCAAGAGAATTAGACAAAAAAGAACGAGACATTTACAAGGGGGATAGAAACAAGGATAAAGAAGACGCCAGAAAGACTGATCTGCCAAAACCAAGACCTTCGTCTAGCCAAGAAGATACTCATCGCAAAAATCCACCGAGGGATATAGAGGAGAAGAATTACGTTAATGAGCGTAATCGACAACGAAGTAAGGAGCGTAGAGATAAAGAGCACAATGTAAGGGATGACAGAAGCCATTCCAGACTCGGCAGAGATCAACGGGACTCTCAGCGTGATAAAGAAAGAGAAGAAGTACAAGAAAGATGTAGAGATAGGCAGCGGGATAGAGATCGTGAGAAGGAACCAGTCAAAGTCCGAGAAAGAGATATACCACCGCTTATGGCAACGACTGCTTTGAACCCTATGGATAAAAATGGACGGTATGGTCGAGACAAAGAGAGATTCAAGGAAGGAGGACTTGACAAGGGCGGGCAGCGGGATAGGAGGAGCGAGAGAGACAGGGAAAGGTCGGAAAAACCTTTGGAAAGAGACAGAGGCTTGCAGAGGTTTGATACTCGGTACGACAGATCATTGGACAAAGAAATACCCGCTCATAAAGGCGTGGATAGAGAAAGACCCGAGCGTTTTCCAAGAGAAAGATCCCTTGATCGTATCGTAGAGAAAAACGTGCCTGCAGGACCCCGTGAACATGTTATGGAGAGAGAAAACCTGTTTGATCGAGACAGGCACAGGAGGTTTAATCCCAGATTCGATAGGGGACATCCGGTGGATCACGAACGTAAAGAACCACCGCATATTCCACCCAAGATAGAGAGAATATCGGAAAGGAGAGACGGCTCGAGGCGCAGCCTCGAAATTGAAAGAAACTATGACAGGGGATATGCTAGAATGCCACCAGAGCATTGGGAGGAGTCTGAGGAACCACAAAGAATTGATTATCGAGATCATCATCCCCATGAAGACGATAGGCGCAAGCCTATGGAGCCAAGGCGGTATAATAGTCCTTTTGACGAAAGAAGAGGCCGAGATGAACGACCCCCTCGCTATGCCATGCAGAATGAAAGGCCCTTCGAAGATCCTCATCTTCCTATATTTCCTGGGGACAAAATAAGATCTGGTCCAAATAGGTACGGATATATTTCACTTTGTATTTCAGAATAGAATAAAAAAATTGCATTGTTTTTGTAGAATTTTTTATCAGTTCTAAGATGATGCTAAATAAATAAATTTTCATTGATTTCAACAGAGATGAAAGCAGCAATGACAATTGGGAGGTCCATCATGAGCTTGAGCACGGCAGTCGAGATCGAAACTATCAAAACCCTGAGTGGGAAGAACGGGAATGGAGAGCAGCCAGACCTCCGATGTGGGATAGAGAAAGTCCTCCTCGATCAGAGGTTCATGAGGAAGAATGGGCCCCCCGTTATGACAGCCCTATGCCTGATTGGAAATTAAATGAAGGGAGAAAATGGGACAATCAACCCCACATTAGAGGACCTTATAGAAATGATAGAATCAAAGAAATAGACTTGGGAGAGCTTCACGGGTATTTATAATTATCTGACTTCTTAACTTGGGGATTTTATGTTCAATAATGATCTACTTGAAGTTTTAATGTTATTTTGCAAGCAAACGGCGCCCACCCTATGGAACTCCGGAGTTAAGAGACGAGTGCTCTACTCATGGATCAAAGCAGGGATCTTTGCACGGCAGTATGAAAGAGGAGCCAATAAATAAGAAGTTGATGGAGTTGGCTGAGGGCAGGATAAGAAGAAGCAGAGAAAAATCTGTCGAGAGTTTTCAGAAGAGGATTCCGCCACGAGAGAAATCGGAAGTTAAAGAATCCCCCCTGACTGTAGAGCCTAAACGTCCTTGCTTGGACGAATCTCTACAAACTTTGCATACAGAAAGCGATTTGAGCGACATTAGCGATGATCCCGATGATATTCTTAACATGGAAGAGGAGGAAATTGAAACCCCTAAATTACCTTTGCCTAAAAAAGGTCCGGAGGTGAACGAAAGAGATGTACTACAATCGGCACCAATTCAAGAGGCGCCTCAATTATCGCCTAAGGAAATTGTTGAAGACACAATCTTCACTAAAGAAAAAGATACAAATGAGCCAATGGAGTTTAGGAACATCGAAGAAGAGACCATTGAGAATATGGATTTCGAGGAAATATCTGATGGAGAACTTGAAGAAGATATTAAAACTAGTGGAAAAGGATTGGGAGATGCTTTGGGCGTCGATTGGGAAAGTTTAGTCAAGGAATCTCAGCCGCGTCGGCTTGCCGCCTTAAATCAAGATACTGCTCAAAGTCGCTGGCAATGCAAAGCCATATTCCAGCGTATTGGAATTTCCGTTAAATATGCTGGCGCTGAAGTAGTCCAGTCTCTCAGAAAAAAATACAGCATGGATAACGGTGAATATAAATATATTTCACACATTACTTGAGGAATTATTCTAGCCACTCTTTAACCCCATATTGTCCTCAGATTCCGACAAGTTCCTGCTGGATGATGTCGCCCTTCTGCACACTGCGCTTGTTAGACAACGGTTCATGAACCATGCCTCACGGACTTCATCAGCCAGCGATGATTTATTCCACAGGTAAATGGGCTGTAAGAATGTATAAGTGAATTGAATTGAAAGAATTAATTCTTGGATATGTTTATTATGAAGAAATCAATCTGATAGCTGATAAATATCATTTCCGAAGTAAAAACTAATTCTTTTTAAATAATATTGTAGGAATTATGCAGAGGCAAACGAAGATGACGAAGAAGCTTTACAGCCGTGCACGAATTTATACGAAGAAGCCAAGATATTATTACAGCAAGTTGCTTAGATATTTCCTTTTATTTTTACTGCAATTGTATATGTTTCTTATTACCTAGTTTCAGTTTTGAGCATAGTTACTTCGGTTCTACCTATACTAGAGATAATTTTAACAGTAATATTTCTCTAAAATAATCACGTGATGTTATAAATTAAAACTATTTCTTGAATAATTACAGTAACAGAAAGTTTAATCTTGTCCAGTTTCCTAATTATATCTTTTTTTTCGTATCACAGATTGCAGTGAACAAATCTTTGGGAGCCGTTATATCGTTGTCCAATATTAACGCCGCGGTCCGCAACAGATTTACGATTTCTTCATCCAACTGAAAGAACATGAGGCATAAATGCCACAAATTTTTGATCCCACACGTGACTTGTTTAACAAATGTAATCTATAACTTCGTACCAGTGATTCAGGCTCCGCTACATAACTTAGTTTGCCATTTGTTTGCCGCTTGCGAAGTTCTATCAAAGTACTATACAACTCGAACGAAATCAAGCCTAGAATAAGTAATCATCGAGTTACATCAAGGTAAAAACGTGTTTAATTTCACATTACGTATGAAGAAAAGTTGTCTACAGTACCTTTCATCTTACATTCACCACATTTCAAAGTCTCAATCAATGACAAAAGATCTCTGCAGTACTTTTCTTTGATTTTAAGTTCTTCCTTGGTTAAATCTGTAATCAAAGTTGGCAGAATTGTCTTCAGAGTTTTCCAAATAAGTTATTTAGTCTTACCTTTCCATAGAAACTTCTCAATTCTCCCAAAATATGATATTATCCTCAGTTTCATATCTACTATAACGTAATTTGTTGCAGGTACTAAGATTGAAAGTTCGCTTTTCATAAATCGCAGTATTTGTCTGGGATTTTGATATATCAGTTCTTCGACTATACTTCCCAGACCTGACCGTATTGAAATAATCTAAAAGAGTGAAGATACGTTAGAATCATAGGCCTTATTTTGAATATAAATCGTATATTAAATTATTACTTGTCTATTCTTCACGATCAATCCACATTTCGTACATTTCCATTCAGTCTTACTGTTCAAAGGTTCAATTCCGAGCAAAACTCCGGGACATTTTTCATCCGCACATCGTAATGCACCGAGTAAGGATCCATTTTCCTGTGAAGTTATAGATATTCAGTGTTACTAAGATTATCCTACTCTGTTTACCCTAATAATTTGAAGTTTCACTACCAGAGGATCTGCGCATCTACAACATTCGCATAGGAAATGTTTGGTGCCAGCCAAGTGCCTCCTTCTTAAAGTTGTATCCCAAAATAAATCTGTATAAGTCATGGTGATCTCTTCGCCTTTTTTTATATGTCTAGCAGCTATCCCGTACAATTTTTGTTTGGAATCAAAATAGTGGCGAGTATTAGGAGTGCAACAATGATTCTGCAAAGCTCCCACAGGATACAAGCCTCGCAAACTTGTGACAGACTCGCCAATTATAGCAACTGTTTCGAAAGAATTGGTATCTAAAACAGTGCAGACTTTTCTCATGAACTCCTCCTCATCTTTTTCTATTTCGGTCTCAATATTACTCTTGAGAAGATCAATCTGTAAAAATGATAAGTTGCTGGAGGAGAGAGTGATTCGTCTTCAATGTAACAATCTAACAATTTATTTTCACACCGCAGGTTTCATTTCATCCAGAAAATTACTGACCTCTAATCCATGCTGAGGCCCGGTGTGGCAATCCAATGCGTAAACCAATTTTCTCTGCTCCTCATCTAGCGAAAGTGATCTAATTGGAACAACAGCTCGGAGGAGATCGACAGACCAAGAAGAACCACAAGTGGGTTTCCAAGCTTTGAGGCGGCAGCATTCTGTCTGATGTTTAGAAGAGAGTTCGCATTCTGTGGAGCAGATTGGAAGACCACAGCCCTCATCGCAGGGAAAAAGTGGACATCCAGTCTTGTAGCACCCAGCGCAAAGAGGCAGATGCTTAGGTCTCGATCTTGGTCCAACTACCAGTGGGGCATCTACAAAAATCAGTTCTCCAACTGCTATGTCCTTTGTTGCAAAAAGGCCACGACCTTGTAGTAATGATTGCCCAACAATCCAACTCCTCGATTCACCCTTAGAAAGATTGTTTCTCTCTAAGTGTTGGCTTAGCATATCTGTAGTTTCTGCTGGTTCCATGATTCAGATTTCTTCTTCTATTTATTCTGCTGACCCAATATTAGAGTTTGGGATTTGAAGGAGCATGTGTGCAAAAATCGTTCAATCTTTTCATTGATTATTAATAAATATGATACATTTGTTAAAAATTAAAGTCTGAGAAGTCGAGATTATATTTTATCATCTAGTTACTCACGTTTTGACCAATTTATTAGTTAGAAATATTACTTCAGCTTCAGTACTGCTACAAGGTGATAAAAAATTGTACTGGGCCAGCAGCAAAAGTAGTATGCTTAAAAATAGCGTATAGATTTCGCAATAAATCTGCCGTAACGATCACGATTTATTCTGGCCTAGCGAAGCAGCAGATATACAATGTATCTTCCTAGTCTCATAATTACCTTGTTATCTAGTTTCATCTCTGTTACAATAATTCCATTACCATATTTATAGAGTATTATAATATTTAAGAATTTTTACTAAAAACGTATTGATTGTATATTCGACAAAAATGGGTTTGCTATAGCCAAACGTAACAACAATCAATCTAATTGATATAAAATATCGGATTACTTCGAATAGATCGTCTCAATTATTATGAGCCTTGTTAAATCAATATTTTCTCATTAATGTGACTAAAAATTGAAGAGTTGATTAGATAGAGTTGCTGAATGAACGCAAAACGAATGCCGCATTCAGTAATTGATAATTATAAGCTAATTATGGCTACATAGATATAAAAAGAATTAAAAATAAATCATAGTAAGTATATTTATCAGCTAGGAAAATATTTTTAGCAATATCTACTCGCATGTGGTAGGGATTATTCATTCTATATCTATTTAAGAATTTATTTATAGCATAGAACGTAAGGAATTTGGAAAGGATGATAAATTATTTATTTTTCTCCGATATTGAGCCGCATTTTACGCACGCGTCTTAAATCTATTGCCAAAATAAGAAATGTGTTGTTTACAGGTTGCTATAGCTACCTGCTTTCAAAGGATTGTACAAAATCTACCCTGCCAACTAATGTATCAATAATACGTATTATAACACGTTACTCTATAGATTAATTATGAACAGGTAACTTCGTCGACCAATTTATTTGCATTATTATTAATCTCCTCAAATTCCAATTCTCTTTATCAATTGAGTTTTATTCAGTTAAATTTATTTCTTAATTCATTGAAAACAAATCGTTATGTAATGCTACACTACCACCTGACTACCACACATTGTTATCACATAGATTCTACTTGTTTAAAGTTACACAATTCATTTCTATTTGTTTTGAAAACAATCAATTAACATTTCCACTCTTAATCTTACTAATTATTCCTATTTTACAGATCGGGTAATCTGGCTTCACAAAGCATAAATTACAAGACACTGTTAATAGTATTTGTAGCCTGTATCATTGCAATATCTTCTGGATCACAGTGTAGCAGCAATCCTTGCATGTATGGAATATGCCTGGATGATTATAACAGGTACGAAGCAGGATAAAAGTAGAATCATCAGATACTTTCTTTTTAAAATCACCAATTACCTATGTGTCAATACCCAGGCCTGATTTTTTTTTCATTCAATATCTAGTAGCAGCTCATATTCTTGCTACTGCATCGATGGTTACACTGGAATAAACTGCGAAATCAACTGGGACGATTGCTGGTCAAATCCATGCCTCAACGGAGGAACTTGCAGCGATGCAGTCGCTGCTTACAATTGTACATGCACAGAAAGTTTTGTAGGTAAGAAGCAAGCCTGTTAGGATCAACTAGTTAGCAATGACAATCGAACTAAAGCATTGATTCAATTATTACAATAATATTCTGATTGTTTCTTCCAGGTGTAAACTGTGAACAGCGATTCAACGAGTGTTTATATACACCTTGTCTGAACAATGGAACTTGTGTAGATTATAATGGATTTACTTGCCAATGTCCAGATGGCTACTCTGGTAGTTATTCTGAATTTTCCCAAACCATTCGACAGTTTATTGAGTATATAACACTAATGTGGAATTTCCAGGTGACTACTGCGAGATTGATGCAGCTGTTTGCAATAATACTGTCTGTAAAAATTTTGGAGAATGCGTAGAAGGTCCCGGTTTGTCGTTCAGTTGTCGGTGTGCAGATGGCAAGTAGAATACAGTTCGATACAAAAATAGCAAGTAATATTTTAGAGCAGTAATACTTATTCGAATCAATTTTTTTTTACTCAGGATGGACTGGAGATCTTTGCGAAACGGATGTAGACGAGTGTCTGACTTCGCCTTGTGAGAACGGAGGACTCTGCATCAATATGCTAGCCACATATACTTGTGCTTGTTTATTTGGTTTCACTGGTAGGAATTGCGACAAATCAATCGTTCCATGCGATTTAAATCCGTGTCAGAACAACGCCGTTTGTTTGCTGGAAGATAATGAAACGGTTTGTTATTGCGTACCTGACTACCACGGGTCGCTATGTGAGTTGAGGTACAACGATTGTGAGGCAAAGTTTGCCATGTGTAACAACGGAGGTACTTGCGTTGATGGAATTAACAATTTCACTTGTTCTTGTCCAGTGAATTATTACGGCCGTACTTGTACACAGTTCGATCCAACTCTGATATCAACTTCTGAAAAAATTCCTCACTCATCTCCAGACGCGTCCGCTACATCCACAACTATGTTAATGCCATTTCAGAGTACTTATAGTAATTATATCACTAAGCCCGATACTGGATCTGATACTACTACTATAAAATTAGACACTTATGGTAGCGAGACTTCTACTGAAGGTACGACGCCGTTTAGCTCAATGGAAACTGCAACATTGACCAGCACAATCGAATCTATTAAAGAAAATTCTTCCTTTGCTTGGACTACGGCAGAACTCCTTCATTCAGCATCTCTTGTAACCGAGGATTCGCGAGTCCTAATAACATATACTGCAAATGCCAGTGAAATTATTTCTACCACTGATCAGTACATAGATAAAGAGACGATGGCCACTTCATCTAGCATAGACATGATTTCTATAACTATGGATGCAACAAGGTCAAAGACAACACCGTTGAATGAAAGTATTATCACCATTTCTTCAGCCGAATTCACTACTCCGATTAAAGTAAATACAACAATGCTACCAGTTAGCATAGCCACAGGATTAACGGATCAAATAACAGCTGTGACTTCGGAGGAAATGGAAACCGTCAGCTCTTTTCCGTTCACAAGTTCTGACACAGATTCTTACACGTTAAGCACTGAGAAGTATTTAAATCAAAGCTCAACAACTGGAGTAGATACTACCAGCGAGAGTCAATCGACAAGTTATAATTGCACACAGGAACCATGCTCGAATCATACGACTTGTGAGAATACATCTGTGGAAGTTAGTATTAGGATTAATTAGGTTTTGAGGTGTCTTAATGCTTTCAAAGACCTCGAATGATATTGACGATTTGTTTCCAGTGTAATTGCAACTATCCAGATGGCTGCAGCTCTCCACCAGACATTACAAACGCTGCTTTTAATGGAAAATCTTATATCAGACAGTATGTGTCCGTTGATGAAGATGGAAGGGTTCAAATATTCATCAGAGTAAAGACTCAATCAAAGAATGGAATACTTGTTCACGCATTTTTCGATGACGACAGATACATATTGCTACACATGGAAATTGGGCAATTGAAATTCCAATTCTCTTGTGGTTTGCAAACAATGCTTCTTGGGGAAATTGATTCTCCAATTAATAATGGCTATGATGTAGACATTGAAATGAGGTAGCAGCAATTTCTTATTTTATTTACATCACTAATTAATAACATCAGAAATTCTTATCCAAACTCATATTTTAGATAACAAATGACTATTTTCTTTTCAGATTCCAATACATCAAAGCCAATAATGTTGATAAATGCTCAGCCACTCTTTTGGTGAACAATACCGTGGCTATGAGTGGAGAACAAGTAGTTTCAACTCAAGATGATATACCACAGCAAGCTAAATTGCATTTAGGAGGAATTCCACTTGCATTTTCGCATTATTTCCCTCACGTCGCTGTTGGATTCATAGGCTGTATGAGTATGCTTAAGGTAAGCTCTTCATCAATCTAAAAACCTTTGGCAGATTAAATCTACAAATCGTGTTCTCCTCCAGGTAAACAACGTCCGAAGACACTTCATCCGTGACTCAACTGATACGTTTCAAATTGAAGAATGTACTTCATTTCTATGTCTATCTAGCCCTTGCAAAAACTTTGGGGCTTGCCAGGAAGTCAATGGAAAAGTACAATGCAACTGTATAGCAGGGTAAATATAATTGGAAAATCAGCTTTGTCTAAGGTATCCTATAAATTCATTTTAATTACTTAAATACTAGGTATACTGGAGAAGTATGCGAAAGATCTGCCTGTGATAATAATCCTTGTCAATATGGAGCCTCCTGCATCAGTTCTCCAGGGACGGGATTCATGTGCATTTGTCCACTTGGGACCCACGGTCTGCTTTGCGAAGAAGGTAGTAGAAGAAAATTTTATCTATTCTATGAATATTTTTAATTATCTTATCAATGTTGATGACGTACCAATAACGTAAATACGATTGTTTATGCAGATATCAGCATCATACAACCAGCTTTCTCAGTTTTTACACCAGGAATCTCATCCTACATAGCATACGGCCTTACGGGATCTATAAAAGACAGTATCGAATTGAAACTGAGACTCATACCACAATCTATCGAGCAAATTTCTCTCATTGCTTTTATCGGCCAGAGTGGACCTTATCGCGATCTTTCTGATCATTTAGCCATTACTTATGTACGTGGGTATATCATGCTCACATGGGATTTGGGATCAGGTAAATTGTTTAAGAACCCTTCTGATTTAAAACCAGAAGTTACTAACAGTATAAAAGTTTATTTGAACTGTAAAGAACTTGAAATACTAAAACAACTTGATATTTCTTCCAGGAGTGAGAAGAATATTTACAAATTCTGCGCTTACAACAAAAATGCATAGACCCCACACTCTCCGGATTGGTAGAAAAGGCAGAGATGCATGGCTGTCTGTCGACGGTCTTGGAAACGTAACTGGCCGATCTGCGGGCTTAATGACTAGTCTAGACGTTGCGCCGATCCTTTATATTGGTACTTTACACTAGATTCTTGATTATTCATTATGTTATTGTGTTATTTCGTGCTCAAAATATACTCTGAAAGCTTGCGGATTACCCATCAAAATAATGATAATGAGAAAAGGTCCAATTTTTAAGGTGGACATAAGGCAAAGAACTTTGAAACACTGCCTCACGACCTGCCTCTGCATACTGGATTTACTGGCTGTATATTTGATGTGGAACTACGCGTTGAAAATCGAATATTTCCTGTGGCAAAAACTAATTCTGCTACTGGTAGAGGGATAGGAGAATGTCATCGAAACGAATGCACGCATAGATCTTGCAAGAATGGAGCTGTATGTTTAAATCACGGCCCTACGTACAGGTAATGAACCAGTTATGAGTTTCATTACAATGTGCCAAACTTTTTGCTTGAAAATCATTCAAATAAATAGAATATTGTAATATTCTTTATGGTTTGAAAAAAGTAATGTAATTCTAATGAAATTTTATGAGTTATTTTTATTTGAGATAAGATCCAGGTGAATATTTTTACATGATAGAATAATTATTATTTACAGTTGTGTCTGCACGAAGGATTGGGAAGGAGCAGATTGTTCAAAGCCAATAATAATTACCTAATAATCACTGCCCCAAATTCTACTGCCAAAATAAAATCTACACAGAGATACAAATCTTACAATAAATAGTAATTCAAATGATAATAATAAATACATAATAAATCCTAAATCGTTACTGTAATAGAAATCAATTCGTTTAATGGAAATGTAAACAGCCTTTGAGTACATTTCTACTATTTATCTATTTACAAATTATTTAACTCGTCATTCTTAGGCTTAGATGTTGTCCAAGATGAATTTAAATGAACGAACAGCATCGCAGCTGACAAACGCGATTGTAAATCCTGTTTGCTGAGCTCATGGGACCACTCAACGTTTCCCCAGAACGAGACCTGAGCATATAACATAGGAAATATATTGTTAAGTTGATGAAGCTTAAGGAACAGCTGTGCAGGAAATAATGTGAGCTTGAAAACCATTTTGAAGGCATCGAATTAAAACTGAAATGAATTTTTAATTTACAGCTATTTGTGCTGCATAAATGAATGGTTTGCGATCAGCTGATATAAAGAAAGTAAATTCATTGCCTGATATTCCTCTTCCAAGCGTGCGAGGGTAACTGCCTTTTCAACTGGGATAATTCTCTCAGCTGTTGCTAGTGTCAGGATAACAGATTTCAATGTATCAACTGCGTAAGTGTATCCTGAAAAATATAAAAAATAATAATGAATCCCATTGTAAATTGCTGTGCAATACAAAGTGGTTGATAGAATACTAACTCATGAATAATGTAATGAATGAAATATAGATCACTCAATATTAAAATAAATATAAACACTAAGAAAATAGACTAGGTACGGCGTTCACCTTGCACAGCGTTAAAGTTATATGACAATAAGTGCCTAGCTAAGATTTCCTTTGTCTTCTGAGAGACTAGCGGTGCTTCTATACTCAGGGTTTTGGTAATATCAACTTGATATCGATCACAAAACCATTGAATCAAAGGATCCCATTCTTTCAATTGTAGATTATAAAGTTCACCAGAATCCTAGAATTAAACAGTCAATTATTGATTATCATCTTTCATTGTGCTTAGAAAAAAAAAACCGATGAATCAGTTGATAGAATAAGTGAACAAAAACTTAAATTGGGGAAGGCTTACGTTTGTTTGAAACAGTATAGTGTCAGTTTCTAAATAATTAACTATGTAGTTGACCATATCCAGTTTAGTATGATTGTTTGGATTGTCCAGAGTTGTACTAGCCAACGCTGTCTATCAAATAAAATAACAATATTGTTATTAATAATTATAACCAAGGAACAGGCTAATATCTACGATTAAAAATGGCCGTGAAGTGTTCATAGAAGAGTAAATTATAGCCAATAATAGTGAATTCTTGTATTTATAATTAATAACAACCAAATGCATGTTAGATCTGTCGATTGTGTCTACTTGGCTATCCCATTCCGTAGCTATGGCCAGAGCTAGAGGTTTATTGTTCACTTCGAACACCTTGCCCTTAGGAGTTTTCAGTTTCCTTTGATCTAGCGTAACTTCGAACTGATCTCCGCTTGACAGAATGTTTGTTCTTCTGTAAAACCTCTTCAAGGTCGCTGGGGATTCAATTTAACGAAATTTAACCATCATTCATGCCGTCATTGCATTAATAGTGTAAATAGTATCGGGATCGTGATATGGGGGTTAGGAAAGGAGAGGTTAGAAACGGGCTCAACAAATTGTGAGTGATCAGTGTTTGAAAAACTAATTACCCATCTGACGAACGATAGCTGAATTCGGTCTAAAGATATGAGGCCTTAACTGAAACATTGTTTATCGTTCGTATATGAATTTATATTGTTTGGTTAGTTACTGAGATCTTGGTTGGTCGCGGATATAGACACGCGATTTCTTCTCTGATGTGTTATCTTATATCCTCAGAATCATCATCTTGCAATCGGTTCTAGAATAATATAAAATATGCCGAAAATAAACAGAAATTGATCTTCACGGAATTCAGAACTAAATTTTTAATAAATATAAATTACACGTCTTAGCGTAGTTCGTGTGGACAATGAAAGATGGTGTAATGTGCCGATTAAAATACTGACACAGTTTTTACAAAAATAAGGACGGAAAAGGATGATTTCAGGGTGATGTATTAGTGAAATAGATAATCTGATATTCTATGTCTATTTGAATAAATTCATCAAAGTTTATTAATTCATTTGTACAGTTTTGCAGACCATCTTCACCATGGTTGAAGATCGCCAAGTTTTAGCTTGTATGAAGATTGTATAATTGTGGAACTTAATAAAAATCGTGCGTCTATTAAATGTAGATTTATTCTAAGCGGTAATCGGTGGCATTAATTCAACCCCTTGACACTCGAGGGCAATTTTAACCCCTAAACCAAATATGGCAATGCTTTTAACAAGCGACCTGGAACAAAATAATTTTATCTGAAGCATTTAGAGCGAATGAAACATATTTTTCTCCAAGCGTTTAATCAGATTTTCAAATTAAACATGATTGGTTTAAGATAATAGACTTGAATAGCACGTGCAAATGACTGAAAATGATTCTATAAAGACTTGGAGTGACGATAAGAATTCTTTACCATTTAAAGGGATCGTGATAGATGCTCTTAACGAATCGAATAACGTTTGTCATTGTTAGTATGGAATGAATTCTCTCTTGTTTTAATTGTCAGATACGAAAATTGATTTTCTTCTTATATTTTGACTCAATGATGGATGCAGGAGTAAATTTATTAACAATCAGAAATTCAACACACGAAGCTAGCTACGTTCCACAATGTCTACAACGTAATGAAACCAAAGTTCTTAGACGACTGACTAGCAAGCCTGAAGAAATCACTAGGAAGCCGCGGTGCGGTAAGTTTGAAACCATCCGGTGTCACTATTTTATTCTATCCAAATAGCAGTCATTAGTTTCCAAGTTCATGACATAATATTCTCTTGCAGTTGACTAATCGTGCGTTTCATTCGAGTCCAAACCACATAAAATGAATGAACTTGATCAAACGCCTGATCGCAGGTAACCCAAATTAATCACTTCAGGAACGTGAAACGGGTTGCCTGTGATCAGGCACTCTAAACATCAAACTCAGCCGGTTTCGTATTACTTTGCTTCTTTTAACTTCGATATTATTCATTTTTTACACTCTGTATCTATCGGAAAACTAAAAACAACTTTGGATGAAAAAAAACAAACCAGAATACAGTTTTTCAACGTTATAAGAATATTTATTAATTAACTGAAGTATTAGATACACGTTTATAAATCTTTAGTATCTTAAACCTTACATATTCATAGTAGTAATTATTCAATAAGTAACTTTCATGATCTCAGATGGGTATACACAACGAGAATTAACATATGTGGTTGGTTGAACGAATCTTGCTAGTTTTCTTTTATTGATCTCGACCTTCCCTTCAAGTTCTTTGTTCAAATATCCGTTCAATTTCCTTGCCGAAACTCTGTTCAAGTATGAGTTCATCCTGTGGGTGGAGATAATATTACTTCGTTAGTTTTATACCTGCCACACACACAATATTACTCAAAAATATATCGAATAATAATTAAAAAAAAAAAACAATAACCAAATCGCCTTGAGCTTCTGCAGCTCTGCTACTGCATTTTCTTTTCCTGGAACCAAAGTCGTTTCTATTTCGTTCAGATTGTACTTCGAGACGAGACCTTCAATTTCCTGATCAATGCTTTCGATTTTATTCCTCACGGATCGATCCTCATTTTTAATCTCGCGTATCTCTTCTGTCAGGTAATCTTCGCTCTACGTAGACAAGAGAGGAAATAATCTTTTAAATCGCAAAACCTAATAACCAAGCCTTATATAGCTTTAATCTAAATACTTACATAGATTCTGAGGGCATCTCGGAACTTTGGAACCCCCTCGGATATTTGCTTATCGAATAATTCCCTACGTAATAATTCAATGAAAAATGTAATGAAACTATTAGTGAAATGAATGCTTGATTACACACATAAACTTGTTTTTCTCGTACTCACACTTCTTTTGATCGAACCTCTTGGCTCTCCAGGTGCTCCGATTTTACCCTTACTATCTCCTCGCGTTTTTTATTCACCAATTCCCACGCGGCATTGATCTCGAAACGGAGGGTTGCCTTGGCATCATGTAATAGATCTAGCTTATTTGATAGTGAAGTTTCGACGTCTACAATGGAGATCGATTTTGACTGAAGGTACTCATGTTTACTGGTTTTTAGAGAGCGTATATACTCATCCTTAAGCTTCATAACCTAAGCATAATTATGCATAATTGACAAGCTTTGAAAGTCATACAGTATCGACTAAACATTAATATACGTATGGATAGATACGATACGATTCTGAAAAGAAGCTGATGGAAATACATTGAAGAATGCATCACTTCGTATTATTATATTTTATTTGTATGTAGAGTATGTAGTACCTCTTCCAACTTAGTCTCTATGGTATTTTCTAAGTCGACATTAATGTCATCTGTCACCAACGATTCTGCCATTATTGTTTCTTAACGAATTGTCAAAATATTATCTGATCTTTAGCACAAAATTTGCCCTGACGAAGAGTGACGGTTTGTCTTTTGCATCCCACAAACTAGTGTGTGCGCTATTTTCAGTTATTCGGCTTCGTACCCGATGGCGCCACTGTCCACGCGCTGAGCTGCAAGGAGCAGCACTGACCTAGGGCAAGGGTGGCTCACTCATTAGAGTATGCAAGCGGTGTGATACGGTCAGTGACCATCGTAGCGTCAAGGAGTCAACATCGTAGTTGTGGTAGGGAAAGGCGACTGCGACCGGCAGCGTAATAGTTGCTCGAAACAGAGAAATGTTGCCACAAATTGTATTAGGTAGTATAGTATCAATGTAATGCGAATGTAGTTTATGTTATGTTAACTGATATGCAAGAAAGCAAATAAAAATATTTATTTTTAAGAAACAATTATATATTGCATACATAAGTTTGATAAGCACTAATATTGTATCAATCATGCAGCAATAAATTCCCCGATGTACAAATAATCGATTACTTCTTGAATTTCTATTATCCTCTCCCTCCGACTCTTTATTTCCAATAAGCGAAAGGTTTAACTCCGAAAAACGATAAATGAATATATTGAGACGTGCATGAAGCCACGTATGCATGCCTATATCTATGCATATATCCGAAATTTCAGCACACCTCCTCGGTTCAGATGTTCTCCTGATACCAGGAGCAGAAATTTTTCGACTTAAAATCTTTCTAACTCCGAAAAACGCTAGAATAACTAGATATATATAGAGACGTGCATGAAGCAACGTATGCATGCCTATATCTATACACATATCCAAAATTTCGGAACACCTCCTCGGGTCAGATGTTCTCCTGATACCAGGAGCAGAAATTTTTCGACTTAAAATCTTTCTAACTCCGAAAAACGCTAGGATAACTAGATATATATAGAGACGTGCATGAAGCAACGTATGCATGCCTATATCTATACACATATCCAAAATTTCGGAACACCTCCTCGGGTCAGATGTTCTCCTGATACCAGGAGCAAGAATTTTTCGACTTAAAATTGTTCTAACTCCGAAAAACGCTAGGATAACTAGATATATATAGAGACATGCATGAAGCAATGTATGCATACCTATATCTAAACACATATCCAAAATTTCGGAACACCTCCTCGGGTCAGATGTTCTCCTGATACCAGGAGCAGAAATTTTTCGACTCAAAATCTTTCTAACTCCGAAAAACGCTAGGATAACTAGATATATATAGAGACGTGCATGAAGCAACGTATGCATACCTATATCTATACACATATCCAAAATTTCGGAACACCTCCTCGGGTCAGATGTTCTCCTGATACCAGGAGCAAGAATTTTTCGACTTAAAATTGTTCTAACTCCGAAAAACGCTAGGATAACTAGATATATATAGAGACGTGCATGAAGCAACGTATGCATGCCTATATCTATACACATATCCAAAATTTCGGAACACCTCCTCGGGTCAGATGTTCTCCTGATACCAGGAGCAAGAATTTTTCGACTTAAAATTGTTCTAACTCCGAAAAACGCTAGTATGAATAAATATACATATAGAAACGTGCATGGAGACACGTATGAATGCCTATATATATACATATCCAAAATTTCGGAACACCTCCTCGGGTCAGATGTTCTCCGGATACCAGGAGCAGAAATTTTTCGACTTAAAATCTTTCTAACTCCGAAAAACGCTAGGATAACTAGATATATATAGAGACGTGCATGAAGCAACGTATGCATACCTATATCTATACACATATCCAAAATTTCGGAACACCTCCTCGGGTCAGATGTTCTCCTGATACCAGGAGCAAGAATTTTTCGACTTAAAATTGTTCTAACTCCGAAAAACGCTAGTATGAATAAATATACATATAGAAACGTGCATGGAGACACGTATGAATGCCTATATATATACATATCCAAAATTTCGGAACACCTCCTCTGGTCAGATGTTCTCCTGATACCAGGAGCAGAAATTTTTCGACTTAAAATTATTCTAACTCCGAAAAACGCTAGTATAAATTAATATATAGAGACGTGCATGAAGCCACGTATGCATGCCTATACCTATACACATATCCTCTTTCTTGCGTTGTGCTGAAATTTTTGGAAATAAGAAATCTCAGGGACGAAGGTGAAAAGTAACGAAGTAATTTATTATAGGTATTGATGTGAATTTATTGCTAGCATGTACAATATTATTCATTGTCAGAGTTATTTACAATTTATAATTATTTCTTAAAAATAAATATGTACTACATTTCGAGTGTCGAAAATAGAATCCTTGTTGGATGAAGATATTTATATTCTGACAGAAGCCTATTCAACAGTAACAGAAAGACGAGTGTTATAAAATCACCATGATTGAGTAAATTACTTGAAAAACTAGACAAGAATACGTCGTGTAGTTCACGACACTTCTCTGCGTTCTGCGCATTTCTACTGATTGTGAGATGCCTGTCAGTCGTATTGCGATAAAATTGTCCCCACGTAAACTCCACGTCAACGGAGTGCCAAATGGTATCGCCATCTCGCGGCAGAATTAACGAACTACTTGTGCCGCAAACGTCGGTATGACTAATCACACGCAACCCACACGTCAATATTGTAATGTGAGTTGCGTTTGATCAGGCGCATTGTTATTTACGGCTAAAATAATTCATCAATTCAGCCGCGAGATGGCGATACCATTTGACACTCCGTGTGCTATCCACGAACTTTTTTTTACCGCACACAGCGGGCGCGGTCGTTATGAATTATATGTGACATCGATTACTGGCTCACTGTTGTAATATGATTAAATACTTATTCGCAGAGTAGCTGACTAATTTTTTAATATACTCGGAATACCCGAAAATGTTTCTCAGGGTAATGTAGCCAATTTGCTATTTGAAAAACACTATAAATTGACAATTATACTGTTAAAGGACACTTATCTATTTCCTAAGTAAATTGTATAGCGTTCCATAGACTAAGAATTCGTCAAAGCTACCAATAAATGATCAAAGTACATTTTTGTTCATATTTATTTATATATTTTCAATAGGATCTTCACGGTAATTTGAAGGTCTGAGGAACAATCATTTTCTCTTCCTCCTAGCTTGATTGGGGTTTTTTCGCATCCAATGCTTGATGTCTGTGCCAGATCGGATCCCGAGCATAGCTGACTTCGAGTTAATATCACGCATTACGAACGGCGAATATCCAGCAATATAATCGTCGTTCAACGGATCGTTCTTCATTCGTGCCAACCTCGTCGGTCGCTCATCAGGCCTTGGTTGATCTTCAAACAGAATTGGATTGTTGGCGTGTTTTCCGCCTTGCGGTGTTGGCAGGGAGAACTGAAACACAATAAATTAACGTCTTCAAAC
Organism: Tenthredo amoena; assembly: GCA_963966615.1. NCBI lineage: Eukaryota > Metazoa > Arthropoda > Insecta > Hymenoptera > Tenthredinidae > Tenthredo > Tenthredo amoena. Next base: position 332,647 of record OZ016494.1, read on the forward strand.
AAAACAGCCAAATGAAAGAACTGCCTATTGGTTTCAATGCTAATTTTCAATTATATACAAATAAAAGAATTGTCAAACAAATCATCACCTTTTTCCCCCTAGCTGTAAGTGGCTTTCTAAAATTGATATGAATCTGCTGTTTCCCGTTCTCGTCCAGTGAGACAGCGACCTTTTTTAAAGTCTTGTTTCCGCAACTGGGACAAAACTCCTTGATCATAATGCTGGTAGTTTTAAAACATGTATAGCATCTTAATATGAAAGTCCTAAGCTGCTTAATAACTTTTCCATCCAAGCTAACAACTTGTAACCCAATTTGTTTCAATACATTTTGCATAGCAAAATCGGTCGTGAGACACGCAACTCGGGCTGGTTTTTCCTCTTGAATATCTGAATCCATTTGTTTTTTAACTTTAATAATGTTTCCTGGAAAAAATAAAAATCTATTCTTCATTGATTGTTCATTTAAAAGGTCGTCCATTTCTTAAACTATTATTTTTAATCCTTATAAATATTATCCCAGTCTCTTATCTGTGAAATTCAATTACCTGGCGTGATCCAGCCTTCATCATCCTCACTTTCATCCTCCTCTTCACTTTCCTCGTCCTCAGCATCAAAACCATCATCTTTCCTAGCTGGTGTTAAGATATCGTCCACGTCTTTGTCTTCTTCGAGCTCTAAATCTTCTGGTTTGCATTTTAAAGCTAAAAATCTATCCGCCAAGTTATCCGTCTCGATATTCTCAACATCAGAGGTAGCAGTTTCATAATCAGACACAGAAGAGCATTCGGAAAAATCGTCTGACTCAGAGGACGATTCTTCACTACCATTTTTCAGCACAACTTCTGGCTTCAATTTTTCCTGTAAATCCATTTCCTCCTCTTCACCAGAACTATCATCTTCAAAAGTGCCTTTAGACTGTTTCTACCAAGACAAAAAATTATTTATACACAATCAAACAGAGATATAGTTGTTAATCTCCTCATTTAATCCACAATTCGTAGCTTTAAACTACTTTTCCCATCTTTGTATTAAATCGCTTACATCATTTTGTGGTAAAAAGAATCCCGCTACATTATGCAATTGATCATCGGGCACTTTGGTGCTGACATTTGCAGTTAAAGATATTGTAGGGACTTCCTTCAGGTGATGAGTTCCAACTTTTTCTTTTTCAAGTTGATAAGTCAGGGCGATGACTTTGATATCGGTCGCCGAGAGGCTGCGATAGTCTCCCGTCCTCTTAGAAAACTCTGTGACTACGTGGAAGGTAAAAATAACAGACATTAGTTAAAATGTTAAACTAAGCGGGTAGAAAATTAACGGTTTATAAATTTTTAAAAGTTTTCTAACCGAATTGAACATTCTCTGGAAAAACATCTTTGATGATTAAATCGTAGGGCAGTACGACAAGTCTTCTGAGTTGTCGCTTGTTTGTGATTTCATTGACAACATCTTGAGCGGTGATAACGTTGGCAGCAATGTCCTGTTTAATAAAAATCACGAATATTTGTCACGACGTGAAATATTTGGGCACGAAATGATACGATATCGAGAGATTAAAATCTTATCGGATGAGTTTGTGATAAAAAGAACATTCTAATTCACCGAGAAGATGATATAACCTAATTCGTTTTAGTGTCAGTGTGACTTTTGAACCGTCAGCTCAGCGACTGTATATTCATAATTGTGATTTGCGGTACCTGAATAGCTGCATTTCTGATAAAGGCACTAGTATCGACAATCAGATATTCTACTTTAGCGTCGGCTCCCATTATTTGAATGGTAAAAATCACATGTGGTCTCTGCAATAGGAAATAATTATTTTGAAAGAGTATTTAAATGGTGAAACGTCTATAACCACGGCGTAAGAACTACGCGGCTCATGTGAGTTGCTTATGTTTTAATTTAGAAAAGAAAATTCCCGACCAATTCGCTGATCAGATATGGAATATAGATAATGAAAAAAACCCAACGCGCGTGAATAATGACGTTCCCTAATTTACTTGTGTACTAAAAGCTTTAAACTCATCGCCAATTTGTCAGCAATTATTTATCTCACTATTTCGTACTTCTCGCTTTTAGATCTGACGTATAGCAAGATGGCTGACGTTAGATAGTAAAATTTTTTGATAGCGAATGTTCAGAGTGTTTTTGCACCGTAATTTTGTGCTCTATAATCGACGGTGTAACGAGCGAGCGATGTTTCAAGACTGTACACGTCTTAGAAATTTCTTTGAAACTGTTTAGGTTTGTATTTTACAATCAATACGTATAAAACTCATACGCGCGACGTATGACGAATCAACCATCCGCGAAACGTCAGGATTAATGTCCCGTAAATTAATGATAATTTCTCCTTTATTTTACTGCCTCATTCTCACCAACGAACGAAACGCTCTCATTGTTATAAAAACATTTTCTACATCCTCCTGGTTTCCAAACAACAATATTTCATTAAAAATTCTTTATTGATTGCCCGAATATATATTATTACACACCTATTTTTCCATTATTCTTTTCAGTGACACATTAATTGACGAATAATGTTTATTCCGAATTTAATTTCCTCATTGCGTAATTTCTCGTTATTATTTACACACGGGGGACTAATAAATTATCCCCAAGGCTTTACATTGTACGTCTTGTTTTTAATATCTAGCTTTCATATTAATGGTTTCTCTGTCCGGTAAATATTTATTTATTTATCACTACTCATCATTTGCTAACTGACAAACGAGGTAGCGATAATTTAGACGTTCGTTGGTTAGCAAAAATCTACCTTTGTCCAAAAGAAGAAAAGAAAAACCTGGACGGTTTCATAATTTCACTTTAATAACAGCTTGACTTGAATCATAAAGATTCACTTATCTTATAATTTATTACACCTAATCCTGACACATGACAAACCAACTCCTTCACACACATTTAAGTACAGAAATAACTTTTAAGGATTCATCTATCCTCCTAGTTATCGGAAAATAAATAAACCAATCCAATTTGAAGAGTTTTACACACCTGAAATATTTTGCCACCAATTGAACACCAAGTTTTCATTCAATACGATGTATACAGGTTCTTTTTCCTACAGGTATACGGTGCCCCGAAATCTCAATCCTAATATGAATGATTTGTTGAGATTGTATTGCTGAACTAAAACCAAGAGCGAACCATGTCACAGTGCGAAGTGGAGGTTGCAACTCCAGGGTTTCACCAGCTCAGCATAACTAGTAAATTATTATTCCCATATTGATTTTCAAAGAGTATTTTTAATTTCAGTAAACCTATATATCTGAATTAATTTTTTAGTCGAAGCAGCGATATTACGTAATTCGTCTTTCCTGAAGCCGAATCCATACGTTGAATTCTCAGTGGATGACAAGAGTCCTCGTAAAACAGAAATTGCTAAATCTACTTACCAGCCAAAGTGGGTGGAGAAGTTTACGATTCTTGTAACGCCCTACTCTCAGCTACATTTCAAGCTCTTGGATCACAGTACTTTTCGGAGAGATGCATTAATCGGAGAAAAGCGCATAAACTTGTTCCAAGTATTGTCATACTATAATGGAAAATTAGACAATGTTGAATTGACCCTTGATTTGATGAGCGAGAATAAACACGACGCTTATGGTGGACTTTCTAAGATCGGAGAGTTGGTCACTTTGTTTGATGGTCTGAAAATCGACATGAATGAAGTTACCCCGTCCAATTCATGCGAACAAGTTCGCCACAACCAAGGAATTACCAGTGGAGCTTTGACGCCGCTTGGTAAATATTTAAATAAATTATATAGAGGCTCGTCCGATTTCTGTCCATCTTTTTTCAATACAACAATAAATGTTTTCTGGTTTCAGGCTCGTCGAACAGCGATTCTACAAACAATCGAAGTATTTTGAACGGCGGTGTGAGAGCTCGCATGCGATTACATGGAACTGAAAATGCAGCGCCTTCCGTTTTGCAGCCAGCAATGCACAGAAGTTCAACAAACATTCTTCACAATCCTAGTCACAACGGAAGTCAGCCCAGTAATAATGTTAACAACGTTAATAATACGCAAGTTGTTGGCCTCACCTCTCCTATGGCTAATGGAGTCAGTAATCATATTGCTGCGGAGAGCAGCAGCGGGTCTACAGGGCCACCGCCAGGTCAGCCAGCATCTGCTGGACCTTCAGGTGCTCCAGGAGAGGCTGAAAACGGTAATCAGCCCGAAGAACCTCTACCTGCTGGATGGGAGATGAGATACGATGTCTATGGTAGAAGGTAAATCGTTAGAAAGAATGCAGATAAAAGATTACAAGAATACTGGTTACCTGAAGAGATTCAATAATTTGAATACTCAACTTTGCTCTCAATTAATGATTCAACTTTTCATACAGAAGTTCTTTCAATGTAGTGATGACTGATAACTGCGACATCTTTTATAGATATTTATATGTACTTCTATGATTCATCATAATATATGAGTATTTATATTCATTGTTTCAAATACAAGCAGCATACGCACTTAAAGCCACACATAGGCTGGCTGTTCCCTTGTGACCATCAGGGTTCAAAGTGATAAGAATGTGACGACTTAATCTTGACTCGTCAGCATATCACTGTACTAACTTATCTAAGTTTCCTATTTCACATCTCTCTCTCAATCCAAAGGCTGGAGAAGTCACTTCAACTGTTATGTTAGTTCAGTTCCATCTTTCCCTGCTAATCCTAAGACCTGTACTAATGATTCATTTAATTCAAACGATAATTTTATGAGTGTGAATTGCTACTGTGCATTGCAAAATGAAACATGCTAACAGCTTGACTATCTTATAATCAGTCATTAACAAAATATGTTCTAACTAGATAAACCGAAGTATCATTTCATTTTTTATACAAAAGATTCCAGTAATGTGATTAACTGGTCAATTCAAGCTCAGTTCTGACCAATATTCAAAATCAAGCTCAACAGATGTTCCTCTCACAACTGATCAACGTCCCATTTCCACTGTAATAACGCTATAAACTGCTGTCTAGCATTCATTATGTACCTTACGGTCTTTTTTTTCATATACTTATAGATTAAACATACATTTCCACAGTTTTATAAAACACCTTTTCTCATTTCTTTTGCAGGTATTACGTGGATCACAATACTCGCAGTACTTCCTGGGAAAGGCCGCAGCCATTGCCACCAGGCTGGGAAGTGAGGAGGGATCCCCGAGGCAGAATTTATTACGTAGATCACAATACAAGAAGTACTACTTGGCAACGACCAAACACAGAGAGGCTGCAACATTTCCAACACTGGCAGGGAGAACGACAGCACGTTGTCCAGCAAGGAAATCAAAGATTTCTTTATCCCCAGGTAATTAACAAGATCAAAATAGCATAATTCAATTGACCTCTCGTCATTCTCACCTTTTCCTTTTACCAACAGGCTCATGGCGGTCAAGCAGCAGTAGCTGGACCCTCGACAGCAGTCGCTGAACAAGACGACGCTCTAGGGCCACTACCGGCTGGCTGGGAGAGACGCAAGCAACCTGAAGGCAGAGTTTATTATGTTAATCATAAAAATCGAACAACTCAGTGGGAGGATCCAAGAACACAAGGACAAGAGACTGGGATGGACGAGCCCCCCTTACCAGATGGTTGGGAAATTAGATTAACAGAAGACGGAGTGCGGTACTTTGTCGATCACAATTCAAGAACTACTACATTCCAAGATCCAAGACCAGGCGCGCCAAAAGGGTACGTCAGAACACTTCAGGGTTCTTTCAAACAACGAATTGACCAACTTGTGATAACAATTTTGTTTTTACATCGCCTTTCAGACCTAAGGGTGTTTACGGAGTACCAAGAGCGTACGAGAGATCTTTTCGCTGGAAGTTATCTCAGTTCCGGTATCTTTGCCACAGCAATGCTCTACCTAGTCATATAAAGATCAGCGTTACTCGGCAAACTTTATTCGAAGATTCTTATCACCAGATCATGAGACTACCAGCTTACGAACTGAGGCGAAGATTATACATTATATTCAAGGGTGAGGAGGGTCTGGACTACGGCGGAGTATCTAGGTAAGCTGTAATCAATTAATTATCAAAATTTGTAACAACCGTAATTGTATCTTTGAACTCACAGTTTCATTTTATTGTGATAACTCTTTTCTACTCTGAATAGGGAATGGTTCTTCTTGTTGAGCCACGAAGTACTGAATCCGATGTACTGCCTCTTCGAATATGCTAACAAAAGTAACTACAGTTTACAAATAAACCCAGCGTCCTATGTGAATCCCGATCACCTACAGTATTTCAAATTCATTGGCAGGTTCATCGCGATGGTGGGTTTCATTTGTTTACAATTTATTAGACTTGTTTGGAATAGATTCAGAGAACTTTCATTCATATACACTTGTTATTTTTTTTGCTTAGGCACTTTACCACGGACGTTTCATCTACAGTGGATTCACAATGCCTTTTTACAAACGAATGTTAAACAAGAAGTTAATCATGAAGGACATCGAGTCTATAGATCCAGAGTTCTACAATTCTCTCGTATGGATAAAAGATAATAACATAGACGATTGTGGTCTTGAATTGTATTACAGTGTTGATTTCGAAATTCTTGGCCAAGTTATACACCACGAGCTTAAAGACGGTGGGGATAAAATCCGGGTTGTTGAAGAGAACAAGGAAGAGTACATGAGGTAATGTCCCAGATTTAATTCACTCCTCTAATTCGTTTTGAACTCACAAGAAAACTTTCTATTCCTGTTCCTCTTTCTTTTTTCAGACTGATGACAGAGTGGCGAATGACCAGGGGTATCGAAGAACAGACCAAAGCCTTCCTGGAAGGCTTCAACGAGGTTGTACCTCTAGAATGGCTTAAATATTTCGATGAAAGAGAACTGGAGTTAATGCTCTGCGGAATGCAAGAGATTGACGTTGACGATTGGCAACGCAATGCTATTTACAGGCATTATACTCGCAGCAGTAAACAAGTTCTTTGGTTCTGGCAGGTAAATAATTCGAAATCTGAACTCAGAAAAACGCGGCTTCATTATTTTCCATATTATGTATCTTTAACACATTGATTCTTGCAGTTTGTGCGAACAACAGACAGTGAAAAAAGGGCCAGGTTACTACAATTCGTCACAGGAACATGTCGCGTACCAGTTGGTGGATTTGCTGAATTGATGGGTAGGTATCAAAGTCATTTTCAAAGAAACAAACAATTTCTTCATCCCTCGTTTGGAAAGTATAAAACATGAAAATGATTTAATTTAGGGAGCAACGGACCGCAGAGATTTTGCATAGAGAAAGTAGGCAAGGATACATGGTTGCCAAGATCACACACATGTTTCAACAGGCTAGACCTTCCGCCATATAAAAGTTACGATCAAATGGTAGAAAAGCTGAACTATGCGATCGAAGAAACGGAGGGTTTTGGTCAGGAATGACCGAATTATATGCAGCTTCGAAACTAGAACTGGTAAACTGATTTCCCAATAACTTCTCGTTTGTTCGAATTCTAACCCTTCGCCATCAATTTTGGGTAATTAGATTATCCATCATTCACAGTTTTCTTCATCTTTCTAATTTCAGAATGAAGTCAAACTGCACCAGCGTGCATTGCACACTTAGGAACCAAACCCTCAAGTTGTATAAATACTTCATTACATTAATAATTAATTGCATACAATAGTAAGCAATATAGTCTGAGTGCAAAGTCGGTGAAATCGCTCGATAATTTTGTCTGTCTTTACTGTGGTTTTAATGGTGCTGGATGTTTTTTAAGAATACTTTATTCACGAGCGCGATCATCTTTTCTACTAAAATATAGATACATAGGCTCAATTCTTACTAGATTATCGAGATCACGTAAGATATTCGCTACGTAATAGGCGTATCTAATAGAAAAAAGAAAAAAAAAGGACTAAAAATACAGAAAGAGAACGTTTATTATTTTCGCAAAATGATTGAAAGTGGACTAAATACTTCTCTCACGATATTGCACTTGGACTATAGACCGTTGAAATAAAATACATAGCTGTGGTAGCCAAAATTAGGCGCGATTTGTCCCAAGCTAATGTGCTTGGGAGACTTAGCCAAATGTTGAGGGATTCTGATTGATTCACGTAGAAAATGTCAAAATATTGTAAGCTGAGGAGCTTACTTTGATCTTACAAACGTAGTAACAAATCATCAACGTATTTTAAAGCGAAAGAAAAAAAAGGAAATAAACAATTACGATATCCTTTGATTGAAATACCAAACAGAAAATTGCATTCCAATGAAATGATGAAACGTTAGTTTTCTTATGAAGAGGAAATTCTTTTGTAAAGAAATACCCTAATAGGTCTTTGGTAATTAATAATCAGCAAAATGGAATCATTTGACGCTTTCTATGTCGCACCAATCTGCAGTATAAATTCCTCGTGATAATAAATATTGTAAATAATGGAACTACACATAATAATTTGTGGCATCAATAAAGCCGTTGACAAGCAATGATTTTAAGAGAAATAATTATCTGCCTTAGAAGAAAACCATGGTCTTCAATTCGCGAATGAAATATACATGTGTAATTAAATAATAATATGAAATCAGGCGAGAAATATTTCTATCAACGATTTACTTGACTGTTTTAATTAATTATGTAACAGGCAGATAGAATTGAAAGTAAACTCATCGCTTGTTCACGAATAAACATTATAATATAAATATTATAAATATATATAATTATATAAAGAAAGGTAATAATTAAATATTAAAAATTAAATGGAATAAAGCACCTCTATGGATTTATTTTTCGATTCACTTACTTGTTTTTATGAAACTTCTCAACCTAGTTAATGATCGATTTAGATGATTGATTATACCTACTTACGAAGTGATAAAAAAAAATTATCTTGTTATGTTGTTTAACAAGTAAATTCACTTCATTACAATTTTAATGTATCTAGTTACTTTTGTTATACTACACAATAACAATATACGTCGTACGAGTTTAGTTCTACGTCTAGAACAGTATTTTCTGCAACCTACGAGTTACCTAAACTCTTCATTCATTAAAAGACATTTCATGTATATTGGCTCATCTGAGAACTCGAGTTCTGAATTCTGCTTTTCATCCCATCTCAATAAATCGACTAAGGATGTTATATAATTTTAAACGTATAAAAGTACACTGCTAATATTTCTCTATTATTAATCACGAATTGAAAATGATTGTAACAATTTCGTAACATTATTACAACCTTGCCACAATTTACCTATGTGACTATGTCTTCAAGTACAAATTGTTGATTCTTCTGAATTGTTTTTAGCGGTGATCCTAAGAGATTGTTAAATTGGTGGCTGTATATAACTGTATTTGACATTGTGATTAAATTTTCAAGTAAACATAATAGTTCTTTAGCGATCAGTTTTACAGACGTTCTAAAAACGTTGATACAATTTTATTTATAAATCGCCAAATATTAATTATTCCACTCTCGTACGAGTATATTTTTCAAATTAGAATGAGTTATCTGAGAAGGAATATGGTTCGGTTATACTTAGAATAGCCTGATGGATTCAATAGATTGTATATAATTATGTAACGTGTACAGAGTATAAAGCAGTGAATAAATTTGTAGCTGAAAAATATAAGATTGTTTTCTTTTTCAATCCTCAAACCTTCAACTACATACATATTTACTTAAGTTGAGACGGATCAACTTTATTTACACTACATTTATCAGCACTATCCAACCTAGCTATACTTTCGTTCCAGCTCAAGCTCCATCACATTGCCAACCCACTTGCTTTGGTATAAGCAAATATACTTCTTAATTTATAATTTTGGGTTCGGTCCAAAGAACTTGTGCCAAGGGAACTGGTTCAAAGGATTTCGACTATCTCGTGGCTCATCTGTTAAAGTTAAAAACGGCCTTTCAGAGCTGGCTGAAAATTTCAGATGAATATAATTAGATACAAATTTGTTAGAAACATATTTCAACAAAGAATATATCGCCTTCATTTGTGGTTTAATAACTGTTAATAAACTTCTAAAATTGATATCTCATGAAAAATGATCAATTAACTTACGTCCTATCTGGTCTCCAGAATTTATGATCTCAGTTTCTGTCTTCTCCCCATTTTTATCCTTCTTTATAACAACAGTACGCGTTTTATCTCCAATTTGATGCGTAACTGTAGTTTCCTCATTTCCTTCAGAGTCTCTGACCGTGCGACGTTGTTCAACAGTACCATCAGCCTTTCGAATTATTTTCGTAGATATGGACTGACCAAACGAGTGGAAGAAGAATGGACTCCGTTGCGGTGAATTATTATAAGAATCTGAGCTTTGCAAAGCGGAAGGATCTTTCCAAACTTTTGATAATTCTCTGCTAGTAATTCTGTAATAAATACGATAAGTAATTTATACAATATTCCATTCATAATTATAAGTTTATTGCAAGAGATTATCAACCTACTTTCCATCCAAATCAATGTCCAGTTTTTGTTTATCAGAGGAGAGGTAATTCTGTGACTCGAGGTTTTCATATCCAGGTTTTAGTACATCGTCCCGTAGATTTCCTTTTTTTGGTGGCTCGATGGGAATTGAATGATGGAAATGGTCGTCGGCTGTAAAGTGGTAATAAATGTATTAAGTAAAACACCTTAAGATGAAAATAGTAAACATTTTTATGAAAACTGCGATACAAAATCGACAATTATTCAACATAACAGCAGCGGCGCTAACAGAAATCTATCCACATACGTTGATCACCAAACGGCAATGTTATACCGTCGTGATTAAATCCAAAGAAATTTTTCAGCATGCTGTCCATCTGGTTTTCAAAATAACGAGTTATTTCAAAAGGATCGCTGTAAATGTTGAAGTGTCCAGTGGTAGGATTTCCTCGGCCAGGTTGCCTGTAATAAATGAGTTATAAAAGAAGGCTTTATTCTCTTGATTAGTCTTAACGAATAGAACCTTGTGAAAATTCTTTCTAGGTTCAAGGAAAAGAGGTTTGGTAATGAAATGAGTTCTGAACTGGCGGCTCTCCAATCGGGGATATTTTTCAATGCTAGAATATCGTAGACAATATAAAATCACCTGAAATCATCATTGTCATCGTCGTCGTCCTCGTCGGTCTGCCAAATCGGATTTCTAAACTCGTCTCTGTGTTGCTGTTGATCTTCAAACCTGTAGAAACAACAAAGTCAATTACAAACTAGATATAATCTTCGAGTATAGCAGTTTCTGAAATTGAATTTCTGTAAAACATTAGACCGTTTCTCTTTACGATAAACGAACATTATTAATCGAGAGATTCTGCGAGAAATAACATTCAAGTCGTCATCGCGCGTAAGACTCCGCGGAAAAGAAACCTGAAAATCTTATTGATTTAATATTTACCCATAATTGGGAGGTTGTTGTCTTCCTCCAATGCCGAATAGGTCTCGGAAAAAATTATAAAATGACATATTTAGCCACTTTCTACTCGTCAATGAACGGTAATTGTCGTCAAAACAGAAATTGCGTCATGTTTTTTGAAGTTTCCCGATGGTACCATCGCAATCTGACGTCAACTTAGACATTCCTATCCTTCGTGATTCTAGAAGTGATCAGCTGACTAAACACGTCTACGACCACGTCCTACGAATATTTACTAGGCAACGTCAGACCATTCGTCAGACTGATCATTACTCCCTCCTATGAATCGAAAAAAACTTCCTGCTGTTTATTCAGAGAAGATTTTTTCCCGAAAATCTACAATAACTATACCCAATCATGTCGTTTCCTAATTTTTAACTAATAAATAAATAAATCAGCGATGTGACAGTCGATCGTCTGCCGAGCACCGCCATATTGATTATGATTCACATATCTACACGAGTTTTGTGACGTTGCTATTCGGTCATAACCTACAGCTGACAGCGTAGACTGGTGATTTGTTTTAACCTGAAAGGCAAATAGCTGATTAAAATAGTAAAAAATATAATAACGTCATAGGTTTTCATTCCTCCCGGTAACTCTCGCTCAGATTAAAAATTCACGGACAGCATTAGCATAGGTTAGGTAAAAAAGATTCGAGCAAAATAATTGAAATATTATTAGACCTCAAATATCATTACTAAAACCAAAAAAGGCAAAGATCTCTCCGCAAACAATAAATAAATAATTATATTTCAGACTTGATAAGATGCATATTAACATCGAGAAGACCAAGGGATCAGATTCACTATCCACGTAACTTAAACTGACCGACTAGATGCGAGGTAAAAAAGGTTTAGAAAAGTTGAGAAGAAAAATGAACAACATTTCGGGTCAATTTCGGAAGACAACATGGGATCCGATACTCATAATATCGCAAATAATAGCGGTTCAAGCTGTGATGTACGTTTGCCTTGGTATATGGATATGGATAGTAGCGTCGCTTCTGGGCTCTACAAAGTCTTTGGACTATGCTTTTCAGTATAGTGAAATCCACGTTAGAGATTTGGGTGGAAAAATGGTAATCACAGTATTCATGCTGAATGCTTTGATAGGGGCTCTGGTCTTGTGGTGGATTGTACAAAGGACTAAGCAATGCATGGATTTTGCATGCACGGCGCATTTGATCCATCTGTTTTGCTGTTGGGGATATAACTACAGTTTTCCAACGACGTTTAGCTGGTGGTGTATGAACATTGTGTCCGTAAGCATAATGTGCATATTTGGAGAATTTCTCTGTATGAGAACGGAACTGCAAGCGATTCCCTTGGGTATGAATACCCAAAAAACAGCCTTGTAAAAAAATCAGTCCATACACATAAGAGTATTTTAAGTTATCTAACTTATTGATAATAATAATAATAATAATAATAATGAGAATGTAAAATAAATGTTGTTGGAAGAATAAATTTTTTTAAATAAATATAATTCCGTTTTCTTATTTTCATTTATTCACCAAGTTACTGTGTAGATGATGATTTGATAAAAAAATTAGGTATCCTTGGTACAAATATATTGTACTTATAATTTCGATAATGTCTAACGATAAGACAGATAACACTGTTTTGAGATATTCTTCCAAATTTAATTATGCTATAAAATCATATGATCCTGGCGAGCTTGTCTATCAATTTTTTTTATTTAATCTTTACGGAACGTTTCAAGTCCCATCTCGTGTGAAGTTCTCTATGCCTCTCCATACCGTTTTTCCGTCGAAAACGAGCTCCACACACATTGCACTTGAATGGTCCTTCGTTTGAATGTACGATCATGTGACGTGCTCTATTACATCGATTTTTGAATCTCTTTTCACAGATTGAACATTCGAATAGACGTTCATCTCTGTGAAAGAAGATTATATGATCAAGCATGAGACGTTTCTGCAACAAACGATTGTAACTGTGTTTTATTTACTTTCTGGTTGGAATTGGAGAATTGTTATTCAACCCGCCGTGGTACATATATTTGCATAGCTTTTATGACAAGCATAGGATCTAAGACATAGAATAATTGTGATTTTAATTGAAAATAATTAGAGTCTCTTCGGTTTTATATCCTTACCGTTCTGCTCCTCTTTCCACAATCCGCGCAACGATACTTAAGGGTTGCAGTCAAGGACATATTCCTCTGAGATTTTAGCTCTATATCATTGGAGCGTTTGCATCTTCTTTCACGAGTATTGACTTGGCCCCGAGTCCTGTAGCTCAGAATATAATGAAGCGGTCAGCATTTGATCCGTATATGACTTGAAAAGTATAAAACCTTCATAAAATTATCATTTGTTATATACCTGAACTGCTCTTCGGATACGTTGCAAGAGGGTTTCTCATTCTGTTTGCTCATCTCTTCTTTTCTTGGATCACCAGATGCCTCATGACTTGTTTCAATCGGAGGACAAGAGGGTGCGAAATCATTGCACCCTAATTCTTCATTTGATACTAATGTTTCGGTGGACCCTAATTCTTTGTCTGAATGTACGGGAGCCATTGGTAGATTCAATACAGACTTAGAGATAACTTGTTCAAGTTGGAATGATGTTGTGCTCAAATTCAAGGCATGCGAAGGCGAATTCGTTTTTCGATGTTTATCATTCAAACTATATTTGCCCAAGTTATTTAGATTCGATGAAATAAAATTGTTTTGTATAGTTGCATCTGTCATGTGCGCTCCTCTGGTCCTATAGTTCGAGGCATTCGAAGACGAATTTGTTTCTTGACGTTTATAATTCGAACTATCTTCCCCCGAGTTATTTGAATTGGATGAAATAACATTGTTCTGTACAGTTGCATCTGTAATGTGCGCTGCTTTGCTCCTACAGTTCGAGGCATCTGACGTCTGATGTTTATTCCTTGATCTATATCCTCTGTCGTCACCTAAATTATTTAAATTGTATGAAATGATATTGCTCTTTATAGTTGTATTGAAATTCTAATCACTGCAGATGGTGTTTAAATATAAGAAGGAGGTATTCGTAGTATAAATATCAGGCTATTAGAATAAAATAAAAATCAAAAAATTACAACTATTTCCAGGTATACGTAACTATTTATTTTCTGATGGATAGCTCTCTCATGAGACCGCAAAGCATGCTTGGAGGCAAAGGAGGCATTACACGTATTGCATGGGAATGGTTCCTCTCTCGTATGTGTGACTATGTGATAATTTCTGTGTCCCCTCGTCCTAAACGCTTTATTACAAATAGAACATGTGAAGGGGTATTTATATATGTGTACCCGCATATGATCAAGTAGATTATTTTCCTGCAACAAAGAATCGGTACTAATTTTACATAATCTGAATCACTGGACTTTTACTTCTTAGCTGGAATTCAGAAAATGTTATCCAATCTTTTTACTACATACCTAAATGTACATAGGCTTTGTGATGGAGATATAGAATAGTTTTAATCTCCATTGAAAATAATTTATGTGTATTTGGTTTCATATCCTTACCCCTCTGCATTGCTCGCCACAATACTTGCAACAGTATACCCCCACAGTCGGCTCCATCTTGACGTGAGTCTGTTCATGTGGTTGCAGCTGCAATGTATCATTGGCGCCTTGACGCTTCGTTTCAGGAGTATTTACTTCGGTATGAGTGCTGTAGAACAGGCATGTATTAAATATAATCAAGCGGTCAGCATTTGATTCATATACGATTTTAAAAGTATGAAACCTTCGAAAGATGATTTATTGTGTACCTTAACTGCTTTTCGAATACATTGCAAGAACGTTGCTCATGATGTTCGCTCACTCCTTCTTCTCTTGAGTCATGGAATACCTTACGACTTCTTGAGACTGGAGGAAAAAAGGAATCGGAATCAGACCCCTCTACATCGGGTCTAAATTCTTCGTCAGAATTTATCGGGCACATTGGATCATTTAGTACAGAATGAGAGGTAGCTTGTTTGCTTTGTAATGTTGCTCTGCTCAAATTTAGGGTATTCGAAGAAGGATCTGTCGTCCGGTATTTATCGCTCAAACTCTGCGTTCTGTCTTCGCCCACATTTTTTACACTGGATGAAATATTCTTCTTCTTCGTAGTGGTATCTGCTATTGGCGTTTCCTTGTTGCTAGAATTCAACGCATCAGAAGCCAAGTCTGTTTTCCGACGTTTATTATCTGAACTTCTTGTTCCTTCTTCGTCTCTGTTATTTCCATTGGATGAAATAATGTTATTGTCCACAGTTACATCTGTTATCGAGGCTTCTTTGTTAGTAAAAATCAAGGCATTCGAAGCTGAATCTGTTCTCCGACGTTTACCATTTGAACTCCTTGTTCTCTCTTGACCCACGTTATTTATGTTGGATGAGATAACATTGTTGACCATAGTTACATCCATTATTGGCACTTTCTTGGTGCTTGAATCCAAAGCATTTGAAGACGAATCTGCGTCCTGATGTTCATTGCTTAAACTACTTGTTCTGCATTTGTCTAAATCATTTAAATTGTCTGAAATAATATTGTTCTCTACAGATGTTTTTATTATCGGCTCTTTTATGAGTGTTTTCCATGTTTGTTCACGAACGCTGAGGAGTTTTTCGGCCTCCGTTACGGTTTTATAGAATTGATAACTCAATTCTAGTTTTGCTAGGCACAACTGGCAGGCTGCTTTCGAAAGATTATCATTTTTTTTCACCTGCAGAACAAACGATCATAAATACAGAGTAAAAATAGATTTTAGTTTGCACAGTTCGTTCTTCATGTAAGTAATTAAATTCTGATCAAGTTTAGAGTTGTACATTTCTAATCAAATTCTTAAAAAACTAATAAAGCTCTTACCACAATAGGCAGGCAGTACTCAATTTTTTGTATAATATTTCTGTGCTGTTCCGTCGCGTCAAACATATGAATCATACCATCGCTCCGAGTTGCACAGAGTCTGCATAGCAATAGCAATCCTTTTCTGTCACTCTTCAGACTGTTTTGATCTCTTGAATCTTTATAGTTTGGAGATAATATGGGTGGATCTATATCATTGGTATCAATTACTTTTAATATCTCAATCTCATTGGGATCTTCTTCATCCATTACTGTTATGATTTCTCTGGAAACGTCACAGCCAAGTTCTACTTTAATATGTTTCTCAGGTGTCAGTAACGGTGGTTCTGAAAAATGGTCCATTTCCTCAAGCTTCCTTATCTTCTTGGGTTTTATATCTTCCATCACTGCATAAAACTCCTCCTTCAGTTCAGGTAGCTGAACGGTTTCTTCCATTTTCCTACCAAAGCTGTGTGATATAAATAAGTAGGATATTTAACTGTTCATCGACAAATATGAAATTATAATTCTATACATTCTCACTGTGTACTTTATTTCGCAATAACATTATTACCATATGCGTATTAACAATGAGTTGTCAACTCATTGTACAGTCATTGAGAATATGATGGAATTGGGCACACGGCAAATGAGTTAAAAATTCAATATTGGCATTTTATGCTTACCAGTGGAAGCCAAGGGCTGATTATGATGAAAAATCCGCGATATCAGTGCGGAACGCTAAAAAATTTATTTAATCAAATTGTCACATCCCACGATATTTTAAGGTTCAAGTTCGAATTAGGTTAATAGTGAAATAATGAAGAAAAACCATTCGGAATTTCGGATATTTAAGAGAAAGTCTTACGAGTCTAGCACATAACAATGTTAAGAAACGAGGAGTAGATTCTAAGAGACATGCATTGTTGAAGGGATTTTTTTGTTGTTGAAGAGGTTAGGATGTCAAGATTTAGAACTTCAGCAAAGCCGTTCAAATGAATTAAAAAAAGGGAAAGAATTTAAATACAAGTCGTTATTTACACCAACAATCAACTTCATCAATTTTAATCGGATATTCTTAGGGATTTGTGTATAATAACAGTGAAAATAGACCCGCGCTATTCCGAGTTGTTTTCATCACCCAGAAGTCGGATGCCCCGCAATGTTTTCGTAAATCGCAATAACAGATAAACTACCGGCATCGATAGTTAGGCGTTGATCCGTACTCGCAGTACTCATCAACTCAACTATGTCGGTAAAGAAGAACTGCGGGAATTACGAATTGATCCGATATTTATATTTATTATTTACATGTTATAATATTTTTTTCACTTTAAAGGTTGGGAAATATTTTCATTTCAGACTCGGTTATTATTCTAAATGAAAATTTTGATGTAGAAAAACTTGATTAAAATTGAAAAACAATAGCAAAAGATTATGGTTTTCCACCTTGTTGTTCTACATTTCAGCGTTTCAGTAATATTTATTCAAATATTTAAACTTTCTTATTTTTTATTCAATTTTTGATTTCCTTGTACAGAATTTCTTTTCGCAAAAAATATAAAAAGGACAGTTTAGAATTACTCCTGAGAGTCAAGAATTGGAAAGACGGGAGCCGAAACCGAAAGTCGTAATATAAGAATCAAATTAGAATGTTTTAATATAGAAATTGGTATTTTACTGTGACGTTGTACTATTAAAATTAAATACATAGTAATACGAGATATCATTTACGCGGTATAATATTAAAATGTAGTAACATTTCCTTATAGTTCAAAGAGCTTGTAGACTTATTTATAGTACAATGCTTAGATTATCAAGTTATATCAAGCTTATTTAGTCCTTGGTTTATTTTGGAGTTTATTACCCCCTTGGTTACCACCTCGACCAAGAGGTGCAGGGCCTCGACCGCCACGTCCACCGAATGTTCCTGAAAATGAAGAAATAAATAAAGAAACTCGTTCTGAAATGAAAACCTTGGAATTATCTTTCCTGTGGTATATCTTATGTCAATTATTGTAGGATACCTCTGCCACCTCCCCCTCCTCCTCCTCCACCTCCTCCGCCACCGCCTCCTCCTCCTCCTCCTCCTCCTCCTCCTCCTCCACCTCCTCCTCCGCCACTGCCTCGTCCGCCCCTTTGATTTTGTCCTCCACGACCTTTCATTTCACCTCGACCCCTAGATTTCATTTGCACATCTTCTTTGACCATGTCTATAACTTCATCGGGAATTCTGAGATACTTTATGGTACTCCCTCGAATGTAGCACTCCGGCATCCTCCAGAATTTATCCCCATCCTGTGCTAGCGGTGTTATATCATGATATTTAACGAAGCTATAAATATATGCGCTTACAACATTTGCGCCGGATCTATCCAGCGATGTTTTCAGATCGTTTTATTTAGTTGTCTTTAGTTTAATGCAAAGAAATAGATATTAAAACTGTAAAGGATGATAAATTCGATTTTAAATTATATTTTAAGTGAAAGTTAAGGAAAAATTTTACCCTCGACGTGCAGATGACTTCTCTGAGATTAATGTTCATCCAATTATCGCAGCTGACTAAATGCCCGTTATAGGTTTCTCCGTTTTTTAACTCGACTAGCTGAAACCGAGAATAATAAACAATAATTGTCTATGATAACCCGGCTAACGTTACAAGTACGATTAGATATTGAGGTTAGGATTTACCATCGGATGATTTTGTGCTGTCCTTAACAAAGAGAGCGGCAACTGTAAAGATAAATAGTTAATAACGTAAGTACTTGATTTGAGATCATTTGTCGATTAATATCCCCGCATAATCACACTAACCATTTTAAAACTCTCTATATTCCTTAGGACGACTTGAATTTACGTGCGATTTTACAAACCGCGAACTATACAGTTTAACGAGATTCGATGCTAGATCAGATTTTCGATTTCAATCAATCTGTCAAAAATAGGATTTGAAAATGTTCAATATTCATAAAAAGTCCTTAGATCATTAGTTAAAAGGTCTCGACATCGATTAAAACAAGTTTAATATTGTGAATCCTGATAATCACATTCCGATCACATCACATGGTTTTCAGGTTATGTCGCTATTCACGCTCTAACCTAAAATCTAGAATCGGTATTTTCAAATTCTGATAACTCGCGTGTGTATTTCATCGATATCTTTTCGAAAATGCATAGTCGAGCCCAGATATTGTGCAATTTATATTCGGGTAGACTCTTCAGAGTTTGTCGACACGTCTTAGCCTCAAAACCCTCAACAGCAAGTACAAACAATTTCGTAATTTTGTGAACAGAACCTTCGAGTGAAAAGGCAGCTCTGTTACTGAACTCGAATACTAAATTAATCCGCTATGTTCAGAGCCGTTAAATTTCATTTTTTTTAGACTACTAGCAGCTGCTCTCCACCCGCTTTCTCATTGAGTGTTGTCTCGGTTAATCAAAGCTCTCCAAAGTTGCAAAAGCCTCTGATTAAGCGCGACAAATACTCTCACAGAACTCACAACTGCGGAGAATTAACCATCGCCAATGTGGGAGAAAAAGTCGAGCTCTGCGGATGGATGGAGTTTCAAAGAATGGATAAATTCATCATACTCAGAGACGGCTTTGGATCGACACAGCTTATAATACCAGACGATGTAGGACGACCGTCTGATTCGTAAATTTGCGATAGAGAAATTCACAGACGTCGTTAATTATTGAAATGATGAAAGTTTTCGTATTACAGAGAACTGACCTGATGCATAAGATGGAAAACATGCCTCTTGAGACAGTAATAAGAGCGATTGGCACGGTAAATCCCCGGCCCAAGAGTCAGGTGAATAGAAAAATGCGAACTGGTGAGATAGAGATAACGATAGAATCTCTCGAGGTCTTGAATCGATCTAAAAAGCATCTACCAATGCTAATCAGGGATGCGGACAAGACAAAAGAGTCTATAAGAATGCAGTACAGATATTTGGACCTAAGATTTCCAGAGATGCAGAGAAACCTACGGCTCAGATCTAAAATATTTATGAAAATGAGAGAATTCCTCATCAATAAATGTGCCTTTGTCGATGTAGAGACACCGACGTTATTTCGCAGGACTCCAGGGGTAGATTGTTGTCAACATTTAATCATACAGAAGATAAAACTCTCCTGCACAAAATGAATAGCTATTTTCTTCTTACAGGGTGCGCAAGAATTCGTCGTGCCCACGAGACACCCCGATAAATTTTATGCCCTCGTTCAAAGTCCTCAGCAGTTTAAGCAGCTGCTTATGATCGGTGGAATAGATAGGTATTTTCAAATTGCTCGATGTTACAGAGACGAGGGAGCCAGACTGGACAGACAGCCTGAGTTCACCCAGGTGACAAGAAATTCCCTAGAGTTTGGTAAACAGCTCTAATTTCCATAAAATTTATTCTTTCAGTTGGATATTGAGATGTCATTTATAGATCGCGAGAGTATAATGGGACTGACCGAAGATTTGTTGGCAGAATCTTGGCTGGAAGAATTCGGCGAGATTAATATTCCATTCGAACGAATGACCTACGATGATGCTATGGAATTCTATGGTTCGGATAAACCAGACTTAAGATTACCGTTCAAGGTGAGATCGAAAAACAATAGAAGCCTTTCTGCAACCAAATTTATCATGTAATTAAAACTCTGTTCTTGAATTCAGCTTCAAAATGTAACCGATATCATCAAAACTTCAAATCTACTGACTGAAAAAACTGGGATTGAGTACACCGATCAGTTTGGAACATATGCCGTAGTGTTTCCTAAAGAAAATGTAAGGGGATTGAATTATTCTGCGGAGGTAGAGCAGCACGATTGAAAGTTCATGTTTGTTATGATTTCAGAAAAACTTTACCAAGTCCATAAAAGCTCAGTTCGAAGATATCTCAAGGAGAGAATTTCCCGGCAGCAAATTAGTTCAAGTAAAGATTTCCGAAGATACTTGGAAAACGGGACTGAGCTCTTTACTCTCAAAAGACGTGGTGGACGGTATCGAGGATAGATTGAATTTGCAGGAGGGTGATATGCTGTTCTTATCCATCGGAGAAAAGCCAATAGCGGTGAGTTTATGGCTCGTAAATTAGAGTCTGAAAAAGAAACATACAAGCTCTCTGATAAAATAATTGACATTTTAAATATGTTTTATGTTTCTAGCGAGAACTCCTCGGCAAGCTACTTATCCTGTTCACAAACATCCTAGAATCGAAAGGAGTCAAGCTTAGATCTTCAGGCTGCAAGTGGCTGTGGGTCGTCGATTTTCCGCTATTTTCAAAGGGAGATAATGAAGGCACAATCAAACCAACGCATCATCCGTTTACCCAGCCTCATCCAGACGACTTACACTTGCTAGAAACAGATCCATCGAAGGTGGACATACTTGAATTACTTTCTAACTTGTAAATATGATTATATTGTACAGCTTTTGTGATTGACAAACATTTTTTTTTCTTAGGTACGTGGCTTGCATTACGATTTGGTAGCAAATGGCTGGGAGATTGGCGGAGGATCGATAAGAATTCATGATTCCAACTTACAACAACAAGTCTTGGAGATGTTGAATATTGACACCACTCACATGATGCATTTAATTGATGCCCTGGCCAGCGGGGCGCCTCCTCACGGTGGAATTGCGTTCGGTATGTTCTAATCTCTATACTATTGAACCCTATTGTAATAATTTTATGCATAGAGACTGTGGGAGAACGTTACATCAAGTTTTATGTATTGGAGAGATAAACATGCACTTTTTTTCTACAGGCTTAGACCGCTACATTGCAATGCTGTGCAACGCTCCAAGCATAAGAGACGTAATGGCATTCCCCAAGACTATGGAAGGCAGGGATCTAATGTCCGGAGCACCTGCCCCAATCTCTGATGAAGAAAAGAAACTGTACCACATAAGAACACTGGAGAATTGAATCATATCGAATATATAATGAGAGAAAGTCAAATACTTAGCTTTGTAATTTCTGTTTCATTGGTTTCAAATTTTAGCTCCGTGAGCTACAGGTGGTAAAAAGTGTAAATAATAAATCGGAACAAATCCTATAATGTATAATGGAATTACGAGTTGTTCTAATCCTTCAAGAGAGATTCAATCTCGATTCAGATTCATAAATCGCAGCATTACGCATTCTTCTTTACATCATAAATCTTTATGATTACATTATTTGAGACAATAATTCTCTCAACATTATGGAGAGTATAATTATTCTTATATTCAAGACACGTACAGAGGCATGAAAATTAGGAGAATGTAACGAGGAAACTTGTTCGTCTTGCTCTTCGGGGCTTTGTTACAGAGCTCAGATCTGCAGTAGCAAATTATTTCTTCAGATTCGTTGTTAGATGTAAGGGATATCGGTCTGCATCCTGCTTCAGGTTGATATCGAGCATAATTATTCCCACAACGCCGCGTTACAACTGCTTTCAAATAGGGAATTGCTTCCCAATTAGTATCGCTGCCATCCCACTCCGCTAGGCTAATCTCTCCGCCAGTGGAATTAACGAACTTATATTCTACCACTGCAAGAATAAATGGAAATTAATGATTATCATGTGGAATCAATCCCAAGACATACAAGAAATTATTTCCTAATCTGTTTTCACACATGAATTCCCTCTTTACTTTTATTAATAAGCTTAACACAGCCAGCTGCCGGGTACGGGCATCGAGCAATAAGCCTTGGTTTATCGTCGCAGTGCTCATTGCTGTTCGAATTACAGACGTAACATCGAAAGCACATTCCTAGAAAAGAAATATTCTATAAAATGCTATATTTTTTGTAATTATAAATTCGATATGCTTCAAATGGAATCTGCAAACGTAATTACCTGAGTAAATTAGAGTAACGGATCCAATTATTATGTAAAAAATAGTAATTGACATTCGTAATGAGCTTGACTGACGTAATCTACCATTTTGGCTTTTGATTGTATTTTATTTGGCATAGAAAGCGGAGAATCAATTGCAGTCTATTTCTTCAGACAACTGCTGGTTTTATTTTTTAGATTAGCTTGGAGTGTTTTTTTTTCTTAATTTCAATGAGGGGAATTACTGGCATTTATTAATAAAGCAGAGATGTATTACTTCCAAAAGAAAAGTATATTTTATTGATAAAATTCTCTGTGAGTTACTTGAATAATTACAGTTTTAATTTATTTCTTTTCACTAGAATAAAAGTGTAATTTTTTCATTCATGTTTTTTTTTTTAAATCTGATTGAATCTACTCGAATAAGTACCTTCTACAAATATTAAAAGGTATATCGGTCGGTCAAAGTTTACAATATAGGTAATTTTTAAGCACGCCTGGCGTGCATTCATAATTATAGTTATTCATCTGAATTAGACACTCGCCAATTATTCCATCGAGCATATTGCAAGAAAAAGGTTTGTATATCTACAAACACAGCCAAGGTTCTTGTCAACTAAATCTGAACTTGTTTATTTTTTTTTTTTTTTTTCTAGTTTTAAATATAAAAAACTGTACAAGACTAAAAGTGTCGACAAAACATTTTTAGGGCTCTACTGAATCGAACTTCTCCCGCAAAATGAATCCATAGAGAAACCGACGATAGAGAAATTGTTAAGACTGAAGAAACTTATACCCTAGACAATACAGCGATTAGATTTTAAATTTAATCTATTTAGAAAAAAAAAAAAAAAAAAAGTAAATGCAGCTACTTCATTTAACGAGGAAGAAAAACATCTCAATTCAATCTATGAATGAATTCTGATCAAAGAGTTAACAACTAATTGGCAGTAGAAAAATTACATCATTCACAAAGTATGTTAAAATTGCTAAACGGTTCCGATTAGAATTAAAACGTCTCTCCTCTACGAAGGAAAGTAAAGTAATTTAAAAATTGGTTAAATAAGAATGAAGACCAATGTAATATAACTGCAGACTTCTCCAACTATACTATCGTAATAAATCTCAGAGATGAGGAAAAAATTGAAAAAAAAAACAAACAAAAATAATAAGCTACTGCTAATTCTTGGTAAATTAATTAGTGGCTGGTAAACGTGCGTTAAAAAATTTTCGGAGCCAGATTTTTCGTCTAGCAAGAAGTCTGTTTGGACTTTTTCAACATTATGCCAATAACACATAATATTTATTACACACTTTTCAATTAATCTTATTAGGATTACACATATGCCATTATAAAAATACTATCTTACAGAACATTCGTACCTACATCCGTTTGAACGCATGCGCGCATGCACGCACGAGATCCACAATTCATAACTCTTACAAGCACACGTGCCACAGAAATAATAAAAGTTATCTTATATAAAATTATTATTCATAATATTAGACTTCTAATGGAAACAATGGTGTATCGTATTTACACAGAAAAATGGAGAAGCTTTCTTGTAGTTCCTTACGGCTATCGTATTAGCTCATTAGTTATAATATATTATTACACTACGGTGGTATCGTATCGTACAAATATAATCGTAAGCCCGAGATCTAAACCGCAGAGTTCATTACTGCAGTAAGATACAATTCTAGGGTTTCAAAGTTATTAAATGCCTCCGTATTAATCCTTAAGCTGACGTGGGCGATATTACTCGCCACTGCAAACGTAGCCTACTGAATTTTCTCTGAATTTATCCAACAAAAATGGAAAATGGTATTAAAAATCGTCCATATCAGCAAGAGGATCAACGATAGATGTAATCATATTAACAAAAGGACCGTCGCTGTTATTCTAACAATTCTTTGCGTCTCCGTTCTTTCATGAAGACTCTGGATCATCGTCAGGAGTATAAACTTAGCAAAGCGCAAGTATTTCCGATTTGCGATAGAAAAAACATTGCCTATACTCCGGCTGGTATTATAAAACATTTTTGTTTTCATTTCTCCTTTATCTTAAGTTTTTCACAAGTTATCAACTCTATCATAGGTATCAATATGTGATGCGATATCCGGAGATAGAACGCAGCGTTTTTAATACCCGTACAAGAATATGTCTCTAATCTATCTCGGAACAGAATTATTACAGAGAATGAGACAATAAATCTGCGTCTCACGTTCGTCGTCAAGTTAATAAATACAATATAGTCAATCCTTCAACATTTCCGAACTTTTTTCATGCAGTTCTTACATCTTATCGCGCATAAATAGAAGTAAATGCTTTGATTTTTGTCAATATCAATAAACCAAATCTTCCTGAAGGATTCTTTGGAAACTACATTACAGCTGTATCTAGAAAGTTCTCTTTACACCTTAAAAAGCATTTTCTTCTTTTTACGCTTAATATCATTTAGACATAATACATCTGCTAAAATTCATTGCGTAGATACAAGGGGATGCTATATACACAGGACCCTGCGTCTTGATAATAGCAACGATTGAGAAAACATCGAAAAACGTCTCAACGTTGTGATATAATCTTCCTGCGGGTAAAAATTCCGTCTTTCTTCGCCCGAAAGTTGAGAAACTCCATGCGACTGTATCCCTCATACGTCTCAAGCTTATCCAAGGTTTGTCCTCCTCCAAACTCCTCGTTCTTCATTCCTCCTTACGCAGTATCCTCGACGGTAGGTAGCCAAAAGGCCATATTGGTGCAGGCCGAAGCGAGCATCATATATTTAGGATTGAATTGAATGCATTGAACAGGGGCGGGATGGTCCCCGTTAAGAACGCATATTTTGTATCCCGTATCGGCGTTCCATACATGAACTCTGCCGTCTGTAGATCCGCTGAATACGAACTGTGAATCTGGACTAAAACTGGCCTCGATTGGTATTCCCTTATTATTCAAATGTCCAGTAAATGTCTGAAGAGGAGTTCCGTGGAAGGCGTCGATCAGCCGTATTATACTTCCGTTTGTCGATATCAAAATAGTCTTTCCATCTCTGCTGAACTTTAGACCCGTCCAATCGCACTCCTTCTCTTGAGATAATTTAAAAGTGACGAACGGACCCTTGTCAAAACTGCGAAGATCGTAGAGTTTAATACATTCCGAGTTAACCCCTGCGGCAAATATCAAACCCTCTGGGTCGTAGGCTGCGACTGGGCGACCGGATAGCTGCATTAATCCCTGACAATTTGGGGACTTTAAATCCCATAAACGTAACGTTTTGTCGAGAGAACCGGATAGGAAAGTGTCTTCTATCGGACTGATGCAAAGGGAAACAACCTTTCTTGTATGACCGGGGAAATAGCGTATGTATTTGTTGTCGTGGAGGGAAAGGTAGCGTATCGTATCGTCTATTTTTGTGCTGCTGTGTATCGCGGTGTTTTTAGCGTGGGTAAAGTGGATGAGATCAACGCCGTATTTTTTAGAATTAACAGTGCGTACTTGGGTGCCTTTTTCGCAGTCGTATATTACTATTTGATCGTCTTCCGAGCATGATATAAGAGTGTCGCCGCTCGGCGAGAAATCTATACTGTTTATTTTGTCGGTGTTCTCGCGGAAGACTTTCGCCACCTTGAAACTCCGCACCACGTGGTCGACCAGCTTCATCCTGATCGGTGGAATCCTCGCCCGACCTCACGTTAGAGCCGCCCGGGTGCCGGGGTACGACTTTTAATTTTGGTAATTCTAAAACTTTGTTAAACTGACTCGCCGCTCGCACAGCTAGACAAAGGGACGATTTTCTCCAATGGACGCAATCGACGCAATCGGCAGAACTTGCCCACCGATGGCACACCGCACAAATACTACCAACCAATCGACAGAATTGTTGAACACAGTGCTGACAACCTCGATACCGCGATCTGGACAAATTAATTCGGGACAAAAAAACTCGGCTCGTAAATTTTGATGAGTTTACGATCATCGTTCATTTCCTCGCTTCCGTAACGACAAAACAATAGACTAGAGATTTACCTCGCGTTTTGGAATAATCGTTCGGTTTGATCATTATCGTTATAAAATTGGATTTTTCTGAGTAATTGTCTTGAATCAATTAGTTAATTGCATAATAAAAGAATTCAAACTTTTTCAATAGTCGCGGGATGGCTTTAGGGTAACAAACAAAATTCGAGCGCGCTACCTGCTATATTCCCGCCTGTGAAACTTATTCGCCCGGCAGCGTTCGACAACGTCGATTAAATCGTGAAGCGCGAGTTGACTTATAGTTCTATACGTCTTGAATGAATTTGAACTAAATGTAAATCTAATAACATAAATAACAAGTGATATAATATACAGTTGATCAAACAATTTCTTCCAGAAGAGTAATTTCGAATTTATTTTTCGTGTAAGTATTACACTGATGTCCATCGTGTATATCACAAGATCCCATAATTTAGCCCAAAATATGCCTCATTCCGAAACAAAAAATATAACCTAGCAGGTTGAATTCATAGTTAATCATTAATTGCGCACTTCGTATTCGTATGAACAATATTCCAGAATTTATTTATCAGCTGTTTCAATATATAATTAATCTTCTCGTTCGTATAAGCAAAAAGAATAATAATACAAACATTTTTCTCTTCTATTAAAATAATTAATTGATTCATTATCAACAGTAATAATAGATAAAAAAAAGAGAAAATATAAACATTTTTTTTTTTTTTTTTGCTCTGCACGAATAATAGACAATAATAATATGTATTATCATTATTATTATTATATATTGTATATTATGAACGTAAAAATTATGTGTATAAAATTGATAGTATCACAATAATTACAATAACTTTATTTCTAAACTGTTAAAAATAACGCCGTCTTAATAGTTTAATCCCGTTTTTTTTTTCTGCTATCTTCTTCCAATGATTGTTCAAAAACATTGCGATATATAATGTATTTACAGACGTAAAATTATTAACACTGGCGTGAAATTTAAAAAATTCAATCATTACATTATAGCCTCATCGTGGCTGAAACACGTGCGAATATTTCATCGCAGGCCTAATTATAATATATTCATGTGTGTATAAATTCGTAAATTAAGATTTTGATTTTATCTGTACCTATTATTAAATTAGGTGCAATTTTTCTATCACCCATATTTAGTTTGCGACTGCAGTGCAAAACAGTTTATAATAAATTTTATAAATACATAAATAGCAATAGGTATATAGCTCCGATAAATCGGATTCTCTCGTATTCTGCACGCGGTAAAACACAATATCAATATATAATTAGCTAAGTATGGCGTTCGATGTGAATTGATCTCTTAGTAAAAATAACAATATATCGTTCGTACATGTATAGAGTATAATATATTATTTTATTTTCACGCAACGCGTACTCTTGCACTTCGCTAATCGTTCGTATATTGAGGTAAAACTATATACCTTAATACGTGTTATTCCTATTATTTATTAATTAGTTAATCACAACCTGGCGTTAAGCTATATTCTGCACGCAGATGTAGTATTAAATTTCTTATAAACGATCATCGTTAGGTAAAAATAATGTGTCTAAAGAGAAGGCGAATAATATCGAATTGGACGATATACGTATATATATATATATATAGTTATAATAATATATCTTCGTGTAAATAGTTGTATTATGGGTATTACAATATTGTATAAATTCCGAATACGTGGAGTATTAAAACTACTTCATATACCTAATTAAATACTCTAATAACTAATTAGCATGGCGTGTTCCGAGGTATATATTTATACGTTTTACACGTTTCGTTTAGAAGCTGTAGATACACCACTTGATCCTAAATCTTTTAGATCGCAGGCCGAATATAGTGTAGAAAAGAAAAAAAAAAAACAAAAAAAAAACTAAGGAACTTTCGATCGTGTGCGATTTATAATTAAATTATACACTCTTCGATCGAATATGCCTCGTTAATGTTTTTTCTGCACGATACATATGAGTATAGACGAGAATAGTGTAGCGTTCCGCGTTTTATATATAAGGCATTTTCTGACAATCTGAGCCACTTTCAATATTATTTTGTTTCAATATATTTGTGAAAGCGTATTAGCAGGTTTTCTATTTAGAATAAATCAATCGTATAATATTCAAATCTATACACTTACAGATATTATTACAGTATTTATTTATTTTATTTTTTTTTTCATTCCTCACGACAAGCAGTATGTAGTTCTTTGGTCCCTGAACCTTATAGAATGTTTTGCTTAGTTTAAAGTTGAGTTTTAACGTTATCATAATCGCAGCATGGCATTTTGTTACACAATTATACATAAAGTGAAAAATGAATGACGACGAAGTTCTAAATATCTTGCCAATTGTTCATTTTCTGGAAATACGTTTATAGCAGAAGCAAGATCAATTCATTATCAAATTCTGTTAAGACTTATCATAAATGCTAGTCTCCTTTCCTTTATTTCATTCGAAAATAATAACACGAAGCATCTATTCGTATCATTTATCAAAGAATCATGTATAAAGACGGTAGAAATTATTTGCGACGAAGGTTCAGGGAAATTTTATACATAATATTCATGTTGTTTTCATTATTATTATTGTTATTATTAATTATACATATAGTAAAATTATTTTCGCACCGCCGCGTTACGCGCTTTTATATCATATATTATATCGTATATTATAAATATATTACGTACAAAATTTAAAGCAGTCTATAATATAATACAGGCTTTGGTGGACGATTTATATTTCATTTTTATATATTTATTTTTTTTCTCTCCGTTTTCTCTCCTTCGTCTTCTTCTTCTTTGTTATATATAATTAATACTCAGCTGATCGTAGCTATAATTAAATCGTTACAGTATATATATTTATATAGCTGGTAAAAATTCTCTCTTTATTTATTTATTTATTTATTTATTTCATTCTTTTTTGTAACTATAGGTATATATAGTATATCTTATCATATTATTGTGCAAAATGATTGTGTATATGGTGTATTAGGTATTACTGATTCAGGTGAAAATTATTTCTCGTATTACAATTCCAAGTTTTTTCCCTTTTCTTTCTTTTTTTTTTTTTTTCTCTTCCCTTCCAATTTCCTTTTATAGATTTATCTGTATATTAGGTATATGCGGTATTCCATAGTAAATATTATTCATCTCTTCGAACATTTATTTAATGCGGGTACAAATTTATATTATTCATTCTATATCCGCGCACTCTTCGTCTATAAGGCCAGCCGTTTATTATTATAATTAGTTGCAAATTAACAGCTCATATTATATAACTATAGTTTTTCTTCAATTTTCTCCAATTTTATTCTTCTTTTTTATATATTAATATTATTAAGCGTGGAATTTTACTTTTTACAAAACTATACCATACGTAGTAAAGCCTATTAATATACCTATTTGATAGAAATTTATACACAAGTATAATTGCGTACCACGGTATATTGTTATACCGTCGCAAATCATGTTTCGCATGAAATTATTGAAATTAAAAAAGAATAAGAATATAAAAACAAAAATCGATAAGAATCTTTGTATGTATACCAATTTAAGCGATCGATTATTATCTTTCATTTTCTGTTTTTCCTCCTTCTCGTACCGCATATAACGATATAGCATCGAATTAGACAGATTTACGAAAATCAGTTCGCTGTTTACGTTTTTACGTAATTAATTATTGCCTTTCGCACGAATCACCGTTACAGTTATACCCGCGGGCGCGGTTTATGTATTAAAAATGAATTTTTATTTCTCCTTTCTCTTCTTCTTCGACTTCGTACCTCGCCACATCAACCCCCGATCTTCCGATTAGCGAAATACCCGGTTCCGCCTATCAGCACGTATTTTCAATTCGCGGATTAACTCTCGATTATTTGATAACGGAATAAAAAAATCCTTCGCGATTTAAATCCCACCGTATACGTTCACGTGACGTTATAAAAGTGAAAAGCAGAACCCTATATCATGAAAATGAAATGGAAAGATACCACCGAGTTTCAGGAGCGTTTTTGCGCCCATTTCATATCGTCTGCTCGCGGTCTGAAACCAGTAGATTTTTCGATCACAGTCTCTAGTATTGCCCAAAAACAGAGCTTCTCCAATGGCCAGTTCAACCAGCCAGTTGTTATACAAAAATATGTTTCATGCGGTGCCACGTGGTGTACGCGATGGTGTCTACGGGGTAATATTACACGGTGTTCTTGGAGCCAAACCACCCAACCGGGTAGGCCGAAATACGTGTGAGACCATTTGTGGATCTGAAATAATACGTCAATTTTTTTATACATATATTTATTTATATTATTCATACTCCGAGAAAGGGGCTATAATTTCAACAGTCATACCTCGTGTATGGTATACGTATAAACGTAACGTATATGTATAATGTATATACGTACAGTTTCTATAATATTGAGGTAGGTAATTGCGTACAGGGGTGCAGCCGGTTGTAATATGCCTACACGAGGTAGTCGCGCGTGCGATATTGATTTTAGTTAAGTATAAAAAGTTTGGCACGCCTTGCAACAATATACCATATACATTACAGTCGGATAGGCGCATATACGTATATAAACCGGGTTATTATTAAGCCGTAGGTTAGCAAGAACGCACGAATTGCTCTCAGATTGTATATAAACTACCCTTAATCGCGAAATTGATTAACAAGCCATACGTTTGACTTTCGTTTTGGCATAAGCAAGCGGATCGTTTGAAATATAGTCTATATTAAGATAAGAGGATTAGATTATATACGTATTATACTATATTCACCTGATTTGTCATAGCGACGAATATCGCCAATAAAAACCAGTAACAAGTCCATAAAAATCTCTGCTGTACTTCGGTTTCCGGTAGCGTTAAAAAATCCCATGTTAATTTACACAAGAACGGTATCGTTACCATAAAATTATCGCCGTTTGTCTCTATGAAATCGTGCCTCGTAATGCTAGTCGGATCTATATGGTGTTCTCTGAAGGGTCTCAAAAAGTTCTGAAAATATAAGAAGAGAAAATTTTGTACATAGGTATTTACATACCTATATCTCTTCTGCGTAATTATATGTCAAGATATAATCTCTTTCGTTCCTACTACCTTTCCTAGTATCGGTAATTCGACAGATCCCCATGTGTCAGCTGCCCAATGAACCAGTCCAGAGCCAAAATCGGCGGTCACTATACCGCATAGTGCGGCTATAGCGATAGCGCTCAAATTTTCAAATCTTAATCGCACCATTATGAATATAAAATTTACGATCATAAGCGTTATGCATATACCAACGCATATGCACTCCTGAGTTCGCTTTCCTGAAATTCACAATAAATAACCGCATGAATAATTCGTTGTTAAATTATTTCATATATATACCATAAAAGCTGAATCATATAGCGGAAGTAAGTATTCAAATTCGAAAAACTATGAATCGATGCTATTTCCTCTATTCGTATAGAGTTTTCTTTTCATAGATCGCAGTTTTTATCGCAGATATCGCGAATCTCGTTATAGCGTTGTCGAATCTGAAAGGCTACTTTCTTTAATAATCTAACATATAAACCCGATCGTTTTCGGACTTGCCTGTGCTGTAGAGATTGGCCAATTCTTGGGCCCCTTTATGGTTCGGTCCCCACCTCGGGACGGTCCTGTCCTCGAATGAAGTAGGCACAACTGAATTAGCATTCGGGTCATCTTCCAGCATTGAATTTTCGTATATTTGTCGTTCGGTTTTAACCGGTGCCAAAAAATTAGTTGCCATAGTGCAGGCTGCCGATGCTGCCTGTTCCAAATGCGGAACTGGCCCTTCCATAGTCGACTATTTATGTTACATGGATATCTTGCCGATCGTTAGTTCATATAGTAATAATGTAACGAGTTTGAAATCGTTGTCGATACCACTGTCATATATGGCTATATACTATAATGAAATAAACGAACACAAATGCCCACACATAAAACTATGTAACAGTTAAAAACGTGCCGAGTATGCGTCTATAAGGAATCGGAAGGGGTATTATATAGTCAATTTCTAGGCGTGTTATGACGATGCGATAATTGTATCAAAAATCAGGAGATAGATAAGCTATCTAATCACATGAGAATTAGACGAAATTCTAGGCACCTCGATATTCATCTTATCTTCCATTTTAGACTTTTCAAGTAAATAAAATTGGATAAACTTGTCGCCTTCGATTCATAACCGATGTAATGACAGTATCGTTATATAAAAATAATCGTTAGATGATAATTTTTTGTAGATCGTATCATTTTTAGTCGCTGTCACGGTCCGCATATGCATTTTTATCATTTCTAAATCCGGAATGCACTCAACGCGCGCGAAATGATTCAACGATTATTTCTTCGCCGAAGGATAGACGCACTAATAAATCTCCCAACCTACCGCACCGCACCCCGCACAACACAGTCGATGTTACAGACAATGCCAGATGAAACGTTTCGCGTTAGATTACTGCATTTTGTTATTTATACTTTAGTGCGTAATCGCGTTATTCGTTAAAGAGAATAGGAGAAAAATGAGGAAAGGTAAAGTAGGAGGAGAACGAGTAGAGGGGATCTAGTCGGAGCCAGGCGTGGTATTTGTATACTATATATGTATTACGAAATGATCTAGGCGGCAACTCTTGTTGTGTCTCCTTTCGGCTCTCGCTGATCCATCTACGTACTACACGAACACATAACGCACCTTATTGCACACTCCTCCGTAACGGTGTACGACTCGCAAAACCAATAGCTGTGACCACGCGTCAACGCACCCCGCACTAAACACCAGTATATCGCATATACGACGCGTGTATAGAAAACTATGAAACTACAAGTTGCACTATTTTAATTATCGATAATCGTTTATCATAATTCATAACTGCAATTTATCTCATTATTTATATCGTTTTGTCGAAACGGCGGGGCAAGGACTGATTCGTCGTCTCCTATATTCATTCGAAAGTATATCTTATCGTCGTCTCGACTTTTGATCGCCGGAGACTAGGTATGCTATTCACTATAAGCCTTGTGATCGTGGAGTGAGATGGCCGCTCCTTTACGCCGCCGACGCCGTTCTCAGCTCTACGCCTTCTCGACGTCCGCGTAACTGAACTGACGACGAGGGTTCGAGCGCCGGGAGTCGGGATCACGCCGACTCGCTGCGCGCACGAGAATAGCCGAAATGTAATTCGGATAGTTTCTTCTATCCAGTTTAGTTGCTTTCATCCTTTAGTTATTCTACTCCTATCTCACTTTTTCTAAAACAACAACAGCTGAAGCTTGATCGAATCTATTTATTTTTTTGTTATAATCGTATAATAGGTACGATCGGTTTGGGAAAACCGTCGAAAACTTGAAAACTGAGAAACGAACGAAAATTCCCAAAGATCTGCCTGATTTCTATCTCATCGCTTGAGATTTTTCACGCCTCGAGTCGAAACTAATTGATACGACCAGCTGGCTGTCTCCGGTTTAAATAATTCATATAAATATATCTGAGAGATTCTCACCCATGATTATGTAACGGGTAATTAAATTCTATAAAGAGAAAAAAATCATCGCATTCCGAACGACGACTTCGACCTAAGTAGTCTACGTTTCAGGTTTGAACCAGACTTCTTCAATCAATGTAAATTAATGAACAAATAAATGTTCATCTCCGACTCGCTCGGAGTTGATATTATTTTGACATTCGTTTATATCAATTCTGGTGAATTCGTCTATGCCCTCATAATATATTATGAGAAATGACGTGGTATATAGTAAACGCGGGTGCTGATTGACGCACGCTTACCAAGATTATTATATAATATTTCAAGTACTACGCTCGCATAAGATTCTATAGCCTGTGTAATTATAGTATATAGAATTTCGTGTACGAGCCTGTAGGTATATCAGCTATATACGCGACGGTTAGGTAAACCGCTAATCATATACGTATCTCGCGAATACATTACATGCGTATGTTAGAATTTCACTGATTGTGAATAATAAATACATATATACTATACCGTGCTGGAACTGAAATCGCAATTAGGTAGAGATAGCTGTCGTCATTTTACCGCTTCACTATTATAAATTTAGACTCTGAGTTTCGACCATATATCCATACGATTCACGAAAATATCAATTCGCTACTATATTTTGACACGGTTATTTTCTGACAAGCAATAATCGTGATATACGACAGGCCGCAGCGATTTTTACACTCATCTCGTTTATTATACCTAATAATTATCTAATATACCTAATAAGTATTTCTTCTACTCGTTTGTAATTTCCTTGTCGGTGGGTTTTACTCCAGATAAATTTGTACCCGCTTATCGCAATTAATTACCGACAGTTTATAAATATTGCAAATCGCGACGTAGCGCAGGCCGACGGTCTGACGGTCGGATACAGGAAGCCAAGGAATTCCCCGCAAGCATCTAGACGTCTTGCACTCGTAAAGTCACGAGACGAACGATATACAAATGATTAAAGGAATTATGCTCTGAATTGATGGGGAAAAAACGAGGAAAAAGTTGCGTGGTTCTTCGTTGATTATAATCCGCGCGCAAGATATGTACGTGCATATTTGCAAATATAGAGAGATATCCGTTCTTAGATATACGGCGGTACTAAATCTACGCATTAAACGGCGCCTTTATTTATTCCAGTTTAATTTTCAGCCAAATTACGTTATAAACGATTGAATAATGAGACTTTCAATTGTTTCATTCAGGCGTGAAAGGCTGATTGTGCGATTGACTGAAAGGCTGAAAGCGACAAGAGCTGTTGCAATTGTAACTTCCTTATTTCACGCTTCAAGCTACCGCAATTACCAATTAGAAAAATTGTCTGACGAATGATATTAGATATAGTATAGGTATACGCGATACTCGCGTAAATATCGTCTCGCTGAAATTTTTCTCATAGATCATATAATTCGACGACTTTCTTTCTTTCTTTCTTTCTTTCTTTCTTTCTTTCTTTCTTTCTTTCTTTGATTTCTCCTCCCCGCACGATCCTTGACGTCAATCGTATCCAGATTTCGTTATAATGACCAAATTACTAAATATCTTATCGCCGCGGTCACGAGACACACCTTCGTTCTGCAGCACGCGATTCTTGCAATAATCTCTCAAGATTATTCTAAGCTACTCTCCGCAAACGTATCTCCGACTTCCGATGTAGTAGCTGCCGTAATACTCATCGATTTTTTATAACCACATGATTATAAATACTAGAGCTATGTACACATTATATACGATGCATAATACACACCTACTTATATAGGGATCGAGATATTTCATTCGAATTATACGCCTCGGAGCTGAGGCGAATCGAGATTCGCGATCGGTTCCGAATAGCGTTTCGGGAATCGATTGAACCGTCTTCCGCGGAATTAATAAATAAAACCTATGTTTACCCCCTAATGAGGTAGGCTTAATTTTATCTACGTATCGGATATGCTACATACGTGCCTTTCTAGCTGGTATCTGAAAAAATCGTCATTGATTTTGGCGACGTATAACCTGGACTTTGGGGGATCAAAGGTCACCTACGAAGCCCCGCGTTCTTTTGAAGCCACGGAAATCCACCGAAGAACATTCCTTTTCAGGCATATAATCGTAGGTACATTTTATATAGACGGACTCAGCTGTATACCTCTCGATTCTACATCGTTCTTAATTGTAAGATATACGGTTCATTTCAATTGATTTTTATTCTATACGTATCTCCGCTTCGAGAGCGTATAGCTCCATACGCGCCTCGTGATGTAACATATATAAATAACAGCTTATGCATACATAGATGGCTTAATTAAAAGTTAAGACTAGCTTAAAAATGATGATCTGGTTTTATCCTGATTGAAATTCGCGCAGTTTCTCTTCGTTCCATATCGCCTCGCTAATTGAGACCTTCCTCATTCACTGGAAACAGAACAGACGGGGTATCAGATAGACAGACTGACGCCACCGATTCGAGTGTATAACGAATATATCTGTCTATACGCGTATATGTCTGATGAGAATTGTGCGCCATTATTTATCCATTTTATGCCATTGGCAAATATTGTTATTCCGATCATTATTTCTTTCGTAAATTCCCACATTACATCGAGTATATGAACGAATCTAAGTCATACTCGTATACTCGTATAGTTGCACAAACTCAAAGACGCGTTCTTCGGGTCTGAATTATTTAACGAAAAGATTGTACTCGGCCCCGATGTACTGCATACGATACGTGGTCACTTTTCATACGCGCCGTAGATATATTACAGTTTTACGTTGATGAAGATGCATAATTGATCGCTGTTATACTTTGGAGTATAACCCAACGTCGGAGTTCTTCTTCTTCAAATATTCAGCTGTCTTCTTTGTCTTCTTTCCATAGAATTTGCGATGTAACATACACCTCCTGGATCGCCCCCGTAATTTTCTATCAGACATCGAATAATAGAAGTCGACTCATACGATACGATTTAGCCATTCGACTTCCGAAATTCGTATGATCCATAAAGCATAAGATACCGTCTTCAGTCTAGGTATATACGATCGTTATACCTATACCCTAGTCTAGAACTTTGATAACAGCAAATCTATATTCTGTTCTTCTTTTCTACCGAATGACGAGACATGACAAGACAATATCATCATAGGTACATACATAGACACAAATGTTCCTTTTACGTATAAGTACAGTTTGTATATTTGGATCAAGCTGGATAATACCGTCAAATTTGCGATTCAGTCTCGCGTGAAGAACATCTGAAACCGGATAGTGTGCAGCGTAAAATAAAATTCGACGAATCGAGTGCAAAAGGGTGTTCAGCTCGTGCGAGACCTGTCTAGATCTAGATCTGACCGGCTTAACACGGTTCGGGCGTTAATGTTCCTTGTTTCTATCCATATATCGTACCCATATATACGTATATGGAATGAGTCAGCGTTCTATCAGCGTTGAATTAAATTTTCACATGACAGTTCGTACACGTGTGCATGTGCGATATACTCGATACGCAATTTCCACGTGGAACACGTATATCACTCGCGTATACGTATACATATGAATTCATGAATTGGTGGACATTCGCCCAAGTATAAGACTGGAACAGGTAGTATGTGTAGTTGACAATGAAAGTCGATGGTAGATTCATGTATGCGGGAACGTTACACGCGCTCTTCGCGTCGATCGTTTATTATGTATGTCGGGGTCTCGTGGGAGACTCGCATATATATCCAACATGTATTTAGGTACTACATAGGTAAATACGTACGTATATATAATTCGTGTACATACTCAACACTGTACACGTTATTCGCAAGGGTGCGATAACACTGATAAAGCGTCATGTAAATCGCGGTACATATATAGCTATACATATATACCATCCCCGATCATTACACATCGGTTGCTAATTAGCTGACCGCTGACCAATGAGTTTTCAAATTTTTGGGCACACGAGAGTACCTAAGAGATAGATAACGGTTTTATACAGGTATGTGTCTATGCGTGGGTGTAGTTTGCATGATATTCCCTCTGTCCGTCCGGCTGTCTACTGGTCGCTCGTATATATCGATTTTTACCGAGAACTACTTGCGCCCCTCCCGAAAACAACTTGTCCTTTCGACGTATACGACGTACTCGCAATAGACACAGCCCTTAAATTTCCCTGGGTTTTATATATGGTTTTATACGTATACGTATGCCAGTACGCAGTGCGTCTATGTAGTTTGAATTCAAATAATTAATGTCGAGTACAAGGTATGAGGCAGTAGAAAGGAGGAATTATAATTGTCGAATTAATTTTTAAGCGGTATATAGCAATTGTCATCACGGCATATATGCGATTATTGTTATTAGCATTTTTATCGACGCCGACATTGCACCTACTACTGCAGACTGCAGTGCAGTGAGGATTGAAACGAATTATGAATAATCGTTGGAAATTATAACGTGGACACGCGACGCGAAGCTCTCTATACTATAAATATTCACATACTCTTTCCTTAATTATTTTCGTTCGGTATAGCTGTACTCCGTGATCGAGAAAAGTCCATTAAACTGATTATTGTAAGTGCGACGAAGCTGGCTGTTGCGGGGCTGCAGCCGCGACCCTCCACGAAAAATTTTCGCCACTATATTCGAAGATCGACTATTTTGGAAAATCGATGATATCGTATTGGTCCTCGGACTTTCGAAGCTTACAGAGAAACTCTCTGAGTTGCCAAATCAACGAAAGAAATCAATATCGCTTTTCGAATTATTCCGAAAGTAGTAAGAAAAATGAAAAAGTTGTAGCCGAAAAATGATGGGCTATTCGTACGCTGCGTTGCGCATCAAACTTTCAGACTTCTTTCCTTGCCAACGACTTTTCTCAGCACGATCACTGTCATGTGTATACCAAATGTCATTTTTGCGAGATATTTCTAGTATAACTACATCGCAGTAAGAAGACTCGACGAATTTCTCGTGTGAAACGACAAAAAATTTCCGAAGAAAGTTTCGAAACATCATATTTCGATGATTGATAATAACGTTCGTATATATCACATATTCAATTGTGATATAAAAATGGCAAAGACGAAGAGGGAAGGGGTGCGGCTTGAGCCAAGAATTGCAGCAGCATATTATTATTCGTGTGTCTAAACTATCAGCTGTACATACGAAAGGCTATACGTACATTACAATCGTCCGACAGTTGCCAATTTGCAAATTGACGTCAGCCATACGTATCCAAACAGACACGTACACGTAAGAAAGAGAAGCGAACGTCTGTTTAAAAAGAAAAATTCGATTCACCTTCAGCGTCGAGCCTATTGAGCCGGCGTTAGATTCTGACCTTTACAGCCCTTAAAAATAGCCTGCGGACGAATCGCGCGTATTCGGTGTAAAGCTATATGCGAAGTTAGATTAACTTGCAATGCTGTTTTGTCAGGGGACTTATAAAGCCGTGAAATACCTAAGGCAAAGGCCCCTGAGACTAGGACTTTAATAATCAACATAGGTATCGCGATTCGTTGTCGTCCTATGCTCAAGATGCGGATATTTTTATACAGCCAAATATTTGTGGCACTTGAAATTCTGTTCAGAAATAGTTTCATTCATTCATTCATTCGCTCGCTCGCTCATTCGCCGCGCTACGAGTCCTTGGCGATCTTTAGCGTCAACGTCGTAAGAGTAAATAATCATCCGTAGCCCGCATGTGCGTACATGTATGTCCCATATTCTCTCCCGTTAGCGTTAGCTCTTCGCGTTAACGACGTATTAACACATCTGAAATTATCACGTCTCGTGTGCAATGATCGCGTGTCCACGTGTCCCGCCTCTAGCTTGGCCCTTGTTCAAATTTTGAATAATTTCAATCATACCGTGTACAGGTATTCCGTAAGCTATTCTGTTCAAAACCTTGCTTAGCTATTCCCAGTTCTCGTCATTTATATTCTTATGCAACGATCCTGAAATAGGAATTGAAGATTAATAATACCGCTTAACTACCAGCCACGTTTCTCGCGATATTATATGAAATAATACCAGAAAATTACACCGAGTTCTGGGACAACTGTGTAAACGTGTGTATCGACTACGTGTATATATATATATATATATATATATATATATATATATATATATATGCATTAGTACTTTGACGTTAGAAATCGATCGATATCTCCATGTAGAATCAACAGTTAAATTCTACCGACGACCATGACTATATGTGTATAACTATAGAGACATATATACTAGGTTTTTTCAATGCTCAAGCTTTATCCGCGGTGTTATCTGGAAAAGGCTATTATTGTTATCAATAATATAACTATTATGTACTGTTTGCACGAAGATCACGAGTGATTAGTGCGGGTTTCCACAATCAGTCGGAATTGTCTATTTCCGCGTATAATATACAGATACACGGAATACCCGCACATATATGTATATGCGTATACCTACATTTGTATGAGGAGATAATTTTATAATGATAGAGTAAAACCCACACCGCAACCCTTAACGCGGTTTACCTACTATACGATAACGAAGGTAACGATATAGCTGCGGCACAAGTTCGTAGTTTTCTCTTTTCAGGTCACGTATACAGTAGGTGCGAATATACTCGCCTTATACAGCTAAAAGATGCACGTTTTATTATCGATGTATGTATACGTGTACAGGTATATGACCTAGAAAACAAGTTCCATTAATCAAAATCTTCTCTCTATTACATTGAATGTAAGATAAAGCGCGGGAGCTCGGAGATAAATCGCGGATTAATAAAAGCCGTTGACGGATCACTCATATCAAACTCGTGATTTTCCTAATCCCCTGGATTATATTGTACATATATAGTTTATTATACAAGCTTAGAAATGAAGGAGTCAGCGAAGGTCCGGCGAGCTGGCTTAGCTCATTATCAACGACTCAATCTCACGCGATTATATGTACTACAATCGATCAATTAATATAATCAGATCCCCTGTCGTCAGCTAGACTAGAAAATGTCTTCTAATTAATGTCTCGAAAACTGCAGTCTGATATACTTGGATCTAACCACGTGAGAAGCGTATTATATATCGCAGAAAATGGTGTAAAAATAGTATTACGTTAGATATAGGAACGAGGAGCGGCCGCGATCATTAAGATATTACTTTCGCAGGTGCTATTCTTAGCAGTTACCTATAAATAGTCTTCAAACCTCCCAAATACGGGCTGAGCGATCTTTATATTGTCAATCTACCTATACCTATATCTATCCTGCCTATATCTAGCTCGGATATAATGTTGACGTCATCTTGTTGTCTGACACAAATGACGACATTCATTCCTTCCTTCTTTAGTTGAATGGAATTTTTTACCATTTACATTTCTCATAATTGATATACACAAGTACCAACGTATATCTCATCCTACGATATGGAATTATGATGAACGCGCGATCCGCTGTTATACATATTATAATACCCGATTGTGTCGTGTAAGAAGTTTACGTATAATTGTTTCATATCGCTCGATTTCTCGCCAAGTTTAAAAACTTTCCTAGGCTGATTCTCGCGGATAATAAATATCGCTATATTATCTACGTCGGTCGCTCGTTGATAAGTTTTATTGCAAGTCACGATTCGCAAAATAAAATAAGATACAACACAGGCTGATTACAAGTTGCTAAGAAAGCGGTGTATCTACGTGTCTTGATTCACGTACAGTTTGAATTCGAAGGAGTCTCTCCGCCGCGCAACACGTGGCGAAGACAGCGACATCCAAACAAACCATAACCGCGGCTAAACCCGGAACTAGACTAGCCGTCATTCGGCAAAGTTAGACCGATATAAATACGATTTTGATACGATTCTTCGATCCCATTTAACGGATTAAAGGTTCAGATTAGACTCAGAGAATACAGAACTTTCTAAGCTAGGTATAAATCGTTCGTATTTACCGTTAATATAAATTTTTAATAATCTAACCTAGTATAACCTAAAATTTATCGATAATTTTACCTTTTTTTTTTTTTTTTGAGTCAATTTAATATAATTATTTATAAACTCTCCGCAGAGGTATGAGGACCGCGATTTTCCGAGAAAATGATAACGTCCTTCTCCTGGGCGAGGGAAATTTTTCGTTTAGCGTTTCTCTGGTTAAACTAGATCTAAATATGAAGCTAACCGCGACTTGCTACGAATCGTCGATCGCCTTTGAATCAGGGATACGAAATGCAGATTATTTGAAAATATCTGGTAGGTATTGAAGACGGGATAAACTACGGATTTATTCACTCCTGTGTTCATTACTTTTCATTCCTTTATCTTCAGGAGCTCGAGTATTGGTAGGAGTAAATGCGACCGAATTATCCGCACATTTCTCCCCTGATTTAGAGAAGTTTGATAAAATAATATTCAACTTTCCCCACGCGGGAGGTAAGATGAAGATAAATCGCAACAGAGAATTGCTAAAGGGGTTTTTCATCTCTGCCGAAAATCTACTTGAATCGACGGGAGTAATCCTGGTATCTTTGTGCAACGGCCAAGGCGGCACACCTGCGGATATTCCTCAAAGGCGTTGGAATGATTCGTGGCAAATTGTGGAAATGGCTGCGCATGGAGATTTCTTAATGACAAACGTCGAGCCATTTTTATTCCATAAGTTTCCAGACTATACCTGCGTCGGTTATAGAAGTCTGGAAAAAGGTTTTGACAACAGAAATTCCCTCGTTCATGTATTTCAGAAGGCCGAAAAACCGGACTCTATCAATATTGCTTTGAGGAATGATTTGAGTTTGAATATAGATTGTAAGAACTGGCTCAGATTTGAGGGTGTAGTTAAATGGGAAGAACTGATAGCCAAACTCCCCGAGAAAGACGTTTTTCATAAGTCTAATGTTTTGTCTATGTAT
This sequence comes from Tenthredo amoena, assembly GCA_963966615.1. NCBI lineage: Eukaryota > Metazoa > Arthropoda > Insecta > Hymenoptera > Tenthredinidae > Tenthredo > Tenthredo amoena. Next base: position 376,075 of record OZ016494.1, read on the forward strand.
CCTCTGAGCTATTCGTTTGATATCACGTTTTCTGTAGGCATAGATTTTAAAGAGATTCACTTTTACACTATACTTTATGATTTTGCGTGTAACGTGATTGAAAACGTAGAGTTTCTGGGATGCTACAAATTTCCTGATTCCAGTAAAGTCACTAGGACTTACAGGATACGCTATAGATCCTCTTGCTTACCGTTGTACAGAAGTCGTGTTATAGATATACATAAAAACGTAGTTACTAAAATTCTTGAAGAACATTTAAACGTCGTTGTTACCAAATGATATAAACCAACTTAGGACTTACATAATTATAAAAACTTGATATTTAATGTGTTTCAAATAAACAAAATTGTTATCGCAAAAGTTCGCAATTCCTGAGCCACGTTTACGTTTGTAATTTATATTTTTTACAGCCAGGACACCACCATGCAGTCCCTGAGAAGACTGGGAACGTCTTTATTCTTACGCAGCATTGTTAAAATACAAGACACTTCGTTACGAAAATTAGATCCTTCCATTGTGCATGAAATTACCCAGAGGAAATTTCACAACGCATATCCTCTCTTTAATAGCCGTGCTGCAGTTGCTCTGAGACATAGAAAGCCCAGGTCACGGGGAAGCACAAATCAGTATTTTGTCGATATGAAACAGGCACGTAGAATGTCTAAGTTCATATTCAAGAATAAACCAAGCCCTTGCTTGTCTATACGCGTATAATTATTATCGCATATCCCACAATCGTAGATCACAGTCACTGCTGGCAATGGAGGAGACGGAGCTATTTCTTTTCTGCATCTTTGGGCTAATGAATTTGCCGGACCAGATGGTGGAGACGGAGGGAGCGGAGGCCATGTTATTTTGGAGGTAATTTTGTCTCATGTTTTATACCCAGAATCAGCAAACAGAATTGACTGGAGCTCTTTTTTAGCTAGTAAAAAATTGAAATGTGATTTTAGTTCAAACGATAACATGTATTTTCCAAGGCTTCGACGGATGTGAAGGATTTACAGCACGTGAAAACACTTCAGATAGCAGAAAGCGGGGAAAATGGACGTAATCAAGATTGTTTTGGGAAGAACGCTGAGCACTTGATACTCAAAGTTCCTACCGGAACGATCGTGCGGTCTCCTTCGGGAAAAATCGTAGCTGACTTGGACAGTCCTGGGACAATGTTCATAGCTGCTAGAGGGGGAGCAGGAGGGCATGGCAATGCGTTCTTTAAATCTGATACAGAGCAGTCACCAAAGATCAGTGAATACGGAGCTGTGGGAGAAGTTCGAAGTTATCTATTAGAAATACGAAGCATGGCAAACATTGGTTTGGTAAGCCAAAGTCCTCACCTGAAGGGAAAAAGATCTGCTAAACAAAACGTATTTCTCAACAGATCGGGCTTCCAAACGCGGGGAAGAGCACACTTCTCAGAGCCATATCTAGAGCTAGACCAAAAGTAGCGCCTTATCCTTTCACCACGTTGAAGCCTCACTTAGGAATGGTGCAGTACGATGATTACGAGCAAATTGCTGGTATGTATTCGCCCTTTATTCTGTTATTTTGGTGCCGGATTAGCCGAGAATTTGAATAACAGTTTGCAACGTTTTTCTTTGATAGTCGCAGACTTGCCCGGTCTAATAGCAGAATCTCACAAGAACAGAGGACTGGGTATAACGTTTCTGAAACACGCTGAGCGCTGTGCAGCTCTCCTTTTTGTCTTGGATATGTCAGTAGAAGAACCTTGGGCAGATTTGGAACTTTTGCAATATGAGCTTGAACAATTCAGCAAGAAGTTAACTGAGAAACCGTTGATTGTAATAGCTAATAAAATGGACCTACCCAAAGCTGAGGTAATTCCTTCACCGGGTGAAATTTATTTAACTAGTTCATAATTCTGAGTATAAATTTATTTCTTATTTTATGGCAGGAGAATTTGAGCAGGCTTAGAGAAAATACTGATCAACCAATTGTTCCGATATCTGCAAAAATGGGGAAAAATCTTTCAACACTTCTAGCTGAGATAAGAACCTTGTACGACAACGAAGTCGGGAGAGCTTCTTACGGTCAAGAGTTGAATAAACCGGACAAGGACGAACCCGTTTGAAGTATTTTCAAAGTGGGATGGCTTCTTAAATATTTTATTATAGGTTCGAAATTCGTTGCCATTTACGTAACAAACTAGCTGAATTATTTTCTATTGTATAAAGTAGTTACATCCTCGAGTCTTGAAGGCAACGTCTTGTACGATGATTCTTTTAACAATATGAAGAGCATTTGAGTTATTGGACAAAACAAAAAACCAAAGTTTCGTATTACAGATATCGTTTATATCAATGAACAAATGAAAGTCTCAAGCTCCGTTTTCTAACACAACTTTTACGTTACTAAATTTTAATGATTCTTTTTCTTAGAACCACCGATTGGCTTTACTATTTTATCACAAATTTTAAAGCCTTTTACAACGGTCTGTACTTCCGGTTGATTTAATATTGTTAAAAACCAACGATTAACGTTTTCATACGGCTTTCTAGACTCTGGATCAAAAACTTGCTCATAGAGCGGTAAGAGCGACGTAAACACCGCGATATCAGCCAGGGTAATTTTTTCTCCTACCAAATAAGTCTTCGTCAACAAAGCATTATTCAGACTTTTCAAAGCCTTCAAACTATCCTCTTTAGCGCTCTTAGTCAACTTGCTCGAATCCACAATTTTAGAATCAACGCCCGACAAAACCCACCCGAAAACTGACGGAAGGATATGATTGTCCGTGTAGCTCATCCATTGTATTATTTGACTTTGGGCAAACAAATCCTTTCCGCCTTTAAGCTGATCGTTCGACAAATATAAGGCAATCGCGTTACTATCGCTGAGAACTACGCTACCATCCGTTAAAACTATATCCCCTTTCCCCCTGTTTTCAGCAGATTCTAAGTTAATTCTTTTCCCGCTGTATTGAGCTGCAATTTGGCCTCTATAACTCCTTATGTTTCCATTGTTAGCGTAAAGTATCGGTCCTTCGACTCCCTTCGAACTTGTATCCTTCTTCAGAGCAGCAGTTTCGCCAGATGAAACTCCAAGCTTCGAACTTGCAAAGGAGTTTGCTATTTCTAATGCTTTATTTAAGCAGGATACATTCGGTCCTGAAGCTTGAGCTGATTCAGGTTTACCTCCACCTTTCCCTCCCATTAGCGGAGCCACTGCTTGTATCCATTCGTTTGCTTTCAGTCCTTTGGCCACAGCGGACTGTAGAAATTAAAATTAGTATATTCGATTCTTGATTTTCGATCACTGAATGATTTTATTTTATTTTCTGAATCACTAAGATTATTTTTCACCTTTGGCACAGCACTCAAGGCGAAGATTTTTCTAGCCTCGTTGTCTACACTGAAGAAAAGAGCGCTAGTTTCTGGGGACAGAGACTTGACTTGCTTCAAAGCTGAGTCTAGTGCCTTGGTGTTGCTGTAAGCTTCGAGCACTTCAATTAGGACAGGAATGCCTACGTTTTGCTCAACCAGCTCAGCAGCCTTCTGAACTACTAAATTGGCAACAGCGGCTTTTGCGGCACGTTCTTTGTCGTCGATAGATTTTTTCAGAGCCTTCAAAGTGTTCCGCATCTCATCCTGCACACAATAATAAAAATTTATAGTTTTAGAAAACTCAAGGTCTTCAATTTCTTGAATAGAATCCGTTTTTTACAGGCTTACCTTTTTCCAGTAAGGAATAGTCGCGTGCGAAACATCCTCTGTCAATTCCACAATTTTTTTAACATGTTCCTTCGATTTTTCTCCACTTTTATCATCATTAATAATTGTTTTGATCTTATTCAGCTCGTTTTCTAAAGACTTCACTTTATTCAAAGCCTTTGTTGCTTCAGGACCGGTCAGAGCAACTATTCTCCTAATTCCTTTAGCAATAGCTTCTTCATTGGCGATAACAAAGTCGCCGATATGTCCGGCGCGATGCAAATGCCTGAAAATAAATCCATTCAACTTATTCAAACGACCTTTCACCATCGAATATTCGTTCAATTAATTCTACCAATTCAATACTCACGTTCCTCCACAGAATTCAACACTAGTCTGAGTTGCAGCAGGGCTCAAAGGGTTTTTCTCTAATTCTTCCACAGGTACTCCAATGCTGATGATCCTAACTGGATCCGGATAAGTCTCTTCAAACATGGCACGTAATCCTTGAATAGTCTTAGCAATAGCCAAGCCACTTTCCTTGGCATAAATTTGTTCGTTTCGCTCAATCATCTGATTGGTAGTAATCTCAGTTTGCTTAACTTGCTGAACAGTCATAGCCCCTGCAAACGAAATTCAATTTCTTATTAGTTCCGATTTCGATTTCCAGAAATAGCTAAATTAATCTCATTACGAATTCTCAGAAATTTGATCACAATGTACTTAAAAAGTAAAATTATTATCACCCTTATTGGTAAAATCAAAGCGTAATCTGTCTGGGGCAACGAGTGATCCCTTCTGGTCGGCTTCTGATCCTAAGACAGTGCGCAGTGCATAATTGAGGGCGTGAGTTCCGGTATGATTGCCCATTATCAGCCTTCGCCTGGCCATATCGACATTCAAGTTAACTTTGTCGCCTTTCTTAAGAATCCCTTCGCCTACAGTTCCGATGTGCAAAACGTAGCCACCTCTGACTTGGACGTTTTTAATGCGGACTTCCGTGCTCTGTGTAGAAGTATATTAGTCATTTTGGTGTCTGTAGGTTTTTTGAATTTCATTCTCACCTCGTCTCCCACTTTGACCATAAATCCTTCGTCGTATATTTGGCCACCTTGTTCTGCATAGAAATTAGTCTGATCAAGCAGGATACCAACTTCTTGACCAGAAGTCACTTGCTCAACAAATTGCTTGGCATATCTGAGCCCGATCACCGTACCAATGCATGGATCAAAATCATACTCAGCATTTTTATCGGACGATTTTGCTCTGTACTTATACTTATGGCTATCATCAGTCGGTTTTACACCTCGATTTTGTAAGTCTGTTATTGCATGGACGTCCAAGTTGATCTGATCATCTACTCCACCAGCTTTGCTTTGGGAAAGCAACTAGAATCGTGAGAAATGGCAATTTAATAACTTTTCAATCCATTCTCAATTCTCTGTTGAAAATTATAAATTATATTCACCTGTGCTTGCTTCTTGGCTTCTTCGTAGCCCTTCATATCTATAGTAAGACCCTTTTCCTCTGTCATAAGCTGTGTTAAATCAACCGGGAATCCATAAGTGTCGTAAAGTCGCCAAGCAACATCTCCCGGAACGATATTTGTAGCTTCTAGTTTGGCCATTGTTCTATTTAGCAAATTTCTTCCCCTGGATAAAGTCTTGAGGAATTGTTCCTCCTCCTCGTTTATCACGTCGATTATAGACTGCGGATCCTTCTTAACTTCGGGAAAAACGTCTCCTATAGCACGAAAATATAAAAACATGATTAAAAGCTTGAGTAAACAGAACTCTTTCAATCATAAAAGCTATTCAAATTTACCCAACAGTTCAACGACCGTATTTATCAATGACCCAAAAAACCCAGGCTTAGCATTCAGCTTTTCAGTCGCATAACGGACGGCACGTCTCAGAATTCTCCTCAGTACATAGCTGTAAAAAATTTATTTCGGATATTACTTATCAGCATCAAATTTTACTCGTAGCGTTCGATTGCTATTCAATTAATTCACCCTCTGCCAGTATTGTCAGGCATTCCCCCATCAGCCAAGGCAATTGTAATAGTTCTAGCATGGTCCGCCAACACTCTGTACGCCATATCGACTCCGTCTTTGTCCTCGTTGCCTACTCTACCCTGATAGACCGGAGCCCCGGTACCTTTCTGAATAGCATCGAAAAGAGGCATGAATAAATCAGTATCGTAGTTAGCTCTTTTGTTTTGGATCACAGAAACCAGACGTTCTAAGCCAAGACCACAATCTATGTGTTTTTTTGGCAATGGGCGAAGACTGCCATCTGACTCCCTGAAAGATGGAGAAAAACATTGTTTATGTTTATTCTAGAGGTAATAATTATTGTTTGGTCCTTTCTGTTCAATGGCTTACCTATTGAATTGCATGAAGACAAGATTCCATATCTCTAAAACGTCAGGATCATCTATATTAACGAGATGAGCTGCCTCCCTCCCGCCAATGCGATCAAAGTGTAGTTCGCTGCACGGACCGCAAGGTCCAGTCTCTCCCATCTCCCAAAAATTGTCTTTCATACTGCCTGGCAAAACATGCGAAGGTAGAACCCTGGGAATTTGAAAAATAGAAGGTGTGTTCATCAACAGAAGTTTCTAGATACATAATTTGATTCAGCAATGGGCAGAATGCATTTAGAATAAAGAACAGATGACGTTATATCTCAAACTCAAATCCCAACTGCTTTTTTGAATCCTAATTAGAATAGAATCTCCACAAAAATTAAAGTGACTCTTGTTTTCTTTCTAGGGAATGATCCTAAGTTATTCGTAGTCTTTTAATTATTTTACCCAAGCGATAGCCAGATCTGTTTACATTCTTCGTCAGGTTTGAGCCCAGACTTCTCATCTCCGCCAAAATAAGTAACATATAATCTGTCGCCGGGCAGTTTGAATACCTGGGTAAGCAGTTCCCAAGCCCAGGTGCAGATTTCTTTCTACAAAGAATAGTTTTCATCTAATTTTCGTCCTTCTTCTTTCTCACTATCGCACGATAGATAAATTCAGTAGCTTTCTTATCTTTACCTTAAAGTAATCCCCGAAAGACCAGTTTCCCATCATTTCAAAAAACGTATGGTGATAAACGTCCTTACCAACATCATCCAAATCGTTATGTTTACCCCCAGCCCTTATACATTTCTGTGTATTCACCGTCCGCACCCATTTCGCCATGTCGCTACTGGGATCAACTGTGCCAAGAAATATTGGCTTGAACTGAATAAGGGGATAGAAATTGAGATTAGATTTCAATTATTGGTAGTTTCCTTTGAATTTCAATTGGGTAAATAAATATCAAAGAACTCAATGATACCTGATTCATTCCAGCATTAGCAAATAGTAGCGTAGGATCATCGTGGGGTATAGTTGAGCTTGAATGGACATATTCGTGCCCTTTGGATTTGAAAAAATCTATAAAAGCCTGTCGTATCTCCTTGGCAGTCATCGAAGAGTTCATTTTGCGTCTCGGATTTTATTACTACTTCCTAGAAGTGGAAAAAATGAATTCTTTGTCTTAGGTCTATACATAAATACAATAATCAATCCAAATAAAAAACACGCGATCCATATGGCTAACAAGCTTCGATATACATAGAAATCTAACAATGAGGAGCTCCAAGCTAACCCCAAGTTCTCGATTTACGTATCAATCAAATCGCAATTGAAACTAAGAGCTAGATTATTTAATTCAAGCGCTAATTACCAAGGTGTGATATCAAGCTGCTACAATGACGGTTTTACGTCCGATGTTATTACTTATTCAACTATTAACGTGCTGCTAAATCGGCCCAGATTGCCTCGCGCTGCCTCGCACCAGACACGTGGCTGTTGAATCGAGCCAGGGTGACGGTGAAAGGAAAAAAAATTGGATCAAACATAGTTTTTTTTACAGGTGAATGACTTTGATTGGAAAGGAAATAGACTCGGAGATAATTTATCGAGGACTAAAATATCGGGCGTTATTTTTGGTGTAAGAATTATAGGTCTCTTTCGATCATTGTGTCCCGAATTCGGAGATCATTTAATCCGGATTTCATATAATCGGGATAATCCTGATCACTGGATGTTCCCTATTGCGTCACTGTACGTCGCTGTTATCAGCCGGTGTTGGTGTTTGGTTATTAAATTTGAGGTTATTAGGTGAAGAAATTATTAGAAAATGCCTTTTATGATAGGGCCAGCTCCCATTAGGAGAACGGTGAAATATTTACAGGCTGGAAGACTGGTCCTTAAGGATAGAATACAAATATTTTCAATCAACTATAATGCAGGCGGGGCACACCATCACGGTGCCAGGTAGATAATTTTAGGTTATATTATATCGATACGAAATTTCTTCATTAAACTTTAATCTACTAAAAAATACGATTTATATTCCGGAATATTTACAGAGACTTCGTATTCTGGCATCTAGCTCAACTTCAATACAAGAATCCCACCGTCCAGATTGTGACTTTGAAAAATATGACCCCGTCGCCTTCCATCAAATGCTATTACGGTGTGTTTCTCATTCTTCAGAGCATATTCTGTATGGAAATAATTCGGATATTCATTTTACTCGAAGACTCATTCGATTATGGATTTATATACGATTTTATCCCCAGGAATTTCCTGGCTATTAACAAATTATATGAATTATTTCAGACGACGGTAGACACATGCTGATAGACATCGACAGCAAGTCGAAAGAAGAAGTTCTAGAGCACCTGATCTCTGTCGTAGGTAAATCGACAGAGACGCTAGCAAAGGAAGCGGTTCTGGCAGAGAAGAAGGATAATCCGGCAAACTTTGGAATAGGCTGCGTTAAGAGTTGCATTTGTGAGATACCGGGGCAGCTGAGTTGTCCAGGCTTGGTACCTCTGCCCTATGAAATGCGTGGAAAGCACAAGAACCCACCAAACTAGAATTGAATGGTATTTTTTTTCTATTTTCTATTCTTAAAAATCGTATCATATTAAAATTAGGTATTTGTGTAGATATTTATTACAAAAACTGTTATAATACAATGTAGGAAAATACACGTACTTTGTCGAAATACGATTAGACAAAGATTCAACAATCAACGGAAATAATTGTACTTGAATAACGCCTGTATTTAATTTACAGGCTTGTTTACGTCATAGGAATCATTCGCACCGTTTTTAAAACTTCTAATATTGCAAAAATTCGGATCAAACTTACCCAATGAATTCTACATTAAACAATTCTAGATCTGTAGTCGGTTCTGTTAATTAAAGGATCAAGTATACGTTAAACTCGTTAAAATCGAGCTTATTGTATACGTAGGTAGGTAGTTGATTACAATACGTACGAAATTAAGAAATAAATAAATAAACTAGTGATTAGTACGCTAAAGTTGAAAGATAATACTAATAACATTTGTTCTTCTCTTCTTCTTCATAAAGCTCAAACTAATATTATTCAATGAATGAATTGAGTTTCAATGGTGGGCAGGAGGCGATTATTTCTCTCTTGTCAAAGGAACGATTATCTTCTCGGTCTAGATCGACTGTAGGGTTTGTTACTCTGGTAACGAGATCCCCTATGATTATGTGAGTATTTATTAGAAGTGGACGGTTTGATATTTTCCGGTCTCTGGTACTGCTGAGCTGCTGGATGTCCGACCAATGGTTTATTCAGTTCGAAATCCTCCGCACACTCGTTCATCATCTTAAGTTTAGCCTCAATTGCTTGTATCGCTGTTTCTCGACTGAAAAGAATCGAAAAGAATTTAGAAAAATCATATCAATTCTCTGCAATCTTGAGTTAAAAAATCTTCCATGATCCCGCATATCCTCACCTAACTTTCTTGTCTTCTTTCTTAGCTCCTGCTAGTGCTGGAATATATATCTTTGGTTTAGGCTTGTCCATGTCGCTCTGAAAGAAAACAGAGAATTCTAGTTTGAAACTGGGAATTTTCGCATAAAACAGCGGCAATCGAAACACTAACCTCGTTGACGCTGTGAGCCCATCTAACTACGATGCTCTTAGACCCAATTTTCACATTATGTAGTGCGTTTTTTGCCCTCTCAGCGTCACGGCTCGTTTCATAAGTCACAAAGGCATATCCTCTAGGCTGGCCAGCTTGTGGCCCGGAGCGGTGGAAAAGGAGGTCAAACTTTTCGATTTTTCCGTGTTTTTGAACAAGTTTCAGGAGTTGGTACCGGTTGACAAACAGACAGTTAATTTTTCTGATTCGTCGAATAGCTCGGATATTTTCGTTCATTTATTTATAGATTATTATGGGTCAACTGAGGCAGCTAAACAACGTTTTAATACTTACTCATTAATTCTAAGGTCCAAATTTCCAACCCACAATCTTCTGTCCTCGAGGTTATTAGACTTCGATGGATCCAAGGGAAGCGGGACTTGGAGATCGGACTATGGGCAGAAATAATGCATATATTTATGACAGCAAAATATCATTTATTCGCGAACCCAATACCAAAAAGTTTGAGTGTATGACTTACTTCCATGGCGGCCCTCGCGTCTCGGTCAGTTCGGAATGAGATTAAACCTTATACAATGTAGTCAGGAAGCGCTACGATCGGTTATTGATTAAATTACGCGTGAAACAAGGTAAGAGGGAATATATTCTATTAACATATATTCTATAGGGGTTATAAATACAAAGTAAGAAAATGACGGACGTCAGACGTCAGGGACGACGAATGCTACGACGCTGAATCTACGTGTATGTTTGGTTGCCTACTGGCGCGCGACACGGCGCAGATTCAATCAAACATGGCCGACGAAACGATCAATTAATGATCTCCCACTCCCCGCCAAGTTTACTAAAGAGTATCACTGAACTGCGAGTAGATTAAAAGGGTGAAAATCACCTCCTTCGGTTAATAATCGAACAGTTTTTAGCTCGCTGTGATCAGATAAGTAAACGATTAGAATATACTCCGTAGTAACAGTGGAAAGTGGGTTCAATCATGACGTTTACAAACGTCTAGCAGAAGCAACGCTGGAGCAGAAGGCACACGATTATAAAAACATTGAACTGACAGCTAGCTGAAACGATTAGTATAAATTTCGTCATATCAAAATCCGCCAAGTATTATTTTACATCCTATTCCTTGACTCCTAATTATCATTCGAGCCGGTTTTATCATGGCGGGACAATCGACCTCTCAAACTCAGACCGAAACACTAACGGAACGGGATCTCACCGATGGCCCCCAGGTAAACGATACTCTGCAATAAACATTACGTAATATAAGAACTCGTTATTTATTACTCTGAACTGTCAAAGCGCTACGTGTCTCGCGGACAGCAGATACCTGCAATTTGAAATATTCCAAGTAGATATTATAATATTAGAAAAATACTTTCCGAGTGCGCCTATCCATCGTATTAAAGTAATTTAGCAAGCAATAAAATCCGTCTAAATGTCAGATAAAATTCGCTCCAAATTTCGCTCAGGCTTCTCTAGATTCATCTCGAAGGATTAAAGCAGATTGTATCGATAAAAACAGGTTCAAAAGATTTATTAATAATTGCTCTAAGAAGTAGTGTCGATAAGTCGATCCGTCGCCATGTACAGATTGCCTAAATTCCTGCCTCGAAGAATCGCATTTTGTTATGAAAAGACTAAAAATGTTAAGGGCAAAATCGATTTCGAGTATTTCTCGACGTCTATAGACGATACTTCGCCACTTTCCGATATTCGAGTATTAGATTTAACACGTATTCTCGCTGGTCCATACTGCACGATGATTCTCGGAGATTTGGGTGCAGAAATACTGAAGATTGAGCGTCCCCTAGTAGGAGATGAGACGCGTAAATGGGGACCGCCTTTTTTCAAAGGCACGAAGGAACCCACTTACTTCGCTAGTGTGAATCGCAATAAGAAAAGCATCTGTGTAGACCTGAAAAAAGGCAAAGAGATCATCTACGAGCTCGCGAAGAAGTCTGATGTATTCATAGAGAATTATGTCCCTGGAAAGTTGGCGCAGATGGGACTGGACTATGAAACTTTGAAAAAAATCGCACCGAGACTTATATACTGCTCGATAACAGGCTACGGGTCCGAAGGCCCTTACGCTACACGGCCAGGCTACGACGTGATCGCAGCCTCCGTAGGGGGTCTAACGAATATAACAGGTCCGAGGGATGGAGAACCTTGCAAAGTGGGTGTTGCCGTGACCGATATGGCCACAGGTTTGTATGCACACGGAGCAATAATGGCTGCGTTGCTTCAAAGAGCTAAGACTAATAAGGGACAATGGATTCAGTGCAATTTACTCTCGACTCAAGTAGCTAGCCTGGCTAATATCGGTTCTAATTATTTGAATGGCGGGGTGGAAGCCACGAGGTGGGGAACTGCTCATGAAAGTATCGTGCCTTACGAAGCATTTCCTACAAAGGATGGATTCATCTCTGTCGGCGCTGGTAGCGACGCACAGTTTTCAGCCCTGGTCAAGATGATGGATCTAATAGAACTGGATGGCAATAACAAGTTCAAAACCAACATTGATAGAGTAAAATACAGAGAGGAACTGATACAGATACTCAGAAAGGAATTCAAGAAGAAAACTAACAAGGAATGGTCAGAAATATTCAAAGACGCTCCCTTTCCGAATGGCTGTATCAACACCCTTAGTCAGGTGTGTCTTTGCATTCGTTGCTTACAATGAAAACTGGTTTTTAAATTGCAAACTTCGGTTGAATTTCTCATCGATTTTAGAATATTCTGTTCTATAAACCAAGCAAAATGTGGTTGTTCCTTAGATCGCAGTTCAATCATGTGTTCTAATTGAATTTTCCAGGTCTTTGACGACCCGCACATCAAGCATATAAAGTTGGTCAAAGAAATGACCCATCCAAGCGTTGGAAAGGTCAAAGTTGTCGGTCCACCAGTGACGTACAGCTACGCTGAAAATTCTGTGAGATTGCCGCCTCCCATGTTGGGAGAACACACCAAGGAAGTTTTGAAGGGTCTTCTAGATTATTCGGATGAAAAGATATCGACATTAGTTGAAGAGAAAATAATCCATTAGGACAACAAGTCAAAAGAATTTACAGTATTTCAAAGAAGAGACGATGAAACAGCATTCTATTTCTATTTTCATAATCCTTTAAGATATAAGTATTAATTAATGTCTCATATTAATAAATGTATCGATAGAACTTCACGTTCCGCATATTGGTCCCCTCTCTTGTCTAACATATCGCGTATCTCCCTGATTAGGCTTACTTGTCATGGACAAACCTGCTATTGATAGATTCAATACTGATAAGTTTAATATCTGCAAATAGAGATAATTTCGAATGATTAAAATACAGCTTCAGGTATACAGCTGTATAGATTATAGCACCCATGCATTTGATTATTTATTCTCTACTAGCTAGCCAATCAGTTATCAAACAGTAGGTATTTTTCATAACACAAGATAAAGCCTCTGATTCTAATTTTTGTCAATTTATTTTTGTTACAGGACGTACCCACCGTAAGATTATGTTTACGAAAGCCAAAATCGAGCAAAAAGGTCCAATGGACACAGGGGACTGTCGACAATGAGCACATGAATAAGAAAAAGTCAAAATGTGGGTGTTACCTTGACAAATCAACAGATATCTTGAGAAACGAGTTACTGTTTTCTCCAATTCTTCTTTATTTTTATTTTATGATCAACAGGCTGCTGTATTTATGAAAAACCAAAAGACTTTGGTGAGAGCAGCTCTGACGAAAGTGATGACGAGTGCGAGCACTGTCATGGGCACAAAGATTCTCACAATAAGAATAATTCTAACGGTAGTGAGGCGGCCCAAGCTGGCATTCAGTCTCGACCAGGTAAATTATCTGCGGTTTTTCTTGAAATAGCTTTACATAATTATTGTTTGAAAATTGTATGTGGATTTACATTCATAACTCTCACGTTTCAGAACCTATAGCTACGGGATCGACTTAACTCTGAAGCGTCCCCCCCCAACATTTTGTTAAATGTTACCCTAGAGAATCCAACGTTATCCCCGTAACTTAGATTTTACGTCACTGTCCAATAGACAAGATGATATAAGACTTAGGAAGATACTTTGCCAAATGTTTTGTATCTCATTCTTTCGATGATAGAAATTATATCAAGGATAGATCTGTTACTCGATGAATGGTAGCTGCTCTCGTTATGTCATTCCACGAGCTTGTTATTCAAAGATCGAAAGATTCATCTACAATTTATGAGAATTTCATGTTAGGAACAGTAGCAGAGAAATTTTCAAACTATGTAATCAGAATTGCTAATTTCGTGATCTATAACTTCTTGTATGCTAGTTAAATTTAGTTTCAGTCAAATCCAACTAGGAGCAGTCGCAGTCTGTACATAAATGAATAATGATGATTTGTTGTATTCAGGCTGAATTAGCGCATCGGGTTTGAAGTTAATGGAAAGTTTTCAGTTGATCTGTCCTTTATGGCGCTTGTTATCGCTTATGAAAATTATAAAATGAAAGAAACTCCATACGTTGATTCCTTAGCCATAAAAGTATGCCATTTTAACTGATAGATTAATCGAGAGTTGAATATAAGTCCTCAACTATTTCCTCCATAAGTGATAGCTTTGCCTAGGTCGTCACTATTTCCATCTTTCCATCATATATTATAAGGGCTAGGTTTTTTCGTCAACGAGTATTCGTTGGGTATTAAAAGGTTGTGTGCTCGACCGGGAAAGAGAATTTCGGTCTCATATCAAGAGTAAATAGAGAATTCTTAGTAATCCCTGTATAGAAATTAACCTACTACTATATCTAATTCGAATAACTATCTTTCTTTCTCTCATTTTTACATCATTATTTTGCTTTCTAATTGAAAGCTGATAACTTCATTAATTTATTTATTCAAATGCACAAGCTATTTCTTCTCATTATTTTATCTCAGTTAAGAACTGTTTCTATTGCTATCTGGATATTGGCAGGAAATATGAAGCCAAATTATGGATAATATAAAAATATTTGCGTGTTTGAAAAGTGAAATGATTTAAAATGTACAAGGAATGTGTACGGCAATAATATAAGTGCATTGTATGTGTATATTATCTAGATCAAGCACAAAGTTCCTGATGTTGAAATGCAACGATCGGATTGTGCTTGTTTCTTCAAAGTATAGAATGAAACTTGGGTTACTACGTTAGAAGAAAAGTATATGTATATTTTAAAATGAGGAAACTATTTTTGAGTATTTTTAATGATGTCTATTTCTGTAATTTCATTTCATAAAATATAACTATATATCGCTTCGTCAAGTACCCTTGATTTATATTCAACATAATATACGTCATACACAGAGGTGTATCTTGCGTGGATCACCTAGTGTACACCTGTAATAAATGACTTTAATAGGAGGTGAAGAAAGCAGTGGAAAAGATTAAAGAAACTAAACAAAGTTAAGTTAGCGTCACAGTGTTCATTCCTGAAATAATTTACAATATAAATACGTCTTTTAGACTTCACATTGAGTCGAATTAATTTAGGTACCGCAATTTATATATAAAAATGATATAAGTATTTTTACTATTTACAGATTAGCTTGATAATGAAGCACAAAAATTTCTTTCCTCGCTGTGGACTAAATACAGTTTCTGGAATATGATATTTGGTCGGATTATCTTACTTCCAAATCTTCGAATTTCAATAGTGTATACAGTATCTATCGAGTTTTAAATTCTGTCTGAACAAGGATAGTTTGCAGAAGTACCTAAATCAAGTAATTATGTATTACGATTATAATTCATTTTACTTCTTTCACATCGCAGTTCTCCACAACGATTTATATAATGTATACGGTGGAGATTAATCTCGTATTTATATTATTTCAAGAATATATCAACAATGGAATTGTAACACGCACACACTTATATCTATATTTATATATATATATATATATTTATACATATATATATATACCTATATACCTATATTTATGTTCAAACAACGTTCTCGATTTAATAGATGCTGTAAAGCAATTAAAAAGGCGTCGATTTATTTACATTTAGAGTCCGGTATGTTTTCAATGAACATAAATTAACGAATCTCTTTAACTAAACAGCAGTACTTAACTTTGCTCAAGAAGTAAAAGAGATTCTCGGTTAATTATCACTGCAGAAGAAATTTAATTTTTCTTGATAATAGACTCGTGCGTTACTGAGAGAGATGACAATGTTTTTCATTGTTCTTGTGAGATTAGTCACAGTTCTGTGCCACATAACTTCACGATTACTGCAGACGAAAATAGAGATTAATTATTAATCGATCGTCGACGTTTAAGTGTTATTCAACTTCCAAAATTTGAATTTTTTAAAAACCTTCACATTGTTATTGAAACAGAATCATGAATATCTTCTCAGTTAAATTCCAATTAAACATCTCGCCTAATAACTAACTTTTAGAGTAAGAAAACTATACGCTTGAACTAACATATACTATGTATAAAACTTATATTATACGTAAATTGATCCGAAGGGACAAGTTGATGTGAAAGAAAATCCATTGCCCCACAGGCAAAAAAAAAAAATTGCCTTCCTTTATCGATACTCATAAAAAGATGAGCTGTCGCGGTGTAAAACTATTCTAATATTCATTTGAAAAATTGCATCGTTCCGACGAAGAAATGATTTAAGTACGTTTATGTCAGGACCGAGTCTTCAATGTAGGATGTCAATCGTTCCTCAGACTCTACAAACTCCAACTAATTTCGAAACCATTTCAAAACTAACTCAACTAAAGGACTTATCAACATTGCGCGAAGGTTTTTAAATTGGAAATTGAATAGTCTTTAATCAGTCGACGTTACAACTGCTTCTATGATAGCGGCATCTTTTTCTAACTTCCAATCCCCTCCGGTACATCTCCTCATTTAATCCTAACTCTTTAACCATAGATCTACTGCGCCAGACCTTTACTGTGTAATCGTCACTAGTTGTTACCAGCATTTCAGGATCACGTGGATTGAATGCTACAGAATTTACCACATCCGCATGTGGGAGCTTAGCCAAACACACGCCGTAGTGACGATCCCAAAGATAGCCGTGCTTGTCCTCTGCTCCGCTGGAAAAATTCAATCGATATGTATTGCAGTTTCACACATTTGTTTATGAGTTTATACTTCCGATCAATATTTATTCGTTGTTGTACTACAGCAGGAGGGATAGTCTTGAACTTGAATGAGAAAGAAATGTGGCTGGGTTATTAATAGCTGTAGAACGCAGAGTATTTTCGTGAGTTCTCAGTGCTAGATATAGAATGGTTGTTTTCCCTATTTTTGGGTCGTTACTCTTTATGGTTGTCCAAGGTTGACGGGGTGGACGAAAATATACTATCAGAACAAAGGGAACAATAAACGAAATAAGTGTTTTTTCAGACAGTTGTTAGATCTTCTCATTGTTAGTGACGATGCAAAGACAGATGTTCAAAAACACCATCAATCATACAACACCTTCTCTTTAGTACTTTCCAAAATAATAAATATCTGCGTAAATATTTACCTCGCGACATATTCGTTGCAAACGTCCAAAAATATGAAAAAACATTCGTTATTCGGTGTGTAAGCCTTATGTGCCCTCAGCATTGTGCCAACTTGCTTTAGAGTAACCAAATCAATCACATGGATGTCTATTTCTTGAGCTATTGGAGGCGGCTCTAACGGATTCGTTATAACATAGCCCCTTGGCCACGGTCTTGTATTAACGTACAAGTATCTAGGCAGAGTAAATTAAGAATACATAAATATCATGCGAGCTGTTTGTAAATACAAGTATCACTATTCAACCTTTGATCATTAACAACGTAATCAGTACAATAAATCTCACCTATGATCCGGGGACAAACTCATTCCGATAACATGACCGTGAAGATCTATGAGATGATCCACTTTATCGAATTTATCAGCCACAGCGTCGTAGTCTAACCAATTAGGTTCTGGCCTAGGAGACCCTGAGTTTTGTATTTCACGTTCGCGTTCTCGCTGAGCAAGCCTTTCTTTCAATGAAGGGCCTGGATCTAAACGTCTCGGGAAGTTCATAGGCTTGATACGTTTAAAGCCAATTTGGTGCGGAGTGTAGGTCTTAGATCCGGTTGTGAATATAAGATATTTCTCTGGATTGTCTGCCAAATCGTCCGAGTCGCAATCTTCTGCTGCCGAAGATTCTGTTTGGAGAAAGAAACCACTTGAATTAAATTAACCTGAAGGGTTAAATTTGCCGTTCAGACTCACCGCCAGACTCGCTCTCCTCTTCCCAAAGCGGATTATCAGTTTCACTGGTACTCTCCATCACTTCTTTCTCCGTTTCCACTTGCCGATAGTTTTCATTGTACTGAATAGGGCTCGCGTATTCAAAACCATCTCCAAGTCTTCGCCAGTTGAGAAAACCTCCTTCCAGTGTACTGTACCTAATAAATGCACAAAGAACAATAATAAATTCATCTCATTCCGCAGAAAATATCCGCAAACAAAGGCGCATATCGCTTCTAATTAAACCCACTGTAGTCTAGAAGATGCGTGATGTAATACATCAGGTTTCTCCTGCTGCTGTTGACCGTTATTCACCGATACAGACGAAAGGTCTCTATGGCTAGGTGGGTTGCCCCTTTCTTCTCTAACGTCAGAAGTTGAAGGCTGATTTTGCGGGGTTTCAGGTTCCGTTGGTGCCGGAGATAAGCAATTAGCCACCATCACAGCCCTGATAGACGAGGCATTGCTGTTGTAAAATCTGCAGAGAATATTGCGCATTGTAATGTCACAGAATATCTTTCCCCAATTTTATTTCCATCTTCTTACCGATACAATTGATTCATTATTGGCACATGCTCGCTGGCAGACTCTTGGCTTGCTTTATTGAGCCACAAAACACTGGTGCTAACCAGGTGAGCCAGCCAATGAAGATCCCCACTCAATAAGTGTCTCTCGCTATACCAGGTCCCAAATATGTCGTAGGGTTTGTTGACGACTCTGCATTGAAGCTCGAATCCAGCTGTGAAAAGAATTCGTTCAATCCTCAGTTGATTATTGCGACGAATGATCGAGGCGTGTAATTATTATTGCAAAGCCAAGCTAATCGAGACTTTGTACAAATAAGAGCATGTGGAGAAAACAAAGTGACCGATTTCCCTATTTTTCTTGGCACGGTATAGTTGGAATCCAACCAGATGAACCCTAGGCTATAAATAGAGCTCTTGAAACATCTGTGCTAGCTTTTATTGTTCAGTGAACAGTGAGGATTGAATATTGGGCAGTACATCAATGAAAACAATGAGATTTAGTGGTCACAGGTCACACATGTTGACTTTCTGAGTCACCGAGTTTCCCCATTTACTTTTGAGGCAGAAAACTAACGACAAAGAAGCTCGTGGTATTGCTCGCCACACGAGCTTCTTCCTTTTTCCGTATACTCACGTTCAAGGCTAAAGACAGCTATTTCACCCGACGTACTGTGTGGAGTCCCAAAATGAACTCCAGACACAAGAAGAAGAGTATCTGATGAATTGAATTGGGAAAACTGGGTGTATTTCCAACTGAAGGTCTTCATATCACGATGGTATTTAATACTTGCTGGGAAACCGCTATCCCATACCTGAAATACACGATATTTTACCATCTAAGGTCCAAATCAAACCATTTAACAGTCTGAAAAAAATTCTGTAAAAATTTATAAAACAATTTACACAAAGTTCTCACCAATATATAGCCATCCTTTGAACAAGTTGTAAACATTTGTCCATTGTGCGAAAAACTGACGTGCAACACCTGGTTAGTATGTTCCTTGAGCACCTCGGTTTCCAATAAAGGAGTGTGGTAGGCGAGTCGTTTGAATTCGTCTAGCCAAGAGGTTTTTCCTGATAAAATAAGAGATTGTCGATTATTATAGATTTCCGGATAAGTGAGACAGCTGTTCTTGACATTTAGTTTTTTGTAATATATTGAAGGCAAAGTTTCTATCGCCGAAAGGACTCACCAGGCATTATGCTGACATTGGGATCGATTTTGTACGTTTGATAGAACAAATCTTTCCACAAAAATTCGTCCTTAGAAACGCGATGCCAGGATTTGCAGACTTCACCGACTGTCAGAAGGTCTTTAGGAGTTAAATATTGGAAAATGCTTAGCAGCACACAGTCAGGCATGTACCTCCAAAGGTCATATTTATCGAAATTTATCGACTCCTTAGTGACAAGGTTTTCAACGCTCCACGCACGAGCCTTTTCCCACGAATTTATTATGTCCTCCATCTCAAAGCGACTCAGAGATTTTAATAACTGGACGAAGCAGTAGCCGCAGAGCTCTTTGTTTACCACAACAGCTGATAGCTGTCATCCTGCCTAAAGCCACAGACTATAATTGCTAAAACCACTTACGAAAATACCTACTTTCACGGTTTCGCAACGGGATGGGTTATTAGGAAGAACTATTCTAATAATGAATAATACAAAGAAATGGCAGGGTTTCGTTGGCAAGTATCGTTCTTTATGAACGGATCATGGCCATATTTTGAATCAGAGTAATAAAAGTGAGCATTTTATTTGACATCTTCTCAGTTTGAAATCATTGCCGAATATCAGTCCGCCAGACGGCGATGCGATATATCACGAGGTCTCGCATGTTTGCATCGTAGCACAAGCCACGTGATCGGTTTACAGCTAGCTAATGGTTATCCGTCTGCGTCCCCGTCGACGTGGATATCCTGAATTGTTCTATTTCGACGGCGCATTGTAATGATGGCGACGATATCAGGGACGCGGGTAGACGAACTAGTGCAAAATGTCACGTTGCACGTGCCTCGCAAATTGTTATTCAACGGTTACATACTGCCGTTCGTTATCCTTCAAGCCGTATGGGTTTACAGTTGGATTTTTATATACGGTATTGATGAATATTACGATGCTGGTCTAGTCGGGATTGCGGCTATCGGATTGCTCCAGATTTTCGTATGCCTGTGCTGTCAATGGTCCGTACACGTGCAGTGTTTCCTAAACTGCAGTTCTGTAAGACTTTATTCATTACCTTTTATCATATCTTTTCGAACCTGATTCGTGTCATACTTATCTTATGTTATTCAAAATAAATCTAGCAATATGTTTAACTAACATGGCAGCCACGTTCATTTCATTCTTCTGCTACGCTCGCCCCACTTACGGTTCTTCCCCCGGGAATTTCAAATTCCTTTTTTATTTAACATCGAGCACGTTACATAACCTAGAACCGAACAACGATTCGTTCAATAAACCCATTTATTACTTATCATTCATTTTAACCGCAGACTAACGATCCCTACAAAGCTAAAGTAGCCAAAGTTGTCCCAACGCCAAATAACGGGGGCTCAGAGCTGGTCGTACTGCGCCATAGCGGTAGCGGAGAGCCCTGGTTCATTTTTCAAAAAACAAAGTACTACTGGGACACGGAAAGAAAGGAGTTTAAAGGTCTGGAATTTCCCGTTGCAAAGTCAATTCAGCATTATGATAACTGGAAGGGTTATCAAGACACGGACGAAGTCACAGCTGCGGAAGAACAATATGGAAAGAATAAGTGAGAAAGAATTTATCTATTGTTGCTCTGGTCTTATTTGTTTGAATCTCTGGTTTTTATTTCTGAATTTTGATTCACAGCTTGGATATGGTCGTTCCTGAGTTCAGAGAACTTTTCAAAGAGCGTGCTATCGCCCCGTTCTTTGTATTCCAAGTATTTTGTGTCGCGCTTTGGTGCCTCGACAAATATTGGTATTATAGTATCTTCACTCTGGTCATGCTCATCATGTTTGAATGCACTCTGGTACAGCAGCAGCTCAAAAACATGGCGGAGATCCGAAAGATGGGAAATAAGCCCTACATGATCATGGTAACTGTTAAAAAAACGAAGTTAAATGATAATTTCGCGCAAAAGTGTAGAAAATAGACTCCAAGAATGATTTATACTTCGATTCTTGAGCCATTTCTATTAGCTAATTAAGTTTTAACACCTTTTTCCCTCAGGTATACAGAAACAGAAGATGGAGACCTATTTTCACTGATCAATTGGTGCCTGGAGATATTGTGTCGATTACTCGATCACAGAATGACAATCTAGTTCCATGTGATATGCTGTTGTTAAGAGGTCCTTGTATCGTAGATGAGAGCATGCTGACTGGTAATTTTTTTGTGAAGATCTGTGCTAAAAATGGATAATTTTAGGCTTTCGAAAAATTTAGTAAAGAAAAGTAGAGAGCATTGACAACAATGGTTGTAAAGAATTGATTAAAATGAAATTCAGTTGCCTCAAGCTCCCATATTTGGGCTTAAGTATTTTTTAAACTCTTTTATCAGCATCTAATTTATCCAATTGACAAAACGCAGGCGAGTCAGTTCCGCAAATGAAAGAACCCATTGAAGGGCTCGAAGGAAACAGAGATTTGAATATCGAAGGGGACAGTAAACTCCACGTTTTGTTCGGTGGTACTAAGGTTGTCCAGCATACATCGCCTGCAAAAAGCTCAACTGGACTCAGAGGTGGGTTGCTAATGAAAATGAGCTGAAATAATGTGAAAAATGTACTATTCCGAGAATTGGCAAACATAAAAAGTGTCTGAGAAGCTTGAATATCTTTTTTCTATCTTTATAGCAACAGACAATGGTTGTGTGGCCTACGTTTTACGTACTGGGTTTTCAACCTCGCAGGGAAAGCTCTTGAGAACTATATTATTTGGAGTTAAGAGAGTGACTGCTAATAACCTGGAGACTTTCGGCTTCATCTTGTTTCTTCTGATATTCGCAGTCGCTGCTGCTGCTTACGTTTGGATTAAAGGTAGCTGAGATATTCAAAGACAGAAATCTACCGCACAACTCGCTTCGAAATCGATAGATTGTATTTAATTCTTTCAATTTGTTTACAGGGAGCGAAGATCCTACCAGAAACAAGTATAAACTGTTCCTCGAGTGTACTCTGATTCTGACATCAGTTGTGCCTCCGGAATTACCCATAGAATTATCTCTTGCGGTCAACACTTCATTGCTCGCTTTATCGAAGCTAGGTAAATAGTTGTAAATTATAAATCTGTGTCTTTCCTGCATGGATTACTTGATTATAATTCTTCTTCCACTTTCCTATCTCATCTAGGTGTCTATTGTACGGAGCCTTTCAGGATTCCATTTGCTGGAAAGGTTGAGATTTGCTGTTTTGACAAAACCGGAACTTTAACGAGCGATGATTTGGTGGTAGAAGGGATCGCAGGACTAAAGTAAGCCCCTAGCGAACCTGCTCGGAAAAGTTTATCCAATATTCTAATGTATGAATTATTTCAGTGGGAAGTCTGACGTACTGCCTTTGTCAGAATGTCCCATAGAAAGTGTACAAGTTCTAGCAACTTGCCATTCTCTTGTTCAATTAGAAGACGGCATAGTTGGTGATCCTCTGGAGAAAGCTACACTGACTGCGGTGGACTGGAACCTCACAAAAGGTATATTTCCGACCATAAATAAACTGTTCCTTTTTCTTTATCTCACTCTTACCTCTATTCATTATCCATTCATTCATTTTTTTCAGGAGATGCGGTAATTTCAAAGAAGGGAAAATCCCCTGGTCTTAAAATTTTCCAGAGGCATCATTTTTCCTCTGCTTTGAAACGGATGTCGGTCGTTGCTGGCTACATAACTCTTGGGTCTACGGAACCTCGATACATTGTGACTGTTAAAGGAGCACCAGAGACTCTTAAGTCAATGGTAATCAAGGGTCAGAATATATAATTAAACTGGATAAATGGGAAAACTTTTTACTTAATTTTCTTTTATTCCAGTTCTCCTCTGTACCAGAAAATTACGATTCTACTTATCTCTCGCTGTCTCGTCGTGGTGCCAGAGTTCTGGCTCTGGGTCATCGCATTCTGCCTTTCCCACTCTCTGCTCAAGAATTGCGAGATATGACTCGCGAACAGTTAGAATCGCAACTAACTTTTGCTGGATTTGTGATAATTAGCTGCCCGCTCAAAACTGATTCCAAAGCAGTGATAAAAGAGATACTAAACGCTTCTCATTCGGCAAGTATAATCCCCGAAAACTTTATTCCTGGTTCGTTTAGTCCTAAATGTTTTCCTTTCTCTTTATTAAAACGTGGAATTAACTCTACAGGTAGTTATGATAACCGGTGACAACCCACTGACCGCTTGCCACGTCGGAAGAGAATTACACTTCACCAAAAAGACTGCAACTTTGATATTAACACAATCGGCTAGCGGATGGATATGGGAAAGCGTAGATCAGGCTAAACATTTGCCACTTATATCCAAAGACGAGAGTAAGAAGGGAAAAGAAATCTGGAGGGATTATTCCCTGTGCATTACAGGCGAGGCAAGAAGCAATTCCTTTAATCTCCATTCTCGTGAACTTACCGAGCTGCAACAAAATACTAATTTTCCTTTGCGTTTCAGGGCCTGACGTTTTTGAACGAAAACCACAAAGATCTGCTCTACAAGCTGCTCCCACACATCGCAATATTCGCAAGATTTGCTCCAAAGCAAAAAGAGTTCGTTATAATTGCCCTCCGGGAATTAGGATACACGACGCTGATGTGTGGCGACGGAACAAACGACGTTGGAGCTTTGAAGCACGCTCAAGTTGGTTAGTATTAGAGTAAACGTGAAATGAGACTGCTTATTTAATTGTTTTCTAATTTTCCCAGGAGTCGCAATCCTCTCAAGCGCACCGGAAAGACTTCCTGTAGAAAGACGGGAAAGTCCTGGCCCCAGCACAGTCGCAAACGGGCCTAGAGCAAACTCGAGACATATGAACAGCACCCAGGCTAAGATTCAAAAGATACTGAAAGAGCTTGAAGAACAGGATCAGTCCCAGCTCGTTAAACTAGGAGACGCTTCTATAGCTGCTCCTTTCACCAGTAAACTGTCCTCTATTCAGTGCAGTAAGAATTATCATTACTACTACCACAATATCATATTACACAAATCCCCTAGCTTGAAATATCTTTTTTCTGTTCGTTTCTTCTTCCAGTTTGCCACGTAATAAAACAGGGCCGTTGCACGCTGGTAACAACGTTACAGATGTTCAAAATTCTGGCTCTGAACGCTCTGGTGCTTGCCTACAGTCAGTCAGTCCTATACTTGGACGGAATAAAATTCAGCGACGCTCAGGCAACTCTTCAAGGACTCCTCGCCGCCTCTTGTTTCTTATTCATATCCAGATCTAAGCCGCTGAAAAGTCTTTCGAAGCAGAGACCACTGCCCAACATATTCAACTTGTATACCATTTTAACTGTTCTACTACAATTCGCCGTGCATTTTGTATGCCTCATCTTCCTCGTCAGAGAAGCAGCCATTCTCTCTCCTAGGTGAGAGATATTCGAATCTTTTATTGCTTCATTATTTTCAGAGCAAACAAATTAAGAAGGAAAAGAAAAGACGAATATTCTTCTCAAAGACTTTCATAATTTCTATCTTCCAACTCATATTCTTTACAGGAACGATACTTTGGCTGCTATATTAGCACCGTCAGACGACAAGGGTGAATCCTCATCGTCTGGAGAGGACAGCGAAGATGGGGAGCCTTTCCAGGCCGATTTAGTGAACAGTACAGTCTACATAATATCCATGGCTCTCCAGATATCTACTTTTGCTATAAACTACAGAGTGAGTTCCAAGGGTCTCTAAAATCTTGATATTTACGATCCTTCACATTGTTACGTGGGCTTTGACTTCTTCTGAAAATTTCTACGATCGATTCTGATCAATAGAACAAACAGAAATCGACTAGCTGATGATTATTAATGTTTTTCAGGGACATCCTTTCATGGAGAGTCTGTCAGAGAATAAAGCCCTTTTATACAGTGTGGTAGGAAGTTCTTTGTGCATTCTCGGACTAGCGTGCGGTTTTCTGCCCACGATATCGGCGCAGTTTGAAATTGTCGAGTTTCCAGACGACGTGAGTAGACGTCTTAATGCGAGTAGTAGTCTTATCGCTCCGGGGATCGGGGATTATTTGATTTATATGTTCTTTCTTCACACTTTTACAGTTTCGGTTAACCCTGGTACAAGTATTGTTCGCCGACTTCTTCTTCGCTTATGTCGTCGACAGAGTCTGCCGGTGGTTGTTTGGAGAAGGAAAATACGAAAAGCTATGATCTATCGACGGCGGATTAAGTATTTTTGTCAAAATAGTAGATTTTTAAATATATTCTAATATATGAACAGCCTTATTCTGCGCATAGGCTATTTAATCAACTAATCAACACGCGGAATCGATTGTCTTGAACTGCTGCAAGGAGAATCCCTCCTTTTTCAAATTTCACACTAATTTTATAAATTTAGGAAATATTTGAAACCCTCATGAATTCTATGTCTTAAAAATCTGCAACCTTGAAGCTTTTCAAGATATTATCGAGCGTCAGGGAATATTCCTCAAACTCGTAGAAAAAATTTGATGTATTCAAGAGTTGAAAGAATGCAGTCTAGGGGCTGAAAGATTAAGAAACGTCGTCCATCTCAAAGCGTTGAAATATGAACGAATATAGTAATACAGTTTTAGAAAAGACAATCTGTAAATACGCAAGGCTGTTTTATTTCATCGTTGTATTCAAATTTAAAATTTAAATAGATAAAGAAGAAACTATAAGAAATTATATTATATTATTATTCACAGCTCGTCGCGATTTAAGACAGCCTTTTTTTTTTAAGCGCGGAATGGGGCTGCGTTGTACAAGGGAGAAAAAAAAATCTATCGTGTTACCGTGTAACGCGAAATTTACGTGAAGATATATGTATAACGTAAAATGATCCTACAGGATCATACTTTGAGCGAAATTCATGTTTCTTTTCGCTTAAATTATCCTGTATCTGAAATACGTTATACACTATCATATATGTGTATATATTATATGTATTACGAAGAGAATTTACATACAAACAGATCGATTAATTAACAAGGAAGAAACCCTGTGCAGGTCGAGTCCTGGCGACGTAATTTCTCGTTACTTACTTTAGAACTAAAAAAAAACTATCTACTGCTTGAATACTGCATTTATTTTTGATGGAATACGAGATTTGTTTCGAGGGTGAAATTAATGAAGATAAATTATTAGAGAAATAAAGAGAAATCTTATCACATTCCGTTCGCCGGACTAATGATTTTCATTTCAATTAGCATTTATGATCAATATTTCTTCCTTGGAATTTTTCGATCGGATTAGAACGTGTTAAACCTATCAATGTGTCGTCAGAGTAGTGAATTTCGGGGTATCGATGAATTGGTGATAAAAAATGAAATAATTTATTTATATCTAAAAATTGATAGAAAATGATTGAAAGAAAAGAAATCGACATTGGAAGAGTAGATGCTTCTATTTCTTGAATGTGAATTTATCTGGATTATCGCATTACCTCTTCTTTTCTATTTTTTATACATCGGAAATCAAAAGGAAGAAGAAGCAGAATACAAACTGATCGGATAATCCCGTAATCGTACTAATTTCTTACTCTAATTACCATACGCGTTATTACAAGGCGATCTCTTATACGTTATAAACTATAATAGGTATGGATCGGTAGGTAATCGATCTTACACGCGTAAAATCGAACGTGGATTTTATACATAAACATATATATCGATAAGCGGCGAGTGTGATTTTCGAAACGAAAGGTGAGACGTGTATTATTGTATCATAATCTTATAGCAGTAAAAATAACATTATCAATAAACACTGAACATCATTCCTTTATGCTAAATGTATCTTTGATTCAATCAATCAGCAAGATCCATAATTTCGATCAATCCTTCATTATCCTTTTATAAAATTATAGCGATCGGCTATAATGAATCCAAGAATTAATTTAAAGGATAACGAACTAGGAAATTTCTGACTCTTCTCCTTTTCTTTTTATTTCCTTTGAAAGTACTGAAAAATCTGTAAGGATTTTATAAAATCGATCCTTTTAAATTTTATTCATTTTTTGATCGTCCCTATTTTTCTAAAGTCTTGATTATTTCAGTCTCAATTATTTCAGATGCTCAGACGAAGCTCGTCGATCTGAAACTTCTCGAATACGATCCGATTCTCAAGACCATCGTTCAATTATTGACCCAATTACGAGAAACTGCAGCAAATTATTTTCGCAAACTATGAAACGATCGATTTCATATCCGTCGTTTGTGCAGCGGCTGGCTCTAATTCAAACAAGCCGATAACTAATCTGGTGTAATGGTAATTTGGATTTTATTACTGCCATACAATCTTTCCTTTTGTCTTCAGTTTTCGATAACTCAAGATAATCAATCGGCTGTATATTTAAAACTAGAAAAGAACCAAGAAAATTGATAATCAGGTAATGAAAATAATCCCGAAAGAAAAACGCGGAGGAAGGCATACCCAGCAATTAAGTATAGCGAGAATAAAATCGCGTGCAATTTAGATCGCGTTTATACGTCGATTACGTAAGCCACGTTTCCGCGAGAGACAATATAGTGTTATAGATGATTAGCGATCTTACGATTAAACAGACGCTAGTGTTACCAGCGAGTTTAATCGACTCGTACAAGATCTCAGTGAGCAATTTTTCGGATCTTAATTGCCTAGCAAATTAACTAGTCGGAGGGCAGAAGCCAATACGATAGAATTCAAGCGCTCGTATCAAGTATTCCGATGTCGTGGTCGCGGTCGCGCGGTCTAGCGTTCTGCCATTCGCAGTTCAGAGTTCCGAGTGTACCGTACACCGATCGACGTCTCTGTATCCTCCGCATTTCTTATATAATACAATTTTGTCTCTATTGTTTATACAATTATCTCCTGCAGTCTCGTCACCCACGTGGATCACTTCCCCACCCCGGTTTTATTTCGTAGATGAATATAAAGACTAGATAAAGCCATAGCGAAGAGAGGGAAAGTCGTTGAAAGGTACGCATACGTGTGTTTTAGCTTTTTATTCATTTTTCCAAATAAACTTTTTTATTATCATTATTATTTATCATTATTATCATTCTCGTTCAAAACCGTGTATAGATTTTGTAATTTGTAATTAGTTTGATGTACACGTCTGATTAATTTGTAATACGATATATATATATATATATATATATATCGCCCGTGTGCACTTATAATTGTGAAAATAATTAACTGGCATGGTCAGCACGTCGGGGACTCGCGCGTTGACCCGATGAATAAAAATTACGCAATGAGTACCACAAAATTATTTCGAGCCGATGGCGGTCGTGCCGAGTCACGGTGCAAATAACCAGAATCGAAACTAGTCTCAATGTCAGGGACTCGCCAGGCGAGAATTTTATACCGAATCGAGGGTGCAAAAATTGCTAATTATCAATCGGGAGAAAAACATTGAGAAAAAACTCGAAACATATCCAAACGATCGATTGGATGATCGACTATCCGCCTGAAAGACAAAAATCTCTGAAAATCAGATGACGCCGAATCGTGGGTACTTTCACTGGATAGACTGGGTCGTCTTCGTCGGGATGCTGTGCGCTTCCGCGGCCGCTGGACTCTGGCATTATTGCCGAGGCCGCCGGTACAATACGGAAGAATATCTTCTCGGTGGACACAGCATGAGTCTGTTACCTGTATCGTCATCATTGATCGCTAGGTATTCAATCATCCCCTCAAACTTATATTTTTCCTGTTCTTTCTCCCGTTTCTTTTCGACTCTCGACCCCTTTCGCAGTTTTGTTTCAGGCATTACGATACTCGGCACACCGGCCGAGATCTACAACTTTGGAACTCAGTACTGGGTCACAATATTCAGCATACTGTTCGCAGGGATTACTATCGCGACCGTATATCTTCCCGTATTCTTCGTTCTCAGACTCAACTCCGCGTACGAGGTTGTTAGCAATCATTTTGCACCCTTTATCCCAAAATTTCTTTATTCTACGCTCAGTTCCTCGTTTCAGTATCTCGAGATCAGGTTCAGCAGAGCAGTCCGCATTCTGATATCTCTGATCTTCGTTGTTGACGCGGTAATTGAACACGTCTACGATTATTTCGCGAAACTAAACGTAAAAAAAAAAAAAAAAAATCGCAAACTTGATCTCCTGTTCTAATAATTTCAGGTTCTGTACCAGTCCATAGTCGTCTACGTCCCCTCCTTGGCTCTGAACCAAGGTAACTTTTCCCTGATGCTTGTTTAGGGTAAAAAGAACTCGAAACCTTAATTCGGACTATGGAAAGAAATTTCGGATCTCTGTTTCAGTCAGCGGTATAAACGTGCATCTGATAGGAAGCGTAGTGTGTCTGGTCTGTGTCTTCTACACCGTAATGGTAAGTTTATATACGCTCCCAGATAATGTAAAATGGAATGTAATTGCGAATTGCAAGGCTCGCGGGTAACGAGAAATTAATTGAGAGATTGATCACGCCGGTACCCGGTATGAATTCACCGGGCGCCATGCAGTCTACTAAACTTTGCAAATTAACATCCAGATTCCGTATTCCCGGAGATATATCCCGCGGGGTAAACTTAATAGATTCAAGATAAAACGACAATGGGTATTATTGTCGCGGGTTGAGTAAAGGTACGCGGCAAAACACGGAAAGTAATAATATGTATAGAAACTTTCGTCGTTATACTTACCCCATAGAAACAATAGGTTACCAAATCGCGGTAAACACTTCGTAGCCTGACGATTAATCACAGCCCCGCGGAATTTGTTACCGCGATAGGTAAACCGATGGAAATTCATCCCCCTCCACCGTATGAATAATGTTAACCCTCGTTTACCGATTAGCCGCGAAACGACAACGAAACTACAAAAGCGACGAAATTTTAACGCGAAAGACAATTTCAGGGTGGACTGAGGGCAGTAGTTTGGACAGATACGATTCAGGTCGCGATTATGATCACGGCGATGATAGTGGTCACCTCGTTGGGAACTTACCACGTCGGGGGTCCGTCCGAGGTATGGCAACGAGCCGTCGATGCTAAGAGGATTCAATTTTTCAAGTAAGCTTCGTTTGCGGATCGAAGAGCTTGTAGTCGATCATTCTCAGTCATGAATCGCCCTCGTGTTTTTCTCGTCAGTTTTGATCCGTCTCCTTACACACGACACACGTTCTGGACGGTCTTGATCGGCTCTTGGCTTTACACCACGGCGTATATATCTGTAAATCAGACGATGGTCCAGCGGTACAGAACCCTTCCGACCATGAGGAAAGCCAAGACGTGAGTAGAGCTACGAAATGGTTCTAACGATCGTCCGAGGATCGAATGTGTTTTGCAATACTCTCAAGTCTCGTAATTTTGACATTCACGATCAGAGCTATCTGCATATTCACCTGCGGCGTTATGAGTTTCATATCTCTCTGCTGCTGGTGCGGATTGGTACTTCTAGCCTGGTGGTCACCGCCAAAATGTGATCCACGAGCGTCAGGCTTGGTTTTAGCAGATGACCAATTGCTCCCGGCTTACGTGATGGAAATCGCGGGATATCTCCACGGAGTTCCCGGGCTCTTTGTGGCCGGAATATTCGGGGCAGCACTCAGGTAATCGTTGTAATTAACTTCGAAAATGTCCTCGGTCAATTCCCGAGTACGTTATATCACCAAAGTACCGACCGAAACGATAGTATGATTATCTTCCTCCAGCACATTGTCCGTCGGTTTAAATTCAACGTCCGTAGTCCTGCTCGAGGACTTTGTAAAGGGATGTTTCAGGCTGAATCCGAGCGACAGATGCTCCGCTATATTCGTCAAAAGCGTGGCTATATTCCTCGGACTTACAGCAACGGCGTTTATGTTCCTGGTAGAACGTCTAGGCGGTGTTCTTGCGGTAAAAAATTATTCCCTCAGTATTCATTGCCTAAAATATCGGGAATTTTTCACTCCATCGTTTCCCCAGGTCACTGGAAGTCTGGCTGCTATCGCCGCCGGTACTTCGTTCGGCGTATTTACCCTAGGGATGCTATTTCCCTGGACGAATTCAAAGGTGATGGTCGAACTCCTTTCTAAAAAGCCAGTTATTTCTCGCGAGAAGAACCCTGAGAGATTATTAAAAGAACGCGTATTTCTTTCTCCCCCCCCCCCCCCCCCAAAAAAAATAAAAAAACTAAAAAACACAGGGTGCATTCGTCGGGGCGATCGCTGGGTTTGCTTCCGCGGCTTGGGTCAGTCTAGGAGCGAATGCCGCGACGGGTGCGCGACAGATTCGTCCAAGAAAGCTGCCGGTCGATTTATCTCACTGTTCTTCTAACGTGACCGAAGATTTCCTCGGATTATTCGATCACGACGGGTGAGTGATTCTCTTGCGGAAAGCCACAAAGTCCAAAGTCCAAAGTTTCCTTACTTTTGCCATTTTTCAGGGAGGAAGACGTGTTTCCTCTTTACAGATTGTCTTATCACTTGGTAGCCGGACTAGGAACCGCGGTGGTCATAATCGTGGGACTTTTAGTGACCTGGTGTACAGGACCGAGGGATGTGGCATCGATAGACAGAGATCTGCTCTCTCCCGTGATCCACAGGTGAAACGAACGAGTCGATGCAATTTTTCGCGTACTAGCTACTCTCTTTACCAATTCGCGAATTATTTTCAGGTGGCTTCCCGCGTCCAAACGAGACAAAAATGGCAAAAGATTCGGACAACAGGTACAAGGCGAAACCCAACAGGATCCTGCGGACGATTTCCTACTCTGCGATGTTAAAAAATCACCGGCTACCATAGTTGACCCGGAATCTGCAGTGAGTTCGAAAAAATTGGTTTATTAATATGCTCATTGATGCCTTCGTCATCCTGTGTCAATATCCTTTTTCAATCTGATCGTTCTTTGAACGTCTAATCGAATATCGAGCTCGGAGAGATCTAGGCTGATCTCACAATCAGTAAATCCCGAAAATAATTTCCCACGACTTTCCCAAACAACTCTTGATGGATCGACGTCTCCGGCATATATATGTGTGTTACAGAGTGACTTTCATCTCCGTCAAAACGGTCACTCAACTCCTTGACCGCATCGTGGATAGCATTGATTCGCACATCGATTCGTTAATTTTGTATACACTCGTTAGATTTATTCATACTTTATTATTCGCATTAGCGCGTAAGATTTTGCCGATTTGCAGATAATTCTCCGAAAGTAACCCCTACGATATAGGACACGGTATAGCTCACAGTTACACGGAGGTACAGCTATTTTGAGGTGTGTTGAACGTTGAGCTTTGACCAACCGCAGTCAGGGGCAACGAAATTGAATTTATGGCGTAGGTAAACGACGATGGTTTGCTATTTGCACCCGGTTAATAAGGACGTTTGACGCTCGGAGCTTTCGCTTAACAAGCCCGGCTAATATTCCAGAGCTGCCTTCCCTCTAGACGTATATAGTGTACCAGCGCGAACCACCGAGGCTTGAAAATCGAACAAATTCAGTTACAGAACTATGGCTACGCGATTCTCTCCCGCACCCTGCACCGGCCAGTTCGCAGATTCCTGAACTCTGGTAGAGATTCGGGAAAAAAATGCATTCTCTAAGTCTCGAAGAGAGGCTCCAGGTGCGAGAAATGCGCGATGGGAGAATTAGACGCTGTAATTACACTCAGGTATAGGTGTTATCATAGATCCATTGACCAAATAAAGAGCATAGTCGTAGATACGCGGTACTATTTCATAGAATTATCCGCGAACCCGTTGTTTCCTAGATATATATATATGTGCACATAGAATTAAGGGTTGTTTAATTGGACGATCGAGGCTGAGGCTGTAAGGGTATAGTATATGGGATTGGGATGGGAACGGAAGGCGGCGGACTTTGAATCCGAAGCAAAGACGCCGCGGGTTGTAAACCTTATATATACGGGTAGAATTAGGGATAAGACGAGGCAGCATCGCGAGGCACCTATACCACCCCGAGATAACGTAAGGTTTAACTTAACCCTTAAATCCGTGTTTACCAAAGGGGAAACTGCATTTAGATCTCGAATCTAACGGCGGGGGATTTCGCGAGCACGCCGTGTCTTTCTAGTAATGATAAGCAAATATCGTATACACGTAGTTTTGCCCTTTCGTATTAAGAAAACCACCCCGTCTCCTCCTCCTCGTCGTACACGGTTATAGAATTAACCGCGGATTCGACCTGGAAATATTTTATCAAGGAGATAAAACTGAGGAACGAATTAATGAAAAATTGGAAACAGAGGTGGTCCTCGGGTAAGTTGGGTACCCCGTACCCGGGCGGCTAGGCTGGGCAAAAGGCGTCTTTGCTAACTCACAATCGGTGAGGCGAAGAGACGAAGAACGGGGAAGGCTGCGAGCACAGGATCTCAAACATTGACGGCGACAGACTAACGGAATAACTAATTTATCAATTCTTCGCTCGGGTTAACTTCGATTCCACGCGACTGTTTGCAATCTCGTGTAAATACCGCCTTGTATAGTACGTGTACCTGATATATCTATACATTTATACACAGACGTATCTCGGTTATTTTATCAGGGACATCGACGAATTAATTAAACGATACGTACCCCGTCGTAATTACACTCCATAAATAAATGATCGTACAATCAACGACCTTTCGCCGTAACATACAGAGAAATGAAACAAATTTTTGGAACCTGAGAGACGAATTCTTCGCTCGAAGACCTCCGGGGTGTATCTATAGATTATCAGAAAACACGATTCCGGGCTGCTATGGTGAAAACTGAACATTGGTTGTAGTTGTAGGCGACGTCGTACACGCGTTCTCTATCCACCCGATGTAATATTTCATATTTAACGAGATTGAACGGGACGCTATACGCGCACCTGTCAACCGGGACTGAATTCTACGAGGGACAGGTAAGAGATTAACCGTAATGAATCACTATATCCGAGAGGAGTGATGCGTCTTAATTACGCCCCTGTACCAACTAGCGATAATTATTATCAAATTAACCATTGTTTACCGAACGACCAATCTCCAGACCAGCCCCTCGCACATCAGCTGCGCGCTGCTACTTACGATATTGCGAATATTTGCCGAAGGTGTGAGGACTGAGGAAGCGGGTCCGAAATTAGTAGTTTCTTACGGTTTTTCCCCTTTTTGGGAAATGTGAGAACGAAATTCGCGTACGGAGTTGAAAGATATTTGCATCGTCGCGAATTTGAATCGTCGAGACAATTTGCGGGTCTTTGGTGAAAGGCGCGGCGTTCGTCGAGAGAAAGCTGGAATTACAATCGAGCGTGTCGAAGAGAATTAATCCTTAGCCTCGCTCGGCGTTGTACGCCCTCGCCTGTGCCTACCTACCTACCTACCTACTCGAATGCAGATCTTAACTCGGCGGTGGTTTCGCGCGAATAAATATTGACTCGCCGAAAGTCAGAGGTTTAACGATACCCAGGGTATAGAAATAGGAATAGGAGCTCGAGCGCGAGTGTCTCTTAGAAAAAAATTAAGAAACCCCGGGTTCTTTATCATCTAATCCGAATTTAGTCCCTTGGAATTGCAGCGCGGGTGAATTTCGCGTGTATATGTCAGAGAGCCGGTAGAATCCGGGAAGTAAGACAATGGGCGTGAAATAATAATTCACCGTTTTATTAAGTTAGTCTAATAAACTAAAAGTGGTGGGGCCGGGTCCATGATTCCGAGTTGTACGGCTGGTGCAGTCCCGCTACGGGATTCGGGGCCAGGATGAACTTCGTCCTCCGGGGGAAGGAAATGGTTATAAATATCCGTAGGCAAGACACTTGCGCTCGTCGGGTTAACCCGGTACACTACCTATATACCTTTATACTCTGCGATAACACCTCCGCGGTTTAATTTGCATATACAAAGGTGCCGGAGAGACAGACAAGAGCGTCTCGTCTCGCTCTCTAACTCCTTTAATAATATGCATACTATATTTCATTGCCGAGCGACAGTATGAAGTAAGAATCATAGACCGGCTTATCGTTAGCATATAGTAGGTATATATATGTATGTCGTTAGATCCGATGATAGAAATAAACTGAAATAACACGGAGATGAGGAAGAAAAAAAAAGAAAAAAAAATCAAAAAAAAAAAAAAAATGGAACTAAAAAACAACGTGGCTTTACCAATTAAATTATTGCCGCTATATTTCCCCCCTCGCTACTCGCCCCCTGCGTTGAGCCGTTGCCCAATTTGAACGAGGGTAACAAACCAAACCAATTAACAATCAATCACGCGTGTCTCTCTCGCCTCATTGAAACGACGTCAAACATTGTATTTGTGTAATTGTCCATTTATTCCTGTCGGCCGGGCGTCACTACCTGACAAATTGCGAACACATCTGTATATATATATATATAGAGCGCGTAGGTGTGTTCGGAGTGTAGAACCGTATCGAGGTGATAGCATATATATGTGAACGGCAGACCTCCACCGTATCCGCGGTCGCTCCACCGCGTTTCACAATAATTTTCCTCGTCAGTTGTGACAGCGAATCGCCACGGCTATTATATTAATTAGCAACTATTCCCGCGAGTGGCTGTACTCTATGACTATCTACACCGCGGGAGAGACTCGAATCATTATCTTTTATCGCCGATTGATGTATGTAGTACCTATACGCACGCTATGTCGACTATCGGCGATATTCGTTCAATCGAAGTACCGCGGCTGCGATCATACGCGTAAAGAGTATAAGGTGATGAATATCGGGATATTCGACTTTCGACTGGATATTCTTCCTTCGCAAAGTCCGATTTTTTAGATCGAGGTACTCGCGAGACGTGTATACGTACTTTTTCGGGTTCGGGGTAGGTACTTTTCCACGAGGTATACGTTTTAGCCCGTATTACGCGTGGCTTAGGTCCGCATGTATGTATATATGTGGGTAGTATGCCCGCCGCGGGTATAATGCAAATGGGTGTATTATTAAGAGACGTAAACTGACCGTCGAGGAGGTAGAGGCAGGTTTCCAGGGGGTGAAATTCATTGTCAGTCGGTGGTACGCCGTTGACTTAATTTCATTGCACCGTTAATTAATAATTACCGTGCCAACGAAATTAGATAATTTTCCAACGTTTGTTATTATTTCGGCCGTTTGACCCGCCCGAGATAATTTGAATATGCAAACCAAGTTTCCGTAGTCCTTAACAGGACTTCCCAACCTACACCTCGGCACATGTATACCTACCTACGCTCTTATACATACACCTATGTGTATACATTTGACAATACAAACCGAAGAATAAATATAAACAGAAACATTACCATTCTATTTTCTCAAACCATTTTATTATATTTTCCTTTTAAATAACGAACCGCGGTATTCCGTGTCAAATTTTTTTCCCACCATAGCTCGCTTCAGGTGAATTTGGTAAATATATTTCTTTTCAATGCCATTACCGTATAGTATATGCCGGTGAGAATTTGACATGGGAAAGACTCGCCCGTTGAGAATGAATTTTTCATAAACCGTTGTAAACGCGTGCGAAACCGCAGAAGAGACAGCGAGTAACGAGACGTATGTATGTACGACTGATACTCTTCTCCCTGAAAGTTTCATCTCAATTTTTCACTTCTTTCCTTAATATATTCGGCGTTAGCGAATTCGTACAGAGGCTAGACGATTCGGGTTTTTTCAAGTGATTCGAAAAAGTGGATTTTTTCGAAAATTCATACGACTACGAAACGCTGCTCGCTCTCGTTTCTGAAATAGACCGAAAGTCCGAGCGGGGATAAGAGAGCTCTGATGTTTCGTAGAATCGAGGGAATTTCCGAGTCCGCGAATGAAATGAAATTTCCGGAGCACTCCCCTCGGAGTACTTAGATGACCCGCCGTCAAACTTGGTCTACCATACGTGTATACCTGTGTATGTACATACGTACATACATATACACACATCTATTCGCGTAGAAATAATACTTGGCACGAAACTTTCTACCGAATAAAACGAACAATTGAATTAGCTCGCGAATTAAGCGCACGCTACGGTGTACACGTATGTGTATATTATGGTACAAGTATACCATATAGCTACATGTGTACACAATACCGTCCCTCTTGCTGCACGCACCTTTTAATTATGAATGAACCTTTGCCAGTAAACAAAAGGCAATCAGCCTTTCAGGGATGAAAAGAAATCGCGATGTCGATCGATGCCTCGGTCTTCTTATTCCATTATTTTGCATACCGTGGTCTAATTTTTTTCTAGCAAAATTAGGTAAATGGATTCTCTTTATCTGACGGAGTTACGGTATGTACAACGTATCGTATAATAGGTGATAAGAAATTTTTATCCCTTTTCATTAGCATCGGTATTATACTTATATACTTTGAGGCTAATTCATTAATTTTGCTAACGCCGTTGATCGCCCCTCGAGTAGAGACTGTGCCGCTCTCGTTAATTGCTGATTAAAGTAATTACTAAATAAATTGCAATTACACTAATGGACTAAGCGCGCAGAGACACCAGCGGCAAACGAGGGCGAAAATAAAGAAAGGAGGAAATTAGCTGATAAATATACTTGTTGCTAAAGGATTTTTATCTCTCTACAGTCTCCCTTATACCATAGAAAAATTAAATCATCCCCCACAGGTATATTCATCTTCCGTCGCATTTTAACACTCGTTTTATCGTTCCTATCGACATTCGAAAGCTCTCGTTCTCTTCCTTTGACGAAATACTACTCTCCTTCTCGTGTGGGACACTCGCACCTGAATCTAATCCCGTTCCCGTTCGGAGAGAGGGTCTTCTGTAAGGGATGTTTATAGCGAAGGGACAACGCGCCCGAGGTACGTACCCGGTACCTACCTATAAGCAGCTTTACGATCCGGATGCTATTGATACGGCGTTACAGCGTTTCTCTCTACCGAGAATCTCTCCTCCTCGGAAAGCTTCACTTTGTACCATTCATCCCCCGTTCGTACGAAATATCAGAGATTTATAAACAGCCGTATACCCACGTCCGCAGTGATCGAAAACCGCTTATTTCGTACCTCGAGCTCCGCTCGTTTACCCTGTCCGTGAAAATTTCCTCACTTACCAATTTCCGACGACGAGAGAGAGAAAAGCGAGTGAAAACTGTATAAGTAAGACAGAAATCAGCTGCATATATCCGGTGGTTAAAAAAGCTCAAAGTTAACCGGCTGGGGCAAGGATTCTCCCCAACTGAGATTTACAAAGTGGGAACCGTCAGGTGTTTTATCCCCGATATTTCTACCCTTGCGGTAGGTACGGCTGCCGCAGCATCCTTCCGCGTCTGTCCCTCGCGCCATCGGGGAGCTGCGATTCCTCCCGTCTTCGTTCCCCCGGTTTCAACTTATTTTCTTTTTCATCTTTGCTTTTTTTTTCGAGCCGGCTTACTTACGCCGTGGCGATCACCCGAGCGAAGGTATAAGTTGATGCGGCGTTTAAATTTAAGCGAGCGTAAATCATTGCAACCTCCGCAAACGCGGCGATAGACGTGTAGGTACACCTATGAGCCTGCATCCACCGGTTTGATTTTCGAGAAAAGCTTACTTCGTTTTGAAAATGGTCAAAAAAATAACAGGGGAACATGTCGGTTCACTTATTCCTGTATACACACGCGTGCGTACTACATAGACGAGTGTGTGTCTCCGGCACGTATATTCTCTCTCTAACGAATTTGAGGCAACACTCAAATGCACTCAACATGAATTTGTTCTATTTTACGATATTTACAGCCGCTTAATATTTTGAGCAAACAAGTAAAGTGCCTCTAAGTGGTCCCCCGAGTGGTCGAAGGTGGTGACGGGGGTGAGGGGCGCGTGTGTCTCACAGAGTGGCGTCCTACTATCTGCGCACTTCATTATCCACTTCATTATATCCACTCAGCGGGAGGATTCCGCGATTCTCTTTCACCGTATATATGTATATGTATACATCGATGTCAATCGTTTATTTTTTTTCTTTCTCTTCTTTACTCACCCTCTCTCTTACTTTGATTTTCAAATATCTCGTGTATAGGTATATAGCCTTTCGGGCAGCAGCTTGCATACTAATAATACGAAGAATACGGGAAAAGAGTTCCCCGTCCTTTTTCCTGTATCTAAGAATTACTTGTGTACCTACACACATGCGTGCCTATTAGGTATATACACATACGCGACGCGGTTAACTATTTATAAGTAAACTCGGAATGTATTTCAGGTGTCCAAACAAGCGCAGGTAACATATGTAAACCTCGATGTGTGTATAACTATATATACGTATATATATATATATATATATATATATATATATATATATATATATATATATATAGGTATGTGGGCACGGTACACAGAGAGCTGGCGGATGTAGTACGTACGCATTAACCTATGCACGTATTCCACGGCTCGCGTTTCTTACATCGTATATATGTAGGAAACGCTACGGCGTTTCGACGTGTTATCGAAACATATGTTTGAATAGCGGCGCGACTTCTTTGCCGTGTCTTATACAGGCATACGGATACTTAGCTACGATTTACATTATGTTTTCTATCTTTCTCTCGAGTTCCGAGATTTTTAAGCTCCGAACGGTCCAAATTCGATATCGATTCTTTCGAAATTCTTTCTCGACTATCCCAGAAAAGTACCTAATACCCTCCCCAAACGTGATCCCTACGAAATTCGAAATTCTACTCAATACGTGAAGATGATCAATACGATATTATAAAAATTCCATCCCGGTTTCTGCTTCTATTTTCTTTCGGTTTTTCCCTTTCTCAGGAGCATCTGGAGCCTCCGAGACTTTGGTTAATCGAATATCCATCGTTCCTAGATGATTGTAGTTTCATTGGTACTTATTCGATCTCGCTGCCCTGGGCAGGGAAACATATTGGGTTGCTCCGGGTCGGTGGTTCGAGTTAAAACGTCGTTAGCACCCTGATTCGGTGTCCGGTATCTCTTTCTCCTCTCGTAGATTCGTTCGTAGAGTATACGGTACGTGAGGTCTGTTAATTTTTATTTTCTACGGGGTATGTTTGAAAAATCTGAACCGCTTCTTAACGACATGAATTATTATTATATTACATGTATACAGCTGATTAATAATTCATTATCTGCCGCGGCTGGCTGTACGGGTGGCCCAGCATCTGGAATTAGCATATAGGTAAATTAGGGGAGCGAGCAATTATAATAATTGCATAATTACGATAATTACTAACCGCTAAAATCTCCCCACAAAACCCCGCGTCGCGGCGGCACGCCGGACACACAACGTACCTATAACGATTACAAAACGCGAGACCCAATTTTCGACCGACAATGCCCAACTGTGTGGCTATAATTCTTTAAAAATTGGGAAACGAGGATTTCGGTGCAATTTTTTTTCCGCCCTTTTTTCTCATCGTCGATTGTGTCCCCGCGGTTGATTGTTCGGAATCGGATATCGGGATATCTGATATAGGTGTAGGTATTGAAAATCGGGGTATGGAACCGCGTTTGATTCCGGTACGAGGGTACAAAGGCGTTGGGGTATGATGGGAACGGGGTAACGGGGTAACGGACCGTGGAGCGTTTGTGAGGCGGTAGTTTTTGAAATTCCCGCACCGCTTGCGACCCTCAAATATTTGACTGTTTGTCTTCCGTTGCCAAGAATCTTGTTGACATTGAATAATTGTGACTCGCGGTGTCACTTTACTCAATTCACGACTCGTTCCGTTCTGTTTGACATTTTCATTTTTGGTTCTTCCTCTTCCCGTTCGTTCCCTCCCTCGCCTTATTTCTGACAAGAAGCCAAAAGCTCGATTCCTCGGAGAGATTCGCCGGACTTTGGCCAGGCGTCAAACTATACGGAATTGGATATTTATCGACTTAGCAAGTCCAGCTTTGCCGATAGCTGCGAGTCCATAGTTTCCACCTTCCACCTTCCAGCGACGATTCGATAAATTATTTACACCCCGAAGATCTGCCTTAACTTCGTTCCGTATTTCTTCAAACGGGAGCACGAGGTGATCCCGTTCCCCGTTTTCGTCCCGACATCGTTTTCAGGTACGAATAACACAATAGCCGTGTTTCGCCTCGAGTTAAATTCGATCCTTCCACTGTTTAAGAATCGTAAAATACACGAATGAATATTCACGCAGGCGTCGTCGTTCGCCGGGGTGACTAAATAAAAATATTCATCCGGGAATCGAGGGCTGGGCGTGAATCGCGGGAGACTTTAACGTCCAGGCGAAAACCCGAGCTGCT
Source organism: Tenthredo amoena (assembly GCA_963966615.1). NCBI lineage: Eukaryota > Metazoa > Arthropoda > Insecta > Hymenoptera > Tenthredinidae > Tenthredo > Tenthredo amoena. Next base: position 417,816 of record OZ016494.1, read on the forward strand.
CCAGGCCATCGCATATAAAGACAGAATGAGTAAAAACTAGACCAACACCCGGATCTACGTATATAGACCATAATTTTACACCGAGTATCCCACTTTATATCCCAAACATGTTCACATAGTCGTGTACAACGTCCTTCCTTCCTTCCTTCCTTCCTTCCTTTTCTCGTTCCTTCGTTCCGGCATCTGCTGAACATTTTCATACGCGAAAACTCTGGGTACAGGTAACTTTTGAGAAATGACTAAATTCAGTGGAGAATCTCCCGTTAAACGTTCCGTAGTGCTTCACCTTCCCCTAATTGTAGCCGTATAGCTCTACGAGTGGAGAGGAACGTACCGTGAAATCTTTTATTTCATACTTTCCGGCGTGGCGTCGTTTCGCTCTTTTATATCGCATTTGTTACTACTGTTTAGAGAAAAGTGTACCCTGCCTGCAGTGGTGCATGTATACAGCTGGTATACGGTTAATAACGCTGATGCACAGTTCGCTGATCATTGTCAGCTCATTTTCATTCAGAGACAGGGGAAAAGAGGATGTAAAAAAAAAACGAGGTAATACCCGAAAGGGTTTTGCGGAAAGTAGGGAATTAAAAGAGGCGGAAAAAAAAGGAAATGAAAGAGAAAAGAACAGCTCAAGTACACGGTTGCAGGTAAAACTGCTCATTGTTCGAATTCGAGTAACGTTTCATAGCGCTATGGCTTTTCGCATCGTCCGTTTCCCTCCGGTCTGCAGTTCTCTAAGGAAAAATTCCCGAGTTTCGATCTTACGCGATCAAGTTGAGCGATAGTTTACCCGAACGAGTTTATTTCCGCGGAAGATTTCACGCCTCGGTGTTTTTATTCCGCTACCTATACGGTTTACCTAAATTCTCGAATTCTCGGCTCCGCGGCGGCTTGGGCAAAGTCGGCCATGGCTGCAGACTACACGTAGTACGTACACGGTAAGGTCTACTAAAACTGTATAAACGTTCCGAAAACTGGGAAACGGTATAATATTATACGGTGGAGTAAAATAAACTCGAGAATATTTCCTGTACGAGGGGTAAAATTCGCGGGAGCTTTACCGCGCATCTTTTCGCCTATATATACACACGTGTAGGTACGTTTTTTCCTACCTTTTATTCCCCCAGATGCACGCTTTATTCCCGGTACGTTTACAACCCCGCGCATCACCCCGCGCCGTGCACTTTTAACCGCGAGAGATTTCTCTTTCTCATACAGTTTGCGAAATTCGAGGGATTTGGATGAATGTAGCGAGCCGTTTGCGATCACGTAGGTATCCGCGAGAAACGGGAAAGATTGACGTACGGGGTAAATGAATGAGTAGATAAATAAATTCCACGGATCTGGTAATTCCGCAACACACGTCGGATACGTACGATATAGATATACATTCCCCTTTCCACCGCGGAAACGTTAAAACTCAATTACGTCACATCCCTGGGATCGTGACACGCGCGGAGGGAGGCGAAACTGTGCGATGAAATAAAATATAAAGAGAAAAAGTTGTTTATTTTCTCCGAAGAACCTGCAGTCAACTTTTCCTCCCTCATCCTCCAGGACCTCTTTCTCTTTCCTCTTCCCTCGTCATCGTCTCTTTTTATCCCTCCGACTGGTTTGACGCTTGGGACAGATCCACCTACCCACATTTGACGGACGGAATATTCGAAGTTTTAACGAAAGGACGTGCGCCCCCGACACACTTCCCACCCCCCCACCCACATGCACACACACACACACACACACACACACACACATATATGCGGGAATCCTAAAAAGTACACGGGGGTGTCAGTCTCCGTACGTATTACCGACCTGCACAGAGAGTCAGCCAGTCTGCAACGATGAATTACGGATGAGACGGACCTGCGTCGTTCGGTCTCTCCGTTTCGTACGTATCCTTATACCTCTGGCTACACCCCGTGTCACGTATGGACGTAGGTACGTGTTACACTTCTCTAGCTCCACGTCCTACGGCTCTTCACAAAAGCCTCCAACTCCGTACGGTAAATAATTGATCGGAATATTTCTTCTCTACGAGAGAGGAGAGGCCTCTTATTCTCTATCTCGCTATAGTATATATGTACAAATTTGACACGCTCGATGAATTTGAGGGAAAGAAGAACGCCCGGTCCTTCTTATTCCTTTCTCATGAATTTTTCACCCCCGGTTTCTCCTCCTTCCTTGTAGAATAGTAGAAACGCTTCTTGGGCACGCGGTGCATCGGCCAGGAGATCCTCACTCGACTTTGGATATCGTACGAGCCAAACCAACCCTAGCTAATTGCACGCCAAAGCCTTGCAAGTGTTCTCGCTTGGCCCCAGGCATCTATTGTCCGGCTCGCTTCATCGCCGCCCCGTTCGCCGAAGAACGGATGAACGAATAGAGAGAGAGAGAGAGAGAGAGAGAGAGAGAGAGAGAGAGAGAGAGAGAGAGACAGGGATGAGGATGATACATGCATAGGTACATACATACATACATGTATACGTGACGTTTTAAACATGTGTTTCGTACGTCAATACACGCGTGGTATGATCGTTCCGCGCACACACATCACATAAGCGTAATTATAGTCCGCGGAGAGACCGGGAAGAGAGAGCCCTAGGGAATGATTTCGATCTCCTCGGCTCGTCCGGCCCCGACTCGCAACTCGCAACTCGCAACTCGCAAGTGGTACCTGGGTTGCATCGAGCGAATTGTCCCTCGGGCGGTGACGATAACGGTTATAATTATCGAAGAGTTTTGAAAGAAACGCGGTGAAAACTGCCTTTCGGATAAGAATATAGCGATCAGCGGTAATCCAGGTGCAGAAGGTGCAGGCTCGTCGATGGTTATCAAGCGACGCGATGTCCCGAATCGGTGGAGATATATCTTTGTCCAGCTTCTCCTGATCCCATCGACGTTCGACCCCCAAGGCATTCCTAAACCATCAGCGTCGGTATCGTCCACTCTGTACTTACAGCGGAATGAATCAACTCCCTGCACTCCTAAGGCGGGCAGGTGCTTATTACTCGCGTTAACCAACCCCGAACCCGAACCTGAACCTGAAGTCGAAGAGCTCTCGCCGAGAAGAGGCCGTAGGCTAGCGATCCGGAGTCACGGGATACACCGACGCCGCGACGGTGAAATAATCAGTGAACGAGCCAGGCAACGAGGGAATCGTCGAAACGTTGTTCTCGAAAAGGGAATATGTCGACGATAATCGGGGAGATTGAGATCATCCGAGTATTTTGCAAAGACTGAACCGCACACATACCCGAGCAAATCCGAACGCTATATGTGCATGGCGATGTAAACTAAGCCAGGCGCTTTTCTGCCGTTGAACAATGCGCAGATTTTCGGCGGCCTTCCGCCCGCGGGGGATGGGGTGAAATAAAATTAAATAAACTTCTAAATATCCACGTTTCGCGTATTTAAGTTCACCGGATGTACGTACGTACGTACACGACTCTTCGCGTCAGGGTAGTGGTACCCCGTCCCGGTGATGAGCGGTGGTTGGCTGCCGCTATAATAGCTGGGTCTGTATTTCCCTGCATACGTATACGCGCAGGGTGTATAATACCTCTGCACTCGTGTATATTATACGCCCGGGTATATGTATTCATTCGAGAACTCGGCGAAAGGCCTTTGCTGAATATATTTTCCAGAGTTAAATACCTGCACTTTGGATTCTGCCGGACGGAGTTTTAAGCTTTCAATAGCCGCTCTCTTCTCTTCTCTTCCGCGTCCCCCGTCCACCCTTATCACCCCTTCTCTCTCCTCCTCTCGATATTATTTACATATTTTAGTAATATTTTAACTACGATAATCCCCCAACCCTCGGAAATAAAATGCGAAATCGTTTCACTCGCGATTCCTGTTCCTTTTTTCTTTTCCCTCCTTCTCCGGTCGCCGTTTTACGGTATAATCGCACTCGAACGGTACCGGAGAACACGTTTCCGTCCCGTATATGGACGGTATTAGTTATTTTCACTAAAAAATTTACCCATCGTTCCGGAGCTTTTATAGTTCTGTAACGAAAGACAATGCGGTATTCGATCGATGCTTTGATAAGTAGCGACTAGCCGCTATGAAACCCCTAGCTACTTCGGACCTTCCCCGTTTGGGTAGGAATAGGAAAAAGACGGGGTAATCAGCGCCTCAATAACAAACAAAAGGCTATAGTTCCGCAGATGCAACGCCTGCATTCGCATACGTATACCGATTCGAAGCGATATCGTGCAATCAACGTTCTACCTAAGATACAAACCTGAAACAAAGGTCCCATGCCCGTAATCCACGACTCGCAGTATCCGGCTGCGAGAGTTCGTCTGACCACGTACGTCCTCGCAATCCTCGCATCTTTTTTCACGGAAGAACGAAACCTTCCAAATATCTTTCGTCCGATTCCATTTCTCAAATTAATTCCAGTGATAATTTGGGATGAAATTTCGGGGATTATCGGATCTTCGAATCGCGATGCATCTTCGGTAGATCGAGGAAGACCGTTGGTCTCTCAGCCTTGCGTACATACCTACGGTATGTAATTACGGGTTTGGAACGAACGTCGCGCTGAGACCTTATCCCGGCTATTCGTCGTGGACAATTATACGCGGGAGTCGAGCGAGTATAAACTCTCCTGCTAATTGGCAAACAATGATTGCTCCCAGAAACACGGGGTGCCTCGGGATAAGTCAATTTCTACCGTTGGATCTACTACACGTATCGTACACGTATACATGTAGTATACCTGTACGTATGGAAGTGCAGCTGCTATGCGATGGGCCATTAACGTTGCGCGGACCACGGAATTATATCCGCGTATATCTGCTGAATTACTTTGCGACAATGGTGAACCAGACGTCGGACGTCTTAGGGCGAAATATGTAAAATTGATGTATACATACCTGGATGTGAGGAATTCCGTATTCCGATCCGAGAATCTCTATCCCCGGAATTAAAGCCAAGATATAGTTATGGGATATGTAGTACGTAGCGCGCGATGGTGTGAGTATTATAAAGACAGGGTATCGGTCGTTCGTGTTTTCGAAGCAATTGGACGGGCGATCTTCCATCCCAACGGCAGATGCTGAGGTAATCATAGTCCTCAAAGGTTGCCCGGTGCCTCTACGAGTTAGGATAATTCTATATCTTGTCACTATCTCACGCCAATGGCGCAAATTATCATAAATCATCATCAACTCCGACAACTCCTCTCACCCGGATACACGTATATAAGTTATATATATATATACGATATACGATATTCGGCGGAAATTATCCCCGCGACGAGCGAGTTGGGCCGCGAAATGCACCGCGGTATGCCTATACAGTATACATATATATATATGTGTGGGGATGTATTACTTATTTTCTATTCATATGATTAATTCGAGAAATTTCGGAAAGAGATGCAACGGGTAAGGGAGGTAGATAGGGGATCGGCAGCGGTAGCACTCTTCGCGATTACCAACTCCTCGTGAACGATGAAAGGGGTTTTCGTTCGACGACTATGGTTTTACCGGAACAACCTTCTGCGGGGACAATAGATTCGCTTGAGCGTTGCCTGGTGCCGGCATTACTTTAAATTCAAACAGCGAACATATCCTCTTTTGTTTCATGAACAAAAGACACCAGGGCTCTCGGTGGTCGACGTGTTTTTGTGTTACTGCTTATCGTTAGCCCCGTTAGCTCTAGGTACACGCTATCCCTACTTACCTATCATACATACTCCTCATTTCGTTGAAAGAAAAAAAGAAAAGAAAATGAAAAATAAATCAAACCCTATTATCATATTTTCACCCCATCATCTGACAATACGTATAGGTAGGTGTATGTGTATAGCCACGAAGATCCATCATATCCAGGTGGGAAATCTCAGCATTTATTATTGACCAGTGTAACGAGGTACTACATACGTTAGTCTTTTTCGGTACACATACGACGAGTATCTGGCTGCGGAGGTAATAATTTTCGAAATACTAGTTTTGCGACAGGTTATAATATTACGTTTACAGCGTATAGAAACCCTCGCGTGTCGACGGTCATTTGTTTCGTGTTTTAGGTAGATTATAACCCAGAGTGTATACGTATGTAATGGTAAATACCTCTCACGGTCACAATTATTCATTATATCGATTCGTCGAGGTAAATTACCCCCGATCTACATCGATGCGATACGATTCGAAGGTTTATCTCGACGATCAACGAGAACCCGTACCTCGAGGAGTAGCCAAATGTGCCACTGCTTGACGTAGTACTACATACGTGAAATTTTATCCAATTAAACGGGTATACGGGTGTATGTAAGAAAATTGAGCAGATGGTCGGTCTGCTCACATCTCACGACGCGGACTCTACACCAAGACGCGAATCGCCGAGTATAGTTTGCGCTGTACACTTACCTAGAAAGTGTACGTGGCACATCTATATATCCCAGGCCCTACCTGGCGCTTTGGAAGCCGTCGGACATCAAAGCGTTCGAGAAGGCTTCCTGGGTAATTAATTCCCCCCTAACCCCCGGCTCTGCCCTCCTTTCTCCCTTGGTGACCACCTCAGCCCCGTTTTACTCCTTGGAATAACCCCTGCCTCCGAATCTCATATACATATACCCGTGGACGACCGCTAGTCCTGCAAGGCGACTGGTAACATGCGACAAGAAAAATGACACGCCGGGGCATTACTGACTGGGTAAACACACCGGTGTTTGCCAGTTCTGGCACCGACGCGACGTCGAACGCCAACGTCCCACGACTTGGTCTGACCAGGCGACCCCTCGCCTCTATAGGTGCGACGAGCGTACGTGTATACCTACACGCGCAAAGTAGATTAATTAGGGTCGAGTCGATGATTGATGAACGATTTGTGTACTCTGTACGGTTTTCTTTTCTTGTTCTTCAAAACCGCGGATTTTATACACGGATATACTTTGTTTTGTCGAGGGTACGGAGCAGCGAAAATAAAAGCTTCGACCGATCAGAGATCGGGAATACGTTCATCGCCGAGCGATTCGGGGAGCTTCTCTTCTACTCGAAGGATAGGAACATCGGCTGAAACCACTTTTGCACGCAAGCCGAAAGTTGTGCTCCTTCGAAGATCTCGTCACCTCTGTATACGTTCAACAGTGTCAGTTCAACATACCAACGATATCGTTAGATCGGCTGCTCGTGAATCGGAATCTTTCCCCTTGCCACGGTTTAAATTCTTTCCCAAAGTGGGTCTGGGCGAAAATTGCGAAAGCTGAAGATCCCGAAAGGCGAGACCACCGAAACTTCAAATTCGCGCACGTATTCATTCGGTCTTCGATAACTCGGGCTGTATCGATCGTATCGAAACGTATGAGTGGTCAAATTAATCGTCTTGAGATGCACTCTTAGGAAAAAAAGTTTCAAGATTCTGTCAGTTATTCATGACACTCAAGTCATCGTTTGAAGTTGATAGAATGGTTTTCCGTGAAGCGGATCTCGATCAGAGTGAACAATTCCATGTCTTCGCATCCTGAGAAGTAAATAGATCGAAATTTTCGGTTCTCTGAGCTTTCGGTAGTCCGCCAGCCAGACCTTTCAGAATTACGAAATCTCTCAACGTTCTAAATCGTCTCTTTTGAAAAACGAAACATTACCCAAGCCGGATGACGTTTCTGCACACATTCCGCTAGTCCACGCGTCGCGAACGAACTGGGGGAATCGGAGATCCTTCGGCTGGATATCCGCGGATAGTTTTTCCACCCTGTTTGACCCGACCTCTCAATTCCTCGACCACGTTCCTCCGCTCACCATCGGACACATTCCATGCCGTGTAACTCCAGCTAGTCATAGACCAGCGGAGTCTAAGAAACGGGCAAACGTTACCGGATCGTTTGACGGGGTCAGGGAAAAGGGGTACGGGGATAGCGGAGGCAGGTGATTAATGACGTCAGACAGGTGCATTAATAGGTACGCGGGGGTGGCACCGCAGGTGACTGTTCGAACCTGGTGTTTCCTCCAATGAGAAAGCTGTTCTCGTCGAAGTTTATGCTCGCACCGCCTCCTGGTCGTAACAACTTATCGCGGGGGGGGAGGGGTAGCGGGGGGAGGATAGGAGGGGGGTTGGGGTGAGAGGGGGGATTGCGCATGCGTTCCCCTAAAATCCCGCCCATAGCGAAGTATGCAGGTTCGTACGTCGACGTGAAGAGAAAGAGGAAATACACCAGGTCCGAATTTCCCAGGTGACGATCGAATCGGGTATGAGGAAAAATAAAAAAAGAATTCGAAATTTGGAGAAAAAAAAAAAATATATGCGTCGTTACGCCACTGAGTTAATGTTCTCAAACGTAACGAAGCTCACGGTTCTTCTCGTCCTTCTTCAGCTTTTCTCTACGTTTCGAGGACGACGACGTTGAGGGGAGGAACAACGACGAATTATACGTGACGAAAATTTCGCTCATGATTGTTCACCGCGATTATTTTCTCGTCGAGCGAATTATGTAGACGGGGGTTTTCAGATCGCTTGGCACGGTACTGTGAGAAACGATTCCCTTGAAATTTCGTCGCTCCAGGAGATGGCGTTTGCGTCTCGGTTTTCGGTACCGTATACGAGGAACGTTCAGTCGCTCCGCGGCGGCCAGGCAGTGCGGTTCTATTCTATACTTCGCCCTGCCTCACTCCTATCTCGATTTACCCCTTGACCCCTCGCGTCCGTATCCTCCGGGATGGCAACCCGGTGGAGGGAGGCGACGCCAACCCTCAGGCGCCGAGGTGCAGCGCCACTCGACGATCATCTCTCAGTATGCCGCGGGCACCCGTCGAGCCCTCACGTCAGTTAGAAATCGTTCGAGGGCTGAGGATTGACGTTTAAATATAGTTTCAAAGAAAAAAGATAAACACCGATGAAACATTTTGCGAAATGAAAAAGATACTCTTTCGAGACCGATCAGATGAATAAAATTTGATCGGAGAGACGGCGATCGAACAACTACTCCGACATCGTTCGCTGTTCGTTAATTTTCAAATCGTAACACACGAGTACATCAGTGCCGTAAGATAATCACGAGATTTTCCAATAGAACGTTAGTTTTCGCTATCGCAATTAGAGATGAGACGGTATCGAGGGAGGGAACCTTCCCCGTGCCGTGATCAAGGGGTCTCGGCGTTTCGGTGATGGACTTCCGTCTAACGATGAAAAAGAAAGACTCGAAATTTAACCGAAGATATATATCGTCGTTTCCCGATCTATGATGGAACTATTCGATCACGGTGTAAATTATTGTCGGTAAAAGGAAAGAAGAAGAGAAAAGAAAGGAGGGAAAATAGAAAAAAAATAAAATAAATAAAAAAATAAAAAAAACAAAACCTGCTCCAAGTAACACGTGGCTCGAGCGACGCAGTGCTACGAATTTTTGCCGTACCATGAGACACAGGCGTCTACCCTCGTGCTGGGCTGACACTATAGACTATAAAGTTTCGAGTAGTTATTGTACCTAACCGGTCAGCCCTGGGTAGAATATACCGAAGAGCAGAGTGAGTACCCAACAGACGCCTACGCACGATTATTCCCCGTCCTTCCTCGTACCTGTACGTCCGCCGCGGTACACCTGTGTGGTCCTTAAAGCTGTCCTTAAAGCCCGGTCTGGTATATTCGCAGGCGTTTACGGGGGATGAAAATTCGCTGATACGAAGAGTGGAGAAGCTCGGCTCGTGTTTTAGTTGAGGAAATAAATATCGAGGAACGAGAATGTCTATCTGACGCGGTTTGCGGGGGAATTAGATTTTTCTATATGCGGAATATTGTGTGTACGGAGTTATAGAGGGGTAGGTTTAGCGCGAGCGCGAGAAACTGATTTATTCTTGGAAATATAAAATCTGAGATCCGAATCTTGGCTATTCGGGGCACGATTTTCAAAGCAATCCTCCAGGAAGATACGGATCTCATCTCGGCCGAGATATTATGTCCTGTGCGCTCAGCTCGCTCAGCTCGCGCTCCCCGATCCCGATCCCGACTCTCTCTCTCTCTCTCTCTCTCTCTCTCTCTCTACTCTCTGCCGCTCCGAAGCTCCGAGCTCTCAGCTACCACCGCGAGGCCCTCTCTCTCTTCCCTCTTGTTGGCAAGGGAATAGCTATAATAATTGAATACGAGTTGTGCGTGACGCTCGATTCGCGAAAGAATTCTAACCGAAATATCTCAAGGACTTCTGCTGTGCTAGGAGATATATTATATTACATTATAATGCGAAAGAAGAGAGAGAGAGAGGGGGGGGGGGCGATGGGGAAAGGATGAGAAAGAAGCGAGCATTTAAGGAGTATACAGAGAAATGACTTTGCAGACAATTCGCCCATTAGCGAACCGGCTCGAGGTTTGCTGGGTTAATCGAAGGCCATTGTTCACAGGACGCACGGCTATCTCGCGTATAGACTTCGCGACTGTAGGTGTATACATAGATAGGTATATCGGTACGGTGTATCGTATATACCTGTACATCGTACGTGAATGTGTGCCTTAACAGAGTCTGTCGTCGTTCGACTCTGAACCACCTGCTTGGTGTGGGTGAGTTAGTCAGGTATATATGATAATACCTACGTAGCACGCGATATATTCGAGTCTCTATCGGAGTTACCTGTATAATGTAATATGCATGTATCGCGGGGAGAATACAGAGAGTCGGAGAGACGGAGAGAGAGAGAGAGAGAGAGAGAGAGGGGGGACCAGGAGTATACCTACATTGTGCGTCAAGATGAGATCCCATTAGGATTACGTTAATTAATCTAATAACTCTTTTCTTCTCCTCCTCGATTTACCCAAGGTTTACAATATAGCGTCTCGACAATTTATAATAACTCGTTCTCTCTCCGTCTCTCGCATTATTTTTTTTTTTTTTCTTTTTTTTTATACCCGCGACTTTATATCCCAGGGCCGTATAATAATGCCCGAAGCACGGTGTAGACGTTACGAACGCGATATGAGAGAAAAAACGAGAGAGAAACAAGGATGTAAGAAGAAAGAAAAGAGAGAATGTAAAAGAAAAAAAAAAAAGAAAAAAAAAACAAAGAAAAGAAACGAAACCACTTTCGAAATAATTATCATACGCAGTTTTCCCGCGTCGCGCGTGCGCGGAACGGTGGTTAATAAATGGCGCCAAAATCGTCCTGTCCGTACTAGGAGAGTAGCTGTGGCAGGAGGTTGCACAGGATTGTAAACCGGAGCGAGACAGGGACGAGGCACGCGAAGTATCGAATCGCAGGACGTTGCACCGCCACCTTCGACCGCCTCTTTCCATCTCACTCTCTGACTCACTGGCTATCTCTGTTGCTTTCTCGGTTGCCATTTGCGTACGTTTAAACCACATAGCTTGCTACTCCTCACTCGCTCGCATCAGTCCTCTTCAATCCCATGCTATATCCCTAACCCCCGGAGCCGCCACCTATGCGGTGAAAAACGTTCTCCGACCTTATGCATACAACGTAATGAAACTTTTACCCAGTTTTACTTTCTTTTTTCTTTTTTTTTTTTTTTCTCTCTTCGTTTTTTTTCTTTCTTCTTTTTCTTTTTTTCCTTTTTCTTGCAAACTTTATGAACTTTATGAACCCCGGGAACGGTGGGGGCGCACGAGCCACGTGACCTCGTTAAACGAGCCTCGATTTGAACGGACCTGTTCGCGCGTCTTGGTCTTTCTCTGGCATACATACATATATGTATGTATATATATATATATATATATGCATGGGTCCTATGTATATGCGGTACATGCCCGCATGCACGTATAGGTATGTATGTATGTATGTATGTACGTCGTGTGTCTATGAATAATAATAATAATAATGATAATAATAATAATAATAATAATTACACGGGCATAAATCCGTCGAGGGATGTGGCGACGCGGAGAGGAGGAACTGGAAAGGATAAGAGAGAAGAGGAAGGAGAGCTTGAAGGCGGCCTTTCATTAAAAGTCCGGAATTAATATTTTAACAAGACGCTCGTCACTTGCAGAACGGCGTCGTGGTTCCCAACTCCTTTCTCGTAGACCACGAGCTGTAATACGATTAACGGGGAAAAGAAATCTTGTCGAGAGATATCGATTATACTTTCCTTTGCTATATTTTGTTGGGGAATTCGTGATCGATTCATCGACGAATCCTTTCGCGATTCATAATCACGGGAGATTCCGAAATGACGAGTATATCCACGCCGGGATATGGAAATTACGAGAATCGATCTAAATGTTCTTCTCCCGTTCGTTTCTCTCTCGATCTTTGGTATATGATATTGTAACGCGGATGATTCGAACGGTGTCGAGAGACGGGTAAAATCGGTTGGGAGACACTGAGGAGTCTCTCGTATTACATCCAGGATTAATATTAAATTTCACACGATGAGTGCAATTTCATTATCCCCTTTGCCCGCCGCTGCAGACTTCCACCGGCGCACCGATGTATAGGCTTGACGTAAAGGTGGTGCACGGGTATACAGGTATCTCTATAAAGACCGTGACGCGGGATATACAGACGAAGGTAAAGAGAGCGAAAGAGGGAACGAGGGAAAGAGGAAAGTCAGGGCTAAGTAGTCGTACCGTTAATCGCAAAAATTTGCAAAGTCGATTCGGACACTGACGTCAATCAGCCAATGAAGTTTGAAAAAAGTACGAAGCTTGCGATTATACGAACGGAGAATAATAACCTGTGTATAATGCATATGTATGCATGTACCACGTACCTTATACCTACTAGATATGTGCAGGGTATGCTATGGTACTGGTAGCGAGTAGTAGCGAGTCCTAGTCGATCAATAGTTGGCATGCGTTTCGGCTACATGTATATATATATATATATCTATATATATGTATATAGATATATATATGTATTGTATATAGATATACATATATGTAGGTATATGTACACAAGTTAACATAGCCCCGTACTCTGGCGACGTGGTATTCAAGATTCTATCGTCGAAGAGAATCGCTCCACTTTCAACTTTCGACTATACTTAAGGATGTTCAAAAATCTTCACTCAGGCATTCGATCAGGCTTCCATCCCGCCTTCGTCGTACATCTGTACGAGAAGACTAACCGATATCTCGCGAATAGTTTTTGGAACATTCGGATATATCGTCTCTCTCTCTTTACATCCCCTTTTCCCTACGAATCAAATTTTCGGACGAATTCCAAAATTTGTACGTATACGTGTACGAGGGAAACGTAGAAAAGTATATAACTCTTGGCGGTGAGAGTTGGCGGGGATGTAAGAGGGAGCGTCGAAAGGGCGGGGGATTCAATTATCCGATATTAAACCACCCCTGACCACGCCGGTGTGTCCGGCTCGGGTTGGAGGGTGCGCGTTCAAATGGTTGTTCCTGTCCGGTAGAAGTAGAAGTATTAGATTGAATGGACTCAATGTTGTAGTAGTTGCTGGCCGTTGGCTAGTGGATATATACCGGAGGGTGAAGTAGCCTTCTTCTCTCTTCCCTTCTTCCTATTTCTCCTCGAAGCTTTGTCCTTGCTTCTTAGCGGATAGCATCTCGGAATTTTCACGTCTTCGATTAAGGGAATGAACCCCCGCAGCTAACACAACCGATGTTTTTACCCGCCAAATACTTTTCTATGTAATTGATTTCGCCAAAGCGACCACGACGCTCTCCCCAACCCTCAAGGGGTTTAACCTTCGACGTCCACAGGCCCGGGGATCCGTATGGAAATAGTTCTAAGTAATTGCCACGGTTAATTGCGACCCGCGATTCATCTATCGCAATTGCAGCGGTAATTTTTTTCCTTCATATACATTTCGTTCCTTGTCTATATATACGTATGGATATTCATATATATATATATACGATATCGGCTGTCTATAACCGGGAATTCCATATAATATCTTACAGCTTTACTTTTATTAAACGAAAAATTGGATCGCGAGTCGGAATGCAATATTTCGACGGATTCATTTGGTGGAAACATTTCTTCCCGCTGAAAAAATTCAATCAAATCCAGAAAGTGAGAGAGAGAGAGAGAGAGAGAGAGAGAGAGAGAGAGAGAGAGAGAGAGAGAGCTAGAGAGAGATGGATGGAGAGAAAAAGAGTGAGACCTTTCATGCTATACACGTATATAGCATATATACGGAATATCAGGTTATTGCGTGTTGTAATCCTGTCTTCTGGTTTCATATGTTTTTGTTTTTACCCCAACCGTTTCAGAGGCACCGAAACCACCACCGTACATCCTGGGAATTTATTTGCATATTAATATTAAACAAATTCCAATAATAATTTATACATACATATTATACCATGTTGAACTTCTGGGGCGATCGGAACGCGGTGCAGCGCGCCGAGATTTCGGATTTCACGTAATCTTTCGAGCCGACGTAACACAGCTACTTTACACGGTATTTCTTTACCAGAGGCAAAGTCCACAATTAACACCTCTATACGCAGCGAGAACCTGCCCGAGTGTTAATTGGAGGATCTTTGAGCGTCGAGGAAATTGAGTGAAGACCGAGAAGAGGGAGAAGAAGAAACGTTTAGGTATACCTGCCATGGATACCTCTTTGAAACGATCTGGCAAATATCGTGTATCGTAGGCCACGTTTTACTTTATTTATACTTAACCCTGGCACCAAGTTGCACCGCGGTGAACCCGGCTCGTATCGTATAGCTGCGGAATCAATTATACCCGGGTTTGATTTAGATTTATTTAATCACTACTTCCGGTTAACCCCGACTCTACTATTGTCTCGTGACTGGTTCTATATCCGACGTGGTCGAATCACGCATCGAATTAACAAAATTAACATACGTATATGTATATATAGATATACGAGTGTAACGGAGCGCCGTTTAATAATTCTCGAGCATTCGAGAAGTGTTGGAATAAATTTCTTCTCTTTCTGTTTCTCTCGGTCTCTCTCTCTCTCTCTCTCTCTCTATTTTTTTTTTTTTTTTTCTCTCTCTCCTTTTCGTTTTTTATTTTTTATTTTTTGGTTAATTCATTTTTTAATTGCAAACTCAATTGCGTCGAGTGAGTGGCAGCCCGTCGCCGGTGGCACCGCGGGGTTTTTGTGATTTTCAATTTTTTACACTAATTATTAAATATTGCTCGGAGCCAGAATTTGTACGAATCAATGCGTCCAATCAGGAATTCGTTGTTATTGAATAGGAATTTATAACGATAAAAATAAAAAAATAAAGAAAAAATGAAAAATGAAAAACGAAAATGAAACAAAAAAAAAAAAGGAAAAAAAATAACCGTACTACGGTTCCGCCGCAGCTACAATTAATTAACTCGTCAAAAACTAATTGCTCGGATTGCAACGACTAATTACTCCCGACATGGTTCGTATCGCGAGTCTATGAATTGAAAAAACACTAAAAAGAAATATATAAAAAAAAAAAAAAAAAACCAGAGGAGAAAAATCATCGAATGGTTTTTTTCACGTATTTCATCTCTCGTCTTTGTATACGTCGAACAAAGAGAAAATCTTTACACTTCGGTTTCGGTTTTTCGAAACATTTTATAAATCTTGACAACCTTCCGGGGAAAATTTACGCGTACATTTACGTAAGTATAATAAATATGTATATTCCGGTGCGACTCGTTGCCGCTAGCACAGCGTCATCGCCGAGTGATTGATTTCATGATAGCGGTTAATGAGCTTGTACCGGTTAAGACGATGTTTAATTTGACTTTTAATTTCGTCTGCCATAACTCTCGTACCTACTCCTCTCGTGGTGCAGCGTTATATCCGCTCGTTCTCATGCCTCTTCGCTAGGCTTATACCTATACTCGCTCGCTCTTCGACCTCAGAGAAGAAGAAAAAAACAAAAAAAACAAAAAAAACAACAACACCACGTATGCATGTTCAGCTACGTATAGGTGTATATGTATACGTATACATGTGTGTATACACACCTCTATATTCCATTCGTCATCAGCACCGAAGAAGAGAGAGCTTACGAAATCTGAAGACTCTTTCAACACTTTCTATTTCTGCTAATTGAATATCTACCTCGCTGCATTTCACCTTAATTAATTATACCGGGAATATACATGTGTACGCATACCTGTATGCCACGCCTGTAAATCTGTCGCGTTTCAGGTATATACAGTACCTATAATATAATCTATAGGTAATGTCACGTTTTATTGGAAAATTATAAGCCTCGAATCGCAACTATCGTACGTCGATTACCAATGAGCATTGATTTTTTCTTTTTTTCTCTTTTTTTTTTCTTTTTTTTTTTTTAACACATGATGGAAAAAAAATAGAGAGAAGAAAATTGCATCTCTTATGTATTGGAAGTGGGTATGGATATGTCGGCGAACGCCCGGGACTTTGGACTTTCCAGGTGCGCCGTGAAAGTTCATTAGAGCGAACGATGGACACGTACATTAATCAAGGTTTTAATTACCTCGGCGTGTAGCTACGTCTAACTAAAAACTAAACATACCTACCTACCTACCTACCTACCTACCTACCTTCCTACCTACCTAGCCGGCTCAAGCTCCAGCTCTAATTAAAGCTGTTATCGAGTCCAGAGATTAAAACTTGCCCGGGTTAACTGACAGCTATACATACCTACGTGTACGTAATGTCAGCGATTCCCGACGATCATCCGGCGTATACGTACGAGAAATATTTTCACGAAGATAATAAAAAAATATACAATCACAAAATAATATGACGTAGCGGAATTGAGGAAGAAACGAAAAGGCACATACTATATATGTATATAATTGGAATTACGTGTAAATAATTCTGGCTAATTATCACCCCGTTTGTTGTATAAATTCTTGTTTAGACAGTGAATAGAATATATATATATACCTCTGTTAATGTATAGGCAATTATTATCATTACCATTTCTTGTACCACGATTCACACAACTCGGTAAGATCTTTATATGTTATATACGCGTCTCTCGGTCTCTCTGTTGACTTTCACTTCACCGAGGTGCTAAAAGGTTTTAAGACTTATCGCCTCGATTTCCATCTCGGCTCTGTGTCTACGCGTTGGGTATATTTTAGACCCATTTTCACACCTGTGTTACGCTGCTCGACTCGCTATCGAACTTTGCGAAAAAATCATTGCTCCTCGAAGATATACTCATTCACGGTTTATCTACCCCGTTAACTTTACCTGCGCGAACGATGTTGAGACGTCTCGTTCCTCGGGCCACCAGACACGCCATAACCCATAAAGAAATAGAGAAAGAAAGAAAGAAAGAAAGAAAGGTGGTTCGAGTAAAATCCACAAATCACCGAATAAACCAGAACAATGACGCGATGCCACGGCGTGGGCGCGAACCGCGGGGGGAATCCCCGGCTTACACCATTCTCACACCGCGATTTCGCGAATATCTCTGTATACGTATATATACCTACGTACCCGCGTAGGTAAACCGTACAGTTATACATATATACGCAGTGTCTCGGTAAAGTGGGACAAAAATTTCAACATATTTATACATATATGTGGCTGGTTCATATTTAAACCCGAATTGCAGCGAGGCGGTACGAGTAAATCTGACCGTCATTTTTCACCTTCGGAATAATGAGACGCGGTCATTTTTTCTATTTTCTTTCATTACCGCACGTATATGCGTACACGGAGATATTTTTATCGGGGACGAATCAATTTCAATTTGCCACCAGGTATAGGTAGAGGTATGGATAAATATACGTAACGATATAGTACAGCTATATAGACCTATATACGTATGTACATATAACATAACATATCTGACGGTGGTAGGTATAGGTATACATATATAACGCGTGGGTTACCCTATGGTGCAGAGACTCGACGGTGACGATAAATTTGTCGACGAGGTCAATAACAGAGCCCCGTTTCTGTGATTTAACGACAACACACCAGCCCCCGTTTCCCTTGTATTAGGTTGCTAAACCCTAACCCTTTCACTCTGGGTGTAGCCCAGCCTAGCGCTTCCTCGCCTGCAGAGAGACGTCGACGATGAACGGCTGCGAGATGAGATATGGAATTTTATCATTCTATGAGATAGTGGTAGTTTCTTTATTTTCCTCATTTTTTTTTCCTATTTCTCTGTATACTTGTTCTTTGAGAAAAAAAAAACAGAAAAAAAAAGACACCTTTACGCTATTGCAATCGCTCGATCGATCATCGTTATATCCGTCACGTGTGACAGACGATTAGGATTTTATAACGCGTCGATCATATCGCCTTGTAATTTCATTATTTTACGATCATTGAATGAACCGTAGTTATCGCGGCTGACCGACTCGAAACGAAGCGCGAGAGAAGACTCATTCAATACACACCATACCGGCGTGTATATGTAGTACCTATACGGGACGTTTCGTCACTGAACCGCATATACACACACACACACACACGCAAACATATATATATATCTATGTATGTATACATCGGACAAGTAACGTAGTCATTCATGCGGTCGTGTCCAGTCTATAACAACATTGTATTTCACACAAGCATATAGCACACGTAAAGTACGCGGTTGAAAAATAAGAAGCACAGGAATAACTCGGTCCGAACTCGAGGAGAGTGGAAATGACCGATCATTAGAGTCAGTGAACCGTCGCCCTGAGAAACCTCGGATAGTTACGAACCATCTAGCTGAAATAATTCACCAGGCACGCGGTTTCCTCGGCGTACATATTATACGTATCTCAACTATCGTTCGTCGCTTCTTACGGGTTTTCTCTCATCGATTAGAATTGGGTGAGAAATCGACGAGATTTAATCTATTCTACAGATATGGGATCTCGTAGCGGCCTAGGAGACGCTTACGAAGATATTGATAAAAAATAGCTCTCGGGTCTTCCGATTTCCCGAACGGACAGTCGGAGGCGGGTCAAAGGTCCGAAGACAAATTGTCTCGGGACGGAATACGAATTAGACACTAGGAGTGACACTGCAGCAGGCGTCGGATACGCGTACGCGTACACCTAGTTTCTTCGATTATCATCAACGTCGGGACACCGCGACGAGGAGTGAAAAGTTCCGAGACGTATGAAAGGAGAATAGGAAATTTTTGAAACGGTATATATATATATATCTATACTTTATTAGAGACCCGGGCAGACGGGAGTTTCGTTCTTTTTCCGGCATCGCTGGACCGGCGTTGACAAACGCGCGTAGATTATTGTAAAATCCAATAAACCGCAAAAGGCTATTTGTCAGTATAAAAAATGGTTTCCGACTCCGTTGTTACGTATACCCGGGCGTAGATCATATCGCCAGATCTCCCGTCAAACGGTCTGACTAAACAGAAATGGCGTGAATTCAATATGTACAACGTTCAATCCACGGTCCAGATTGTACCCGACGATATTCACGTTTCGACGCACCATCCTACGCGAATTAGGTACATGCTACATTCATATATGGTACCCAACGACATATCCGCGACTGGTAACATTTCGCAACAATTTCACGGTCCTTTTCATTTTTTCGCTCGTTCTTTTGCTCACGCGATTCTTTCTCTTCCCCGGAGTACAAAGGGGTACTTAGGGGCATTCTAGATCTGTCATTAGACGGGGCGCGAAGAAGTCGAGATATTCTTTCTCATGTCACCTGGTTCAGCAGGTGACACCGCGAGGAGACAGCTATAAGCGGCCGTGATCGCGGCGGTATCGCTGTAACCGCACCGTACCCGTCGCCGTCGCTTTCCGGATCGTATAATTGAACCATTGTTGAGAGTCCAGGTGGTCCAAGCCTGGATTATCGCGAGCCACAATACGACGGCTGACAGAGATTGATTAGAGATTATTTATATGGCCGGGTAGTCACTGCCCACCCGATTATACCGCGATACCTACCTCGTTTCTAATCCCCGCATTGTGCACCTTCACATATTATCGTGTAAGTATTCCCGCTCCGTAATTTCTACTTGTGTCTACTCTCCGCTATCTCTATCTATAATAATTGCGTAATGGTTCTCGAATAACGTCGCATTATAAACCCACGGATTATTCCATACGCCAAATTAGTCGTCGCTCATTCATATCGATCCGTACACGCGTTCGTTCCGCGTATGTCTCACCGGCCGGAACGTCTACGGAACGATCCAGCGAATACGAAATTGACTTAAAAACGAGAATTATATTAAATCGACACAAGGGGGTCATTCATCGGTCCAACGGAACACACGCGGGTTTCCTTATCGCTGCCTTTCAACCTCTTCCCCTAGGTATATCGTTCGTTTCGCAGATGCCTCATTATTTTATACTCTTTCCCGATAAAAAAAAAAAAAAAAGGAAATACAAGCAACGAAAGTCGTAGAGCAAATTAATGAATTACAAAGGCCGTATATATAGCCGACTGCTACTATAAGGCATCCTATTATCGCACTTTGCATTGTACTCTCTTTCGTAAGTTGTGTCGAACCCTGGATCCCGTGTATATCACCGGCCCGCGCTGACCACCGACCACTTAATCTCTCGCCGTTGTAGCCAGCACCCACTCGGGACGCGTTTACTCGTTCCGTACGTAGCGTACTACATACGTGTACACCCACCCACGCACGGTATCTTTTCCCTTGTACATACTACGTTCGATAGTTCTACCAGCAGCGATACATTTGCGTTATAAGGAGGTGAAATTTCTACAGGTATAAATACGGATCCTGTGGATCGATTCGTTCGATAAATCGAGCTCGCGTTATACGTGAGGTTTTATTTATTTTTATTTTTGCTTCTTGACAAAATAATACGCGATCGACGCGTATTGTAAATCCGGATTGAGACTCCTATATTCGTTCCTTTTTCCCCGCTTATTCTTATTATTCTTATTTCTCACATTGGAACCCGATCTTTAGTTCTAAATCGTGTTTACATCCGCGCTTCAGGCTTGGTGCTAAGAGGATCAATTTTGAGGGGATCAAGATAATATCTACATCGAGGGTGGGAGAGTGTATAGAGAGAAAACCGCTAAAATAACAGGTGTCGAAGTGCTAAGTGGTATTATCTCAATTTCGCAAGAGCGGAAAAAAAAAAAAAGAATAATAATAACAACGCTATCCTTTTAGCACGTTTTTCTATACCTACACACGAACGAGAGAAAGAAATTACCATCGGGTTCTTCTCGCTACGCGTGAGAATCGCCAATTTTTTGCGTCATTAAAAAACCAAAGAAACGAACGAGAGAGAAAAAAAAAAAGAAGAAAAATTCTTTAATCCATCGTCGATAAAATTCGCGGACTTCATATTTTTACCTCCGTAGGTATAATTATTGTCGCGAGTAGGTAATTCGCGTCAAGGGCTACAGCCGCAAACTTTCTCTGTTTAAATCTTACGCAACTTGTTTTTGACCCATTGAACTTTGCCAATACATCAGGCTCAGCTATATTAATGGGATTGAATAACTACAGCGAACGAAATATCGGAATTCGCATATATATATATTTCATGGAAAGAATTACGACGAGCCGAGCGGAGAAGGAAATTAAAATTTGTACGTTAATTTATTAGAGAAAAGATTCCAGCCTGTTTACTATACGAGTAGGATATCAGCCTGAGGCAATACCCATTAACCACATGCTTAATTAATAACAGCCCGACGCTAAATTAATGACATCAATTAAAATCAGACGAAATCCAACCTCCTCGATAAAATAAATCCCGAAGAGAGTTTGCGCAATCGACTGTAACGGTTCACTCCGCTATACATCATGCGATAATTCTTTCGTCGTATCATTTTTGATTGCAGATATAGAGGGGAGTAAGGAATTTCCAGTGTCGGACGGAAGGGTTGCAGTCGCGAGATAAAAGGCCGGAAATTTGTGGTGAGTTTCAATCCCACGATTCCTAATCTCTGGGATTAATCGTTAGAAATCGATCGATCGCATATATGCATTTACAGCTGAAAGCGAAAACCGTTGCGTAACACGGTTTGTCGTCACGTAACTCGGATTCTTCCTCTGATTCTTCATTTTTTCATGCCCATGCAGGGTTGTAATATGTGCCAAAGCATACGGCGCTTAGAATCTTGCTAGTGGAAAGAGGCGATGGGCATCCGTCTATTTCGCGATCGATATGCGCGCGTATATATCGCTCCAGAATGTCAACTAATTACGTTTGTTGCTAGACTAATTGCGGGAGGGTGTAGAGGCGCAAAAATCTCCGTACGCGTACGTCAATCGCTGTTGTACTACGTGCAAATATCGGGAATTCATTTTCGACCTTTAATACCGATACGGCGATATTAGATTATTCACGAGTCAATTACCGTCTTAATTAACGAAATTAACCTCGACCTTGCTCCCTGACCAAATAATAAGAGAAATATGGAAACCGAGGACCCCTCTCTTACCTCTCGGCTCGTGCTCTCGCTATACTCGCTCAGTACAGTAGGTACACGCACCTACTTTACAATAAGAAGCCGAAGAGTAGCGGGGGGCGAAAGGCAGAGCGACCTTGGCTGTCCAGGATTTTAATTAGAACGTTAATTATTTTAATCGGGTTGTTTGCGCAATTATTCCCGCACCGTGTTGAATAGCGATCAGAATCTCCGCTCCGCGAGTCTCGTAAATCAGGTGCTACCTGGCAGGCGCGATTCGCACGTTTGAATCGCGTCTTCTTTGGTCAGCCTTGCAGGCTTTTTCCTATCCCGGTACTCCCGTCTTTGCCTATTCTAATGGGGATTAAAAGAGTAGAAATAGTAGGGAGTTTGAAAATGAAATTTGAATAATTTTTCATCGGGATTTGTTTGCGCTCGCAAGGGATTCGACCCCGTCACTGCGGGCGCCCTGGATCGAGGTAAAGGGAAATGAGAATGAATGTAATAATATATTTAATATTCGCCAGGTCCCCGCTCCTCGGTCTCTCACTCTCTCGCTCCTATTCCCCGGCATTATACGAGAGCCAGCCAATATTCTCGCCCCATTCATCCGAAGGCCCCTTAACCAGGGCGTTCAAAATGCACCGACATTATTTCCGGTGTATCCGCGTAACGCAGGGTACCGTATATATACCTCGTTTCGACAGGAAAACCGACGAAGATGAGAACGTACGAATTTTCAGTCCCGATTAGCCGGCGAAAATTAGCTCAGAATCAATACAATAAAAAATATACCTACGCATAGATATATCGGATATATGTATATATATACTTCCGGGGTGAAATTCTCCGCTGTTTTTTCCCTATTCTACTATATATATATTTCCTCCCTTTCTTTCCGCGTTCTTCGATATTAGTTCATATATCGCGGTGGTAAACATGCAGCCGAGAGTGTAAAGTGTCCGGGCGGGTAAAGGAAGGGTGCGGATTGAGGTGGGGCTGGCACGTATTTGATGTAAACTACACGCCGCCCCCGTCTCCCTCTCGTTCCCTTGCGACACCCCGCGATCCCCCAACCCCCATTGCCGACCAGACCATATTGAATCTTATGAATTTCCGGTTCGTGCGTGGCTACACCAACCCTGCCTGCACCAAGCCCACGGAATTTCATTTCAAACAATTTTTATTCCCACGAACCATAATATGCCGGCTTGTCTCGGTTCTACACCTGCCCTTTTTTTTTTTTTTTTTCTCCACCTCCACCTCTCCTTCTTACACCGACTTCCCTCTTCAATTTTTACTCATTTTATACACATTTTCACCTAATTCAGAGAAATTCAAACAAGCAGGCGAGATAGGTCTTTGTTTTCTTTTAGTTATTAATTTTATTATCGTTGTGAAAGAATCCAGCGAAAGATTTTCCGCCCCCGTTACGACGTTCCCGGATCTCCTTTTGACCAGAAATTAATAACGCGATGTGTGCCGTTGGTTCCGCTGGTGTTTAGCTCTGCCGCTGCCGCTGCCGGTGCCGGTGCCGGTGATGCTCCCGCTGCAGCCTTTCGGTCGAGCTTCTTGATTTACGTCGTGGGGGCGTTCCTCGTACGGAAGCCTCAATTAGTTTATTAATTATTAATAAACAACCCGGCTCCGCTCTGCCCCGCCTTTGCCCACCTTTGTCAAGACCCACTTTTTCGCCCGGGTATCAAGCCGCACGCGTGCCTCCTCGAGATCCGAAGAATAAAAAGAAGAAGAAGAAGAAGAAGAAGAAGAAGAAGAAGGGAAAAACGTTTTTTTACTCCGTACAGCTCGTATCCTCGGATCATTTTCGCGAATTCTAGTTTGTAGAAATAATTCGCTATCCGCGTTGCTGGATGAAAAAAATGATATTTTCCTCCCTCTCTGTGCTTCTTCTTGTCTCGATTCTTCCGGCATATATTCCGGCGATGGATAGAAGCCGGGGCACGAGGCTCGTAACTCGAAGTCGAGTTTTATTCATAGCGACGTCTTGTTAATAAAAAAAACCAGCGAATGGCGACATTAAACAGCTAGCGTTGAGCAAACGGCTACCAGCTAGCGCGAATGCACGGAAATATCCGGGCGCGTGCAGCCCAGTGCAATGCAGTTCGGTTCAGCACGGTACGCTACAGTCCCGCGATATATACTCTATACTTTACTCGTAGAACTACGTACGCATATTATAAAGGAATAAAAATATAAAAACGTTATAAATACAGAAACGCGCTGTACTCGAGCCAGACTCAACGATACAGTTTTTCCTCGTAAAGAAGAACATATATTTCGAGAAACAAGGCAAAAAGATGTGCGAAAAATATACCCGATACCCAGCTGCAGGGCGTCCGAACGATAAATAATATCCGATCGTTGATTCGTTCTAGTATCACATCGCGTACGAAATCCCATTACGAAGTGACAACGGGCTTGATAATTGCGGCGCGATCTCTGTATCTCGTTTTCTTAAGTGGTTATTTATTTAGTTTTATTCTCGTCAAAGCACGGAACCGTGACGAACAATAGTTTCAAACGCGATGATAAATAGAACGATGTAATGGTCAATCGAGGGCACCGGGTCAACCCGGACTAATTACGACCACGGTTAAGGCAAGGCGCGATCGTTAATTGCTCGAAATAGTACCAACGCTGGGACCAATTTTATTTATCGTGGTAGATTTGTAACAGTCATTGCGAAGGCTGTGGCATAGGGTATAATTACAGGTAGAGCCTTACCGCACCGCGTGGGTATGGTATAACGATTATAACGTATCGAGGTACTACGTCGCGGGGTGAGGAAAAGTATCCTCTTTGCATTTGGTACGCGAAATATATGGTATCGATAATTTCATAAGGTGTAGAATAATCGTTGGGTCAATTTTTTACCAAGAGATGCGTGCAGCGTGTTGTAAACGTATTACGGATTTAGTTTCTGTATTATATACGAACGTAGGTTTAATCTGTAAATCGTAAATTTATACGAGTGATATCGATTGGTAAATTCGTTTGTGGGCGCAGATTAATCCGTGACTTTAGCCGCGGGTATGAAATGAAATTTAGGTGCGGCTCCGGCTCGGCTGCCCGATGACGAAATGACATCTTGTTTATTATAATTGACTATTGGAAATGAATGATTATATCTGATCCGTTGTTGATATTAATTCAAAATTCGATCTCCGAGAGGCGAGCCTTGAGCTTCGAATCGATTTTGTATTCCTTACTCTTATATAAATACATATACATATATGTATATACCTACGTCATATGCTCGTTGTATTTTTCGTTTGGTTTCTTCGTTGGTGAAAAAAAATGTTCGCGAAGGAGCCCTCGCGACTCGCGTATCGCTCAGTCGAGATATAAATTATGAAAACTTTTTCTTAATAACCCATTTCTAAAGTAGGCCGATATAAAGTGGGCCGTTAATTTCTTAATTAAAAAGAGAGCTTAAACTTTTAGGAAGTAACGATAATTGTTACGAACGAACTAAGCTCGTTAGGTTACTATTGAAACAATACATCTCAGAAAATATCGCCTTAATTAGATACTTTCCTCGAGTATAAGACCCCTTATACATATTACATTTCCAAACATCTTTACACTTTATAATAATCAACGTGACACACCTTACCTTCACTTCCCTTCATCTCAATCTCCATCTCCATCTCCATCTCCTCTTATCGCACATTTTTACTCTCTTTCATGTTCACAGCTCGAGGATATATCCATCCGATAAAGTTAAATAAATTTCACACGCGAAGAAACGGGCTAACACCTCATATACGCCTGTGACCGTGTGCGCGTCTGCGTATGTATTACGTACGTACGTACATACCTCGGTGTTGCAGGGCCAGATCTAGCTATAGCCTAGCTATTTAGGTTTAAGTAAAGGTTTAATATCAGCTCGGCTGTATATTTTCATTTCATCGTTCGCACGCTCTGAATACCTACACTCATCGTCACTGGGTGAAACATGGGGGGTAGTAACGCGGCACACCTTACCGTGTGTGTAAACTACGATAAGGTGAAAATCTGCGCCGATAAGCTAACGGCGAATGAATTAGCATAGCATAGACCGTGCGGCGGTGATGAGAAATCGATTTTACAGGATACAGCCGCGTCTCTATCGTCCGTATATCCCTCTTACTTTTTTTTCTTTATTTTTTTTTTGTTTTTTTTTTTTTTCCAAATACGTGTAGAGCGATTCCGAATCTTGAAGGAAAGAGGGAAAAAAGATCTCTCGCTCCTAGGACGAACGGCGATATAATTTCTTGAGAAATCTGGACCGAACTGACCACCACCGCGGATCGGAGCAAAGTCCGGAGTTCGAGGACTGGCGGTCTGATACGTGACGCGAACTTGGGAATGAAATTCCGATCGAAAATTACGTCGAGCCAATCGGAGATTGCAGGGATCGTATACGGCTACCTTCCCCCGTATATACGTATAGGAAAAGGTAAATACCTTCGAGGAGGGTCTACCCTATGCAGTCATTCGTATAATGAAATGTCTCGGAGATGATGAGCTTCGAGAGATCCGTAAATACAGCGTTCGGTCTACCTTGGACTCGTCCGGTCCAGGACTGACCCTACGCGAGAAGATATGAAAGGGACGATATCACTCGGGCACGTAGACGATCGGAGAAACGAGAGAGGAGAGAGGATTTAATTACAGGTTCGCGAAATTAATGTCTAAAGTCATTCGGATGTATGCAGAAGATTTCTTTTTTTCCTATTAATTTTCGAATCTTCTTTGTGTTCTTTGCGATTACGTCATCCGACGTGGATTTCCATACAGGGGGACCTCGAGGTACTGTACTGCAGACTTCCGGTGGCTAGATTTATTTCTCTTAGTTAAGTTGCAGCGGGGGTATAGCGGGGAATTATCCCCGTGGCTGCAAATACGGTGTACGCACAATCGGCCCATTGTATACCATTATACCAGGGACGCGGAGTGATTTGTGGGAAGATTTTTCGACTTCCGGATCCTCCGAGGAGGGCGGGACGAGTCACGAACTACTGGGATGCTGGGGGATTAATAGAAATAGGAAAAGGAAGCTGCTGGGAGCCGAAAGGGACGAGAAGAGAAGGGAAGGTCATGCAAAAAATCGCTGTATAAATTATTATCCCGCTGTAACGAGGTCAAAAAAAAAAAAAAAAAAGGAAAAAGGGACACGACTGAATTCCAAAAAACTTTATAATTCAAACTGAATTTACTGAAATTTCAGTTTATCCACTGATATGGGTATCCGTCTATGTAAATCCACCCCTTGACGCGAGAGTTCCCCTCATTTTTCGTACTTCTTCTCGCCTCGGTCCAGTTTTCCGATTACAGCTATCGGGCGCGTTCGTCCATGGATAAGTGAAAATTTGACGATTTTTCGCCGTCCTATGCGGACACAGACACGTTTCCGTGGCTAGATAAAAATGTGCGCTCGGTTGAAAGAAGAATAGAAGAGAAAGGGGGATGCGAGGGTGCGAGAGATCGTAAGCCTCGTCTCCGACGCCTTGTTTTACGATTTTGTTTTTCGTCTATGCTAATATATTCGCGCAGTCGTACCCGTGGCCGTATCCACCGTGATAAAGGTCGTAATCCTCTCAGTCGCGTTATTCCGCCACTTGAAATTTTCTAAAATTGTTCAAAGAATTATTCAAAAATTGTCATCGATCGCGTCTTCGCGTACCTCCCGTACCGCAGCCGTCCGTCCCATCGAATTTCTACGCTCGTTACGAAGAGGGAAAAAGGAAAGCCAGAGATTATTACAGTCGTAAATTAACCAACGACCAGATAATTAATAATTATCGGGGGTTGGTGGAGTCGGACAGCCCAGGGAGGGCCAGAGATAAGTAATTGGTGATTAGAAGAGCGCTTCTATGTATACGCGACGTGTAGACGCAGGGTATAGCCGCACGGATCCTCCGGGAGGCGTAAAACGATCGTTGGGATAAGTTATTGGGAAAAAATAATAAACTGATATCCTCGTGTACGGAGACCATCGACGTATCGACTCACGCAATATTAATTAGCGATTAGCGATTACTTATACGTACGTAGGTATACCACATGCGTATACATATACCTACCCCTCGAACTAAACTGACCATTAAATTTGACGAGAGTAAATTATTCCGGGAACACGCGAACGAGATCCTGTCTTCCCCCTTCCTCTTCGAACTCGGGGTATTCTTGATCCAAGAAGTATCGTCCAGGATGGGAAGTCCCGACCCCTTGACCCGTCCCGTTACTCAATTCCTTCGAACTAGGTATTCCGCTCTTAAGTTCGGCACCACAGGTGGGAGAGCCGAGGATACGCGTATGCCGAAGTGCCTAATTAACGAGATTTACCGTACGTGTAGTAAACCGGGTGAAAAATTTGTAGGTATAAAGACGTTAATTGTCGCGTTACGTCGCGTAATTATATCGACGAAGGATCGCCACGGTCGCCACTCCGATCTCCGCGGCGGATCCCGGTATGCATTTCTCGTAAATAGAGAAAATATACGACAATGGAGAAAATTGTTTGGGAAAAAGCAATAAGTTATACTTTACCCGGGTTACTACGGACGTGGGAGGGAATGATTTGAGGGACGGTTTTTCAGTACTGCAATTTTACCGGTGCATATATATGTATATAGGTAGGTGGATATACGTGCATGGACAGTGTTTGAAGAGCGTACGGTGCATATTTTTCAATTAATTTAAATTACGAAATATCATCGTAATAACGGGAGCCGGGATTTACCAGTGCCGGTACGCGATACGCGATTATTGTCAATGCGAGTAATTAGTTTCGTTCTACGGTAGGTATGTGAAAAAAAGTACATATACTGTATTCCGAACAATTTCACAATCCCGTCGGGGTGTTTTTTTTTTTCTTTTTTTTTCTTATTTTCTTTTCGTTTTGTTTTTACCTTTTTCCGTCTCCTCTCCTCTCCTCTCCTTTTTTTTTTTTTTCTTTATTGTTTCAATTTTATCTTCGAATAAATCGCTCTCTATTCCCCCTTTCCCAAATAAAAAAAAAAAAAAAACGAACGAAAAAAAACTCCTCAATTAATTAATTCGTTCGATTCAACGGGAATATACTCGTCGCTTCGTGTACTTTATCTCGGCAAGAAAACCTCTCCAAGGTCTCATTCGAGACAGGGAGACGGCCAGGAGGCTGGACATATAATGGTACCATTCATGAGCCAGGTTAACACTGGGTCTCTGTTGTCGGTGGAAGAATTTTTCTTCTCGTTATCCTTACGCTCCTTGCGGTACTCGCTTCGCTTTTTCCTTTTTTTTCTTTTTCTTCTTTTTCTTTTTCTTTCTTTTTCCTTTCAAATCTCTCTAGATGCAACGACGCGGATAAGATCATCGGTACCGCGGTGCTAGATCCGAGAAAGAAAAAGTAAACAGCGTACGTCCAGTAATCGCCGATAATTTCCTGCCTACCTTTTTTATACTTTATCTCAAAAATAAATAAAAAAAAATAAAAAGAAAAGAAATGAAGAAAAAAGGTCAATCCTGTATCGTTCTTTCGCTTAATTAAGCCCTGACGCCCTTTCGAGGATGTTGCCTTTGCGCTTTCGTCCCGGTAAACTGGAATTATCCGATTCTCGGATGGTTCTGAAATGGTTCGTAGAACAAGGACCTCCTCTTCAACTATTTACGAAGATCCGTCTGCGCCCCGTGTGGATGAACAATGAACGCGTATCTACACATACACGTGTTCACACACGTATGCAGAAATGTCTATACGCTCCATTCAAATGGTCCATCCCGTCCAACAGTGGAAAAAGAAGATGGAAAATTCGTCTGGCTAGCAGGTCGGCGTCGGGTGGATCGCGACTATAGGTTTGACCGTAGAGAATCTCTCCTTCGCGTCCACCGGCCTCCAGGTTACAGGAATACCGTCCACCTACGCTGACATGAGCCTGTCCGCCGAATTTAAATCCTTTCAAATATTCAACGATTTCTGCCGGCATTCGTCGAGGCTCGTGTCTTTTCTGCTCCTTTTCTTTTTTTTTTTGTTTTTTTTTTCTGTTTTCGAAGTAAAATTTTCGGAAAATCTAGCGATCGATTATCTTCGGACAATCTTCTTCTTCTCCGGTAGCTAGACGCGTCGACTCTCGCCAATGCGGGGATGTAGGTGTATAAGCGCGGCGTATAGACCCGCGTTGCCCGGTATTAAAATCCTTCTAATCTCAGACGGTCGCGGGTATAATTAACGAAATTCATTATCTTTGGCGAAACTAATTTCGCAACACCTCGTCCTCTGTCTTTTAATCGCGAAAAACCTTGAAATTTAATTAAATTTAGGACCGCGACTCCCCGCCACTACCCTGCATCCCGACTACCGAGCGAGACGAGCTGACAAAGATGAGGCAGCGAGAGAAATCTCGCCGTGCGTTGGGAAGTAAGCGAGCGAGCGAGTCGCGCGGCTATAGCTCTTATACCCGATTCTAATTTATAGATAAAAATCAAATATTAATAAACAAAAAGAGAGGAGAGAGAGAAAAAGGGAAAACTTAACCGTCTCGGAGATTTAAGACGGGGATTAAGAAGGGCGAGAAGGATTCGTCGCTCCGCCTTCATCACCGCGGCTATTAAATTCGCAATTATGACTATCAGCGAAATTATCGCGACGACATCAGTCACCGATACGCGATACCGATATCGGCGATGAAAGTTCGAGGTAACGAACTTCCGGGGTATTTCGGCGACCAAATACATATCGACAAATTATTATCAACGTCCCGTTCCGAGGTGTCGGGAATCGATAAAATTCAATTAGAATCGTAGGACCGGGTTAACCTGGTGGGATTTCAATCGCCTAATACATTCCCCTGGCATTCGTCCGAAGGCGAATAGTATAATCGTAATATCGGTGTTAATTAAT
The DNA here is from genome assembly GCA_963966615.1 of Tenthredo amoena. Taxonomy (NCBI): domain Eukaryota; kingdom Metazoa; phylum Arthropoda; class Insecta; order Hymenoptera; family Tenthredinidae; genus Tenthredo; species Tenthredo amoena. The sequence goes on from OZ016494.1 coordinate 448,924, forward strand.
AGGAGTTACCTCCTGGGGTAAGGGGCCGGCGCGGCGCGGGCGCCATCGTCAAAGAGGGAAGTAAAGAAAATCCACCCCGGGTTAATCATGCCTCTAAGGTCTTGAGAGGGTCGAGGGTCGAGGGTTTAAGGTTGAGGGGTTGGAGGACAGGGAAACCTCGACAGTGCTGGTAACTAATCAGCATCAGCTCGCTTCTAGTCTGCCACACAGTGTCTACAAGGTGTATTATACCGTAGTTCCCCGTCATCAATCACCGCGTCTAACATCGTTTAGAACAAAACTCAACCGGCTATTAAAATCCTCGTTGAGATAAATTTTTCAATAAATTTTTACTCCCGTCTTTAAAGAGGAAGCAAAAAAACAAATCGCCAAAAAAATTGGGGTAGGTATATATCTATAGAAATTTGGCGAAACGTCTCAGAGTTCGAGACACTTGTCTTTACGAGATTCCCAGACGGTTCTCGAGTCCCCTCGTCTCTCCTCTCCCGTTTCCCTCTTTCCACTCTTCCCTACTCTCGGTCGCTTCGCTATTTAGAGGGTGATCCGTCAGCTGAGAGGGAACGGGTTACCCGAAGACATACGCGTTTAGGTAGTAGGCGCCCGCGTTTCTGTACGCCGTGCGTCTTCCACGGATGAAATCCGCCGAGATATTCCATCGCGGAGAGTTTTCTATTTAAGATTTCTCTCTTCACTTTCTTAACCGAGACTCGGTACTCCTCTATCCATCCCATCGCCGATTCTGAGCCTCTCTTATACACGTGGACACTTTTTCGTCGCGCATTCTTCTCCTCCTGCTCTTCGTAGAAGGAAATCCTCTCGTTCCGTTTAGTTAATAGCCTGCGACATTTGTTCAACTCCTTCGCCGACGAGTCTCGTTATCTTCTCGTTCCTTCCTTTCTTTCTTTCTTTTTTTTCCGACTTGAAAATTTGTCCCGACTCGTATTTCGCGGGATAAATCTGCCGGGCAAGAATCTATTACGGTTCGGTCCATCCATCCGTCATTACGGTCGATAATCTTCTGCACCGACGCCCTGGCAAAAAGCTGTAAACTTAATTTTTCCCATTAGCTGAAGCGGAGTTAAGGAGGAGAAAGGCTCGACGCGGTACATTAGCCTTAACAGCTATGAAATTAAATGAATATTAACAATTCTTTCTCCGTTCCTTGAACCTCGAACCTCCGCCACGACCTCCTCTCTCTTTCTCTCTCTCTCTCTCTCTCTCTCTTCCTTCGTTTAATATAATTATAATAAATGAATAAATAAATAAACAAATCAGAAAAGACGAAGTGGAAGCGGAAGTGGAAGTGGATTTGCCCCATCAATAATTGGTTTCTGTAATAGCAGCGCGCGCGAGGATCTGGACGCTATGCGGACACATCTTCCGCGGGCACTTTGACGTAATAGTTTGACGGACGATCGAGCAATCGACTCAATCTACTGTCTAAACAAATGAAAGCTAATGGACCCCGGAGGTCGTTCTCTCTTTCGCTCTCATCGTCACGTCCGTAAGTTTCTAACCCGAGGAGATTCTATCGATCGGTGAATCTCTCTCTCGATCGTTTCTATACGGTAGCGCGACTAATGGTTTTTGACGTTCAAATTTCAGTCCTCCACCTCATCCCTGTCTCTCCTTTCTTTATTTCTTTCTTTATTTCTTTCTTTCCTCCTTTATCTTTCGGTACAGCGTCCAGGCTACCGTCCGTCGGAGATCTTGCCGAGCTTTTAGACTCGATAATAATTGATATTATATTTAGACTCGTGGGCATAACGCCCGATAGCTAATAGCTAATAGCTCCGAAGCTCCCGCGCCTCAATCTCGACATCGGGCTTTGCGGAGGTTACCTAATGGGAGATTTCTCGCTCGGATCGGATATGTGTCTGATGTCGGTCCCTCGAGGAGCCCCACATATTTCTAGCCAGAATCGAGTACTCGAATTCCGAAATTAATCGAAGATCACTCGGGATGATTTCGATTTCTGAAAAATCTCTAATCTACGACAGAGAAATTTAACTTCCAAAAAAGTCACTCAGCCTCACTGTTCTGGGATTGCCAATTAATTTCGCTCGACTAACGGTCGACTTTGGTACAGAGAGAGAGAGAGAGAGAGAGAGAGAGAGAAAGGCGGCCCGAAGGAAGGAGAAGACGGGTCTTAAATCGTCAGGCTTTTATACCCTAATCTTAAACCGATGTAGTCACTTAACTCGGACACTCAACATGATTGACAAATTCTCCGTCACATACGCCTATATACAGGTATAATACACACGAAATAATCTACACCTGTTCAAATCTCGTATTATTTAACTAATTGTTCATTCCGATCGGCGCGTCGAGCCAAAGTAACGCATCTCAAAGTTGTGTGTAACACATATACACATATCCACATATCCACATATGCGTGCTGTTGCAGACACGTACGCGTGTGTACACGCCGCGGTAAAGGTGTATAGCGCACGGATACCTCGCCGAAGAGACTCGTATACGAAGAGCTGTATAACGGCGGGAGTTTAGCGGCGTCCAACGGACCTCGATAAGCATTCAGATTAGCGTGACGCCTGAAATGTGTTTACGTTTAATTACGCTAAGAGTCTCCATTAGGCTGGCTGGACCGTTGCCAGGCTCGATTCGCCGGGAGATGAGAGGAAGGAGAGAAGAGCAGAGAAGCGCCGAGGAGAGAAGAGGAGAGAAGAGGAGAGGAGATGAGATGAGAGGAAAGGGTAGCTTGTTTTACCGACGCAGCGCGTCGCTCTCGGTCCACGAGGTGGCCGGTGGACGTACGTGGACCACGTCGACGTCGAATCTCGTGCTCGCCAGGAGCCACCCACTTAACACTTTTTCTCCATAAATTTTCTCTTCTTCTTCGGACTTTGTTGTGGAGTTTCGCCGCGATATCTCTTCTCCCAATTCACGCCTCTCTCTCTCTCTCTCTCTCTCGTTCCATTAAGATCCCATCGAACGATACGCGGTGTACCCGGACTCGGCTAGCTATACTTACCTCGAATCGTGAAGCGTGCCTCTTTTCCATTCTCGATATGAAAACAGTGGGAAAATTGTCGTTCGAATTTACTCTTTTTTGTTCACTATCGAATATGGATAATCCCGGGAAATAAATAATCGCCCTGGCTATAACGTATGTATGTACATATATACCTCTACATATACGGACGGGTTCTACACGGCTCGAACCGAGTAAAACGAAGTTGGCGGAATTTAAAAGCGCTTTTAGCTTTTAGCTCTACCAAGAGAACGCTTTAACGGATTTCATTCGCTATATACGGAGACACCGGAGGGGAACCCAGCCTCCGCAATGGACCAGACGAGAGAGAGAGAGAAGAGGGGTGGTGTACGGGTCTTGGCAACACTGGTTATTAAGTAGGACCGCGTCAGCGCGGGATGAATATTTAAGATGATCAACAAGTTGGGCATTTTTCTCAAACGAGTTGCTCCTCTCTTTATCCTCTTAGTTTTTCATTCGCTTTCCATTTCCGTATCTTCCGCTCTCGGATATACATATACGCGTGCACCGTTCCTTATCCCACAATTCCGCCGTTTAGGAGAGAAAAAAATGAGGAAAAATTTCGACGCGAGATGAGGAGAGTGATCCCCGGACTCGACGTATCGCCGACCGGAGGTTTACTCTTATATTAGAAAATCCTTGAAGCAAATAAGCCTTTTTTTCATCGCGGTGTTGCCCACGGGGGCAAACAACTTCTTCGGATATAGTAGAAGCTCGGCTCGGCTGAGCCTGTGCTCCGTGCTCCGTGCTCCGTGCTTCGTACTCCTGGAAGAGGGAAAGACGGAGAGACGGAAAGACGGAAAGACGGAAAGAAGGAAATGGGAGGGAAAAGGGCGGCGAGTGTAGTAGGTATATACCTATAAGCTTTTAGCAAAGTGGCTGATTTATCAATGTATTTATTCCGAGATATTGAATTGATTTCGTTAAGTAACGCCACCCACCCTTCTCGACCCTCCTCAATCCTCCCGAACTCCTTCTCGATTCGGAGGCTTCTTATTTTCCCCGTAGTTTCGTACCCCCGACAGGGCTGCACGGTGCACAGGGTTGTTCGAAAATTTTCCGACACACCGATATTTTAACATAGATAGAAGAGATAGAGACGCGCGTCGACCACCAGCCTCTATTTACAGCCCTCTCAGCCGAATATATTGCCCGCGGATTTAAGTGCTGTCCACTCCGCGTATTTTACCGACAAACGATGTACGCGTTAGTCGAAATCTTGGATGGATCAACGTCTCTGTGTCATTTATTTCCCAATTTTTTTTCTTCTAATTTCGCGAATTTGGAACTTCCGACGAGGGAAAAGTTCCTTCCGAGGTTTCCGTCTTTTTTTTCCGTCATGTAACGAACCACGTACGCGATTTTATGCGTTTTAACAAACGCGGCGGAACCGCACCAGCAGCCGCAGCAGAAGCGCAGATATATATCTACGCCGGTGCCTATACCGCGCTTCAACTATCCCTTCATCTAAATGCACTCTAATGGACTGCATTAAACAGCGCGGTAGGGCGAGGCGAGAGCGAGTAGGTACGAGGGAAGAGAGAAGTGAGAAAGTGTTGTCCGCGGTCGCAGAGGAGACAGCAAAAACAACCCGTACGCGTCCAGGGAGCAGTGCAGCGATCGAATCGATCGATTTCATGCAAATTTTAGCGAATGCGAAAGAAAAAAAAGAAGAAGAAGAAAAATAATTATAAATAAGAGTCACGTAAGTGAGACATGGGTTTTCTCTCTTCGCAAGCGAAACGAAAATCGATTTTTTTTTCGCCAAACTCTGGCAAAAGTGGTAGCGCCGAGTCCCGTTCGGTGATGGAGAATTAAGAACGCATTTGCCAGAGTGTGTTTCGATGTACGATGTCCAGGGCGGCTTTGGGGCCCGCGCACCATGGATATAAATACAACTTTTGCGATTCGATATAATATAGACGCGTATCGTCCTCATATCCCCGTGCATACTATATCTTCGCCCGTGTCTACTCTCGCTAAAAACCGTACAACATATAGGTATTACATATCGTCGGAGATCTGGGTCCCCGAATCTCGAATCTGGTATGTATGTATGGGTGGTGAACGTCCGCGTCGCTTGTCCATTGATTTTATTGCCGGAGCTATAGAGTAGAGTGTTTGGTTACTCTGTTGTAACACGCGCGTTACATTAGTGCATTAGCGGAAGTGCATTAGTGTGAAGTGGTTTTTAATAGAATTAGTTTGCCCGTTGGCTAGGGTATAGACATACTCGGTCTGGCTGCCGGCACCACCCGTCCGCTTTCCCTAAATCTCGATTTTCTCATATACGGAGATACTCGCGCGCGATTTCCTCCCATCGCGAAAAGAGAGAGAGAGAGAGAGAAAAAAATTAATAAAAATTCACCCAATCGCATCGATCGAACGTTTATACTTCTCGACGCGATAAACTTACACATTTTACCAACGAACTGAGAAATTTACTCGCACAGATATCTCGCGACCACGAAGCACCTGCTCCCTGCCAGACGACAGAAACACTCGCTGCTTCTGCCAACTTTCAAAATAAAACAGCTCTCTCTCTCTCTCTCTCTCTCTCTCTCGTATTATAGCTAGGTATTTATTTATACATACGTATAGGTGAGGAAAAAAAAAATTAAAAAAATGTAAAAAACAAAAAAACGAAAAGCGAGATGAAAGATTTTCTTTAGGTACAGTTTTACGGAATACTCGAAAGCTCGAGAACCGTATGTCGCATACGTATAGTTGCGCGAGATAGAGATGCCGGGATATAATGTAAGATATAAATTTAGTAGAGAGATGCGCAATGACAAAGCGGTAAATTTCATCGTAGGAAATTAATTCCATTTTCTCATAGCATCGGGGATTCTCTATGTGTTTCGTACTTCATCAAGTCGTCCGGGGCACGGGCGCTACCCTTTTCATCTCCGCCTTCGAAATCCTCTCCTACGAGAAACCGTGGCTAGGTGTAGGTGTACAGACGCGGGGATGTGTACGCCTAGCGAGATGTAGAAGCGCATGTGTGCGCGCGTATGTATGTGGGTAGAGGTAGAGACGCGGAACCCAGTCCCGTGTCTGGGTGCTCGACCGAGTCTACAAGGAATTGTTAATTGCTCATGCAGCGGCAATTTGCATAAATCAATTTTAAATCAACGCCGGGCCAGAGCTCAAGTGTGTTGGAAATGCATAAATGCTTGCAAAACGGTGATTAAGCTCAGTTCAGTTCTCCTCTCCTCTACGCCGACCTACCTACGCGCCGACTACGGTATAATTATCGCCTTTACCTATACACACACCTCTATTCCGCGGATAATTCTTCGATGCGGTGAAAACAACGCGCGATAAAAAGATGAAAGATATGTCTCTTTCGGGGCCGAATATCTGGACCTAAAAATGTCAGTTTTTAAGGAGTCTCTCAGCTCCTTTCTATCTCGGGAAATCAAAGCCCTTGACCAAACCTCAATAAAGAGTCGACCGTTTGAAATCGCGAGGAATTTTCATCCGGAACCAATTACCGAAGTCTTACAGTTTACCAGCTATACACTCCGAGTTCTCATCCCAATCCCTAAAACCCCCGTATCTCGCTTCTCTTCTGACCGGCTTTCCGATTCCTCATTTTTGATCCTCCAGGAGAGACCAAATTTCTTCCTTCTCCTCTCGACTTCTTCCTCTTATTCTTCTTCCTCTTATTCTTCTTATTCTTCTTCTTCTTCTACGCCGCTGCAGGCTCTCGAGCTGTACACGAGTGTATAGGTATGCTACGTACGCTTTGTATACGTGTGTCGAGTTTGGTTGACACAGTACGAGGTAGAAGTCGACGGGACGCGAGGCGACTCGACGCTCGGTCGCCCGCCTGCAACAGGAATGCGCTAATGAGGTCATTTAGCGACTCTTCGTCGTCGTCTCCCTTTCGCATAGCTTGACCTTGGACTTTGCTTGATTTACGCAGGCGAAACGGCCCTTAAGTCGCTGTCGCGACGAAATTCACGATTAATTTTTCGCCTCCTCTCCCAAATCGAAGAAATAAGAAAAATACGATATTATATTCAATCGTTCGACAAATTTCGCGAACTCTGGCCCCCATAGTTTCGCCGTTTCCCGAATACCCCGATCTTTTCATCGAGGCCGTCACAAAACGCGCTATAGGCACACATATACCCGCTTCACCGCGTTATAAATACATACGGGAAGGCCGGGAGATATAACCGGTGATCTAACATCGCACAGAGTCCGAGTGAGCTATGATACAGCGTGAGGAATCGTCGTCCGTTTCCCCGTTTTCTCCTCTCGAAACATTATAAGCGTGTACTACATACATATACTATACGTTTGGTTTTCAGCAGAGCGAATATAAATTTCGTACGTTTATACCCGAGATTTCCACGCGATGAAAAGAAGCTAAACTAATATTAGAAATTCGGGAATAAATCGGTACCTACACAACCGTTCGTTACGAAACCTTGATCTCGTAATCCGAGGTGGAATTAAACGCATCCATTGATATACATATATATAGTATATACGCCCTGAAATGAGGAGAGAAGAACTTTGAAAGTCCGAAAACGGAAGAGAACGAAAAGGTAAAAGAGTATCGAGATTAGTCGTTAAGACGAGTGATTTAGCTAGCGACACGTCGTGATCTTTAGTATCGGGAGATCGTTAGAGCCCGTTCCGTCTTTCTCTTTCTCTTTCTTTCTCTCTCTATAGTTTTTTATTTTTTCATTTTCATTTTTTTTTTTTTTTTCTTTTTCGAGCCTATAAATTTCCTGCCAAATTTATAATGACAATGACCATAAAAATTGTCCCGCTATCAAATATTTCGATATTATTTATCGCATCCTCGTATACCGGACGACGCGACGCGACGTGTACACTCTAAGACATGTGTATATATATAAATATAAATATATATATATATGCCCGGTGTGTATACGTGGCTCGTCCCCGTGCCTCCTGCCTCCTGCCTCCTGCAGGTTTTTTCAACGCGTCGCGACGCAGGTCGAGGTTTACGCTATGTATACAAGGTGGGAAAAAGGGGGACTTACACTGCCACGGCGAAAGCGAAGCTATTGGAAACGAGAGGATAAGAGAGGGACGAGGGTCGACCAGCTCTATCTCTCTCACGTATGCAACGCGCTCCAAACTTTACAGCCAATTATTTTATACACCGTTTTATTACACCTACGTCTCGCGCATCGAGAGTTCCGGATACTTTTTTCCATCCCCTTGGCACGAAATCGTCGCGGTTTTTTTTTTATCCGGGGTTAACTAGGCGCGGTGATATTCTTCGAGATTCTTAAAATCGATGGAAAAATCGGGAAACGTCGAATCTACTCGCTCGGCGATTCGCCGCGGCTTGGAATCGACCCGGGAACTCTGGACGAGGTGAGATAGGGAATCCTTGTAGCGATTTTACGAGGAGGTGAAATTTATTGCTGGAATTGCCCGGTGGAATATTAGAAGCTGTAAACAGACTGTATCACCCTACGCTCTCTCCTCGCCTATAACCCCGCAGCCCTTATACTACCTTAAAACCACCATCAGCTATCTGCGACCGGATGAAATGATTAGCGGAAAAAAAAAAAGAGTCGGCCCTCTAATAAGCCGGAGTTAAATATCGCCCTTGTTTCACCTGCGTATCCCCGGTCCCATTCCTCTTCCTCCTATTCGCAATTCGAAAGTTCGGATGGGTACGATACAGATGATAAATTTCTAAACGAACGACTTCCCTTCGTCGCTCGTTGTGTATATGTATATGTATACATGTTTCGTTCGAATCATTGTTTTCCCGTATCTAGGTAATTGGGTATACGAACGTAGGAAGAGGAATTAGGGGGACGAGTGCAGACCGTGTCAAAACAATAATTCGAGACTTGTTTTATGGAGAGGGATGACAAAGAGAAGCAAGATTCGTTCGCGGAGTGTGATTTAGGCTCGTTTTTAGAAACGAACCGGGTCCCCTCGTGTGCATATATATGCATGTATACATACTTACGTGTAGGCGAGTTCGCGGGTCCGTGAAGAGCGAGTTTATGTAGAGCTATGACGTCACGACAGACAGGACACGTCGCTCACCGGTAAGAATGGCAGGAAGTCGTGAAATGAAATTAGTATATCTCCCTCCATCCCTCTCCACCACCACGTACACACTCACTCGTCGATACACAAAGCCTGGACTGGTGTAGACGTGAAATGAACACAGACTTTCGTACCTGCGGGTATAGGTACGAAGAAATTATGCTCGTACTACATAGATCACGATAATGAGAATAAAGAGAATAACGCTTTATTTTCCTATACGTATGTATGTACTACGCATGCGGCTGGCGTGGAATTGCTCCAGGAAATGAAATGAAAAAAAAAATAAAAAAAAAACAATGAGCGAGAGATAGAGAGAAAGAACGGATTTTCGAAAGATCTTCCTTAATTTTGGGGGAATTTAGGTAAATAACGAACATCAAACTCTCTCGGCTCGCAGCGGTCGTACGTAGCCGTGTTGGCGTAGTTACGTCGATGCGGATGGTGTCCTGTCCTGTCCTGTCCTCTAATAACTGGACGCCATTATAAAAGGTCCTGGGGGACAGGGGACGGTATATATATCTCTGTATACACACATGCCAGACATTCGCGTGTATGTTTAAGGGGATCTTCTCTCCCTCTCTTAATTCCCCCTGGTTCGTAGTACATATAGGTATACGTATATCTATGCATGTATAACGTACACAGGGCGTTATAGTTATCGCCAGGATAGGAATTTCCCCTTGGTTTGATGTCAGGTCCTGAAAATTCCCTGCCTCCCTCACATCACACTGATTCTAATCGATCAGCTTTTCTCGTCGTCGAATCAGAAAAGAATTTTATTTCAATCAAGTGCCGAATTTATCATTTACCTGGATACACAAAAAATACATGTAACGGGACTCTCTCTCTCTCTCCCGTAGGAGTTGTAAAATAATTACAGGCTAAGGACGAGCACCTACACAAGAAACAGATCTTTCTACGGATACTAATACTCGCGTATCGGCTCCTCGCCCAGTCAACCCCTTCTCTATCGGGTTTATTAAATTCTCGTGGGCGAGTGAACGGAGTGATTTAAAGATTTCGCAATTATTTGTTCGACTCGTTGTCATCGTTGTTAATATTATTATTATTCTCATCATTATCTTCGTAATTTTTATCGGCTACGTATAGACTTAGGGACTTTAGAAATTCGCAACTACGACCTGTAATCGCTCGTACGTCTCCACCCAACGTGTATATCGGCGGTCGTTTCTAACTCGCGAATTATTATACTCGTACGAAATACTTCTGCGGTCAAGAAGCTGTTCGGTATATCGTCGCCGAGAGGTTTAATTGCGGATTTATTTTTAGCCCTTTGTCAACCGTACGATGTAATTTCTGCCTTCTTTACTCGCCCAAGGAGTTACGCCGATTCTTGGTACAACTCAGAAGTCTGCAGCTTGCAGTTCCTTGTGCCTCTCGCCCAACGACTGCTAATGAATTTTCACCTCGGTCATTTTATTTCCTCATTAGCCTCTGAAATTTTATTTTACACGCCGACCGCTTTTATGTTATTCCTATTCTCCGTGTATGCGGAACTCTTGTTTCTTAAAAATGTTGTATCGCTGGCATGACGTATCATGGCATATATGCCTACCTAGAATCTCGTTTTTTTCACATTTTTTTCTACTAATTAGGTGGCTATCAGCGGTGTGGGAACTCGTGTCGAACCGGCTACCGGATTATCTAATTATTTCATTCCTCGGATGTTTTCGTTCTCGAAATATAAGCGAATTCATTAATTCATTAATTAGCTAGTCGAGTTTCGGCGCAAGACATCTGTCTCTGAAATTAGGCTCTCGAAGTTAATTAGTGGATCGAAAAAGGGCGCCGCAATAACGTCTTCCGAGTGTCGCTGCACCGGGCTGCGGGACATCGTTATACATATATATATATATATATTTCTAGTATCGTGAAAATGTGTTTTTAATGATTCTGCCCCCGAAAAACGGGGCGCCGCCGCAACTCCCATACTGCAAGATTGAGACGTTGAATATTGTTTATTTCTTCCAGATGGAAAGCGGCCAGCGTATTTCTTTTATACCCAGTCGAACGAGCCGGGGGAAATAGAAAACGAGGAATAAGAAAGAGAAAGAAGTACACGGGTAAGTGGTGAAAAAAGTAAAAAATGTATATTCGAAAACGAGTAAAAAAGTTTGTAGAAAAAAAAACAAGAAAGAAAATTAATGAATGGCAACGAAATCTTTCCGTATCCTTCGTTATGAATTTAATGACACAGATTGTAATATCGAGTCTCAAAGTATCAGGACTCGTTACTTTACTCGATTAACTCACGGAGCTAATTACTTTCTCCGAACTCGTCGAGTCTCTCATCTCTCGTCTTTGCTCGAAGAATGAAGAACCTCGGGGTTGGCTCAGGGCTTCGGTGCAATTGGCTAATGCGTTTATAAAATTTATCATCGATATCTACCTCTTTATAGAGTTGTTAATTTGATTAATTCGTCTATAAATCGAAGAATTCTTTACACTCTATGCCTACGCAGGTATAGGTATACAATATACATATATGTCTGAATCTGAAGTCATAAGTAACGTTTTTATACACCGTCGAACAATTAGACGCGTAAAAAAGTGGCTCGATTAACGCGAGTTCTCAATCCGTTGATCGCCTACCGGCCAATTAATCACTCCTTAAAAAATGGGAGGTAATTATTTTTTCTCGCTTTTTAATTCTTATTATTATTTTTTCCTCCTTTTCTACCTCGTCCACATCTCCGAAGCAATAATCTCCTCTACGTCGATGTAGTTCGTATATATATATATATATATATATATATATATATATGTATGTATTTATATATATTTGTTTTTAAAGATTAATATTCGGGGCCCCTATCTTACAATGTTTCTTAACAGGTGTTCCTCTCGTGTATAAAATATCTCCTCTTTTTTTCACATATATTTTATTGGCCCTCTCTCGCGCCTTTTTCCCTCCGCTTCTCTTCTCCCATCTCTTCGGGGCGGGTAATGACGCGGAGGTAATCGTTTATGAGATCTCTGAACGCGTTATACGAATATACACGCGCGTACGTGTCTCTATGTATGTATATATGGATCGCGGGCTCTTCGACCACAAACCAATCAAAATTCGTATCAAGGGAAAAGGATCTCCGCGTGTCTGGGTACGTAGGTTCGTGTATATCCGTGCAGAGAAATTGTTTGGGTATCAAAGTAGGTATAAACAACGATTCTACCTGGCGAATCGATGCGTATTTACCTTGCGGTTTCGATTCGATCTTATTTAAATATACATAAATTTCAAACGAACCGATCGACGCGATTCACGCCCGATACGTGTGTGACACTCTGTTGAAAAATGATGAAAAAATGAAAATTTCGAAACATATAAATCGGTGAAATTCATCCGCCTTCGGGAGTGATTCTCGAAGGTGTTGACCGCCAGCTCCTTCTCCTTCTCCTTCTTCTTCTTCTTCTTCGTCTCTCGAGGACTCGAGTCACTCCGGAGACGACAATGCCGGATAAAACGGTTTCTTTAAGCCAGGGCTGACCCTAACAAAAAGTTAATTCATTTTCGACGTTTTTACCTCGATACGAGAATATCGCGGCAGACAGGGGCTCTCACGGTCGGTTTCTTTGATTAACAAGTAAAATGAAAAAAAAATCTGTAAAAATTCTTCCCCGAAGTATGGACGTATATATAATTTTTTTTTCTCATACACCGACATACACATATACGTATTCTGATATTTCGCGAGCATCCTTTCGCCTATTTCGTTGGCTGGAATCGGTTAACAACCTCTACCCCAGTTAGGAGGTCTACGTTTCTATATATGTATACGTGTAGGTTGCATAGCTGCGCCTGCAAGGTGTTACAATAAATTTGGCGAATATTTTATTCAAGCGGTTTCGATCGCTAGTTTTCAATTTGCCGCCCCGTATATATTTCCAGCGTTGTATAAGCGCTCGAGAAGCGAAACCCAGCAAAAGGGAGAAGAGCAGAGAAGAGAAGAGAAGAGAAGAAAGAAGGATAGGAGAGAGAGAGAGAGAGAAAGAGAGAGGATACTCGGGGCTGGTCAGAAAGATGCAATTTATCAGCTCGGTCCATCCGTCTGAAATATCTCCTCCCCTCGCTCCACCTCCACCTTCTGCCTCGCGAGATGATGAAAAAATAATAATCTCTGGGGGTCGGTCAGTTACGGGAACGGGGATTGGGGATTCCTGCGAACCCGGGGTTCAGGGTTCACTGGGATTCCCGGTGAACCACACCGCGAAACTATCTTGTCTTTGAGGAGAAACTTTTTGAATTTAATCAAATAATCCTTACTCCATGCTTCTATCCGTATCCACGTGCACTGGTATACGCCTTAGCGACGACTCGCACGGTTCTTCTTTTCTCTTTCGACTTTTCGCATTTCACATAGATCTCGGATCCCCGTTTTTCACCAATTATAAAAAAAAATTCACCCGAAATCGACAACGCGCGCGAAGGAGGCTCCCTTTTTTGAAACAGGAACGCGTTTTACGGATCAGGTTAACGAGCAGGTGCACAAGAATTCCCGTCGACAGATGGTGTTACTTCCGGTAGATAGATTAAAACTTTATGGGATTTGTTAATTCCATTAGACCCCACTTCCCACCTCCCACCTCCCACCTCCCACCTCCCACCTCCCACCTCCCACCTCCCACCTCCCACCTTCCACCTTCCACCTTTCGCCTTCCTAGGCTTAATGGAATATGATAATTGGGCCCTGCGGCTCGCGTCCAGCTGTCGCCCGATCGCGTGTGTTCTACTTATTCCGTATTTCGTGTTTTTTTTTTCTTCTTCCCTCCTTCCTTCTCTCTTCCTTTCCCTTATATTCCGCTCTCGTGTTTCACCCTTCTTTTCCCGCCCGAACCGAACCAACTCTTTACTCATTTTTCGATCCGATCGATCTCTATCCGCGGGCTCAGGGGTCGAAGAAACGTTATCGAAACGGTATAATGCGTAGGCAACGCACAGGGTTGGGCACCCCTTCGCTACGGAGTATGTGTTACAGGGTAGGTTATTTTAATTACTGTCCAGCGGGTCTCTAAATTAAAGAGCATTGTTCCGGAGTCTAGAGGGGCGCGGGCCTCGAGGAGAAGGGGACGCAACCCTCTTGCAGTCCCTGGTATTGTGCGAACTGTGTATACGCACGCGTGTAACCGTATAAATGTATACAGAGAGGGAAGGGTAGGTACATATGTGTGGGTAGGTAGGTATATACGCGAGAGGGTAGTCGAGGCCCGTGGAACGAAACGAAACGGGACTTTGTACGATGCCATCTTTTACGGGGGCCGTATGGCCAAAACGGGGGTGGCGTTACGTTTGACACTAACCGGGCTGACCACTGTAAATTGTTTCTAAACTGCTCCAGATTAAGCGAGGCCCCCGCGTTCCTCCGACCTCGTATAGATATTAAACGTAATTTACGCCTTGGCAAAGAATTTTGTAATTGAAACCAGCCGGGCGAGGAGCGCCCGAGGACCGTGTTGCCCCGAGAATCGCGTTTCATTATACGTATATGGTATATCCCATACCGGGAATAAATAGCCTGCAGTTTGAACCCAGTGGAACCCTAGCATGTCCCGTGAAAAATTCGAAGATCTTACCGGTATGAAGATAAAAAGAAAAAAGGGAACGAAATTTACTTCTCGCTTTTCTCCCCCTATACCCGTATAGAAATAAATTTGAATAAACCCTCTGCCGGGTGGAGCATTTTCGATTCTATACTTTCCTAAACCAGACGCACATATGTAACACATATACATATACCTATAACTATATGTATGCATGCGGCATGTCCGGCGTAACATTTTAAACACTCGTTTGGTCGGTCTGTCTTCAAAGCCCCGGCTTTGGTGCAGGTTGGGGCTTCTCGGTCCGTCGCGGCCTACCTTATGATTTTCCAATGGGGATTTTCCCGGGGACCCCAGGGAATCTCGAAGAGAAAATGAAAACGCGAAACGGATTTCCCTGCATATACCTACTCATAGTATAGATATCTAGGAAAACTTTTGTCTCTCGACAATTTTTGCCGTGCCATACACATACTCGTGTAACCCGCACAGAGACACTATAGACGCGATTAGTATATCAGTTGACGAAACGGACCCTCTCGATCCCACCGACGAGACATACGGCGTACCCTTCGATCGATTCGAGACTCGAGTCAGTCGCCGTTCTCGCATCGCGTACTCACCGATACCTAATGATTATTAAATCGGGTTTGACTCGAGTCCGCATCCTCCGAGTCGAGACAACGCGCCTGGTTCCTCCTCCGAGATCCTGTAACTACCGATTTAGCTCGTACGTCATTTGTCAGGGTAAATTACTCGGTAAGGGAGAGCCGGTCGCTCTTACCCCATAACTCAGCGCCTGATTTATAGCCTTGCCCTCCTTCCCTCGTCTCCGCCGTTCCCGTACCTACACACCCCCTCGGGACCGCGAATTAACCGTCTTGCCAAAATCGCCCGTGTGTTATTTTTTTTTCATTTTTATCCTACCCTCTCTCCCTCACTCCTACACAAGTGCGCATACAGGCATATATATATACGCGATTAATCTCACGTTTCGAATCGCAGTAGTCGGAGTCGATGAGAATTAGCCCGCGACTAGCCTTCGCGCCTGTCATCGAACCGATTTGCTTTTTGGGCTGTATACGATACACGGGGCTCGGAGCTTCTCGTCGGATAAAATTTGATTGTCTATTCTACGTTGGACGTGTACCATGCCTACCTTTGATCGTCAGACTGTGGCTCCTCTTCTCTCCTCTCCTCTTCTCTTCTCTTCTCGCTTTTCCTCGCTCTTCTCAGTTCGTCGGGCTCCGCCTCATTCATTAACTTAACACGATTTATCAATTAGCGTGAGAGTCTGCAATTGATAGTGATTCCGACGCGTCCTTTACCCCTCCTCCTATTCCCTACGGTTCCCTGCGGGGATCTCTCTTATGAATGAAGGATCTCTTTCATTAATGAAACAGACTGATTATTATTATTTTCTTATTTTTTTTCTCTCCCTCTCTCTCTCTCTCTCTCTCTCTCTCTCTTTCTCTCTCTCAGCCTCCGCGACTCCATTCGACTTACCCCTTTCATACGAGAGATGAGGAAAAATAACGTGCCTTTTCCCTTACTATCGATATAATTAATAACGAACCGATTCGAACCGTCATAGGTGAATGTGAACCTTTTTTTCATCTCTTTCCAATCGCCCTGAAATTCATTCTGAAATAAGTATACTCGGAGAGTTGGTCCATTGACGACGGCACATCGCGCTCTATGCATCAAGGAGAAGCTTATCTTCGGTTACCGAAAAGCTTTCGAGTGTCCGTAGCGATAGCCAGTTAAGTGGCGGGACATGGTCTCGCCGTGGGTCTCGCTAATTGACTTAATTCGATAAAGTACAATCTCCTCCTTCTCCTCCTTCTCCTCCCTCTTCTTCTTCCTTTTTTCCTTTCTTTTTTGCCCTTTTTTCAACCGCGTCAAATCCTCACGGATATACTTTTGTATACGTGAAATTTGAGGGAACGAGAGACGGAGAATCGAATTTGGTATTTGATGTAAAGGAAAAAGACTGGGAGCTCGGGTCAATCTGATCGTTATCGGTCGAATACGGATTAATTGTTATTCCTGATCGTTCGGACAGACGATTAATCTCCGGGTTAAGGCTAGAGATGATTTCGTTGTAGTCTTATCTCTCGGTCGTTACCCCGAGAATTATAAGACTCGAGAGAATCTTTAATTAGTAGTTTAACGACACTGGGATACGGCCAGACTTCCGAGGCGAGCTTTTCGTTTAATTGGAACGACGATATACAAGAGTGTAACATTCTCCTCCTCGATCCGAGGCATGAGGGAATAATAAAAAGAAGTTGAAAAAAAAAAGCGAGAGACAAAAATCGTGTCGAAGTTCTACCCGTCGTCCGTTTTTCGTTATTCTCCACGATTAGGGAATCGCGCATCGCGGGTAGCCAGAATACTCAGGGTTCATTTGATAATAATTCCCTTGACGTAGTACTATGTGTTGCACACGAATGTGAGGATCGGAATATAAGAATTTCTATAAGCCGCGAGAGGTTCGCGTGAGAAGGAGCGATATATAAAGCGGGAAGTTCTCCCAGTCTCGTGGCCCGAGATTAAAAGCTCTTCGTATGGCTTATAAGGTTTAATCGAATTAATAAATCACTTCTCACGCGGCTAATTCTCGCTCTGATATTTTTATTATATTCAAAGGATAAAGAGAGAAGTGAACGAGAAGTGAAAAGAAGGAAAGAAAAAAAAGAAAGAAATAGGAAAGGGGGAAAGTGAAGTGAAAAAAAAGAAGGAAAGAGAAAAAATATATATATATATATATATATATACATATACGGGAAAGAGACGAGGAATAAGAAATGCTCCGAATTCTTACCCCTACCGCATCACCATCCGTTTTACACAGCGGGGGCGAATTAGCACTCTCAGCAAGGATCCCGCGCCCTTTAACCTCCTCGCAATTCCTCTGCCTCTGCACGCCGAGGAATCGGGGTTTTAAATCCTCGGTATACCCCTGGTTACCCAAGGTCAAGATTAAACCTCTTCCGAGAGAGCGAGAGAGAAGGACGAGAGGATATAAATTCGTTAAACTCTCTCAAGGATGATCGTGTCTGTGAACCGCGTCTTCTAATTCCGTTTATAAATATCCAATTAATAATAATTACATATATATGTATATGTATACAAGGGATGCGGCGTTATGCCTTTTTTCTCTCTCCATTCCTCGTTCTCTTCTTCGAGGACGTTGGAAAGGAAAGAGGAGGAGGAGGAGGAGAAGTCGTTGATTGCCCATTGTCCGGTTAATAAGATATTCCATCTGTCGTTCGCCCCGAGAGAGAAAGAGAGAGTCACGAAGGTAACTAATACAAGATCGTAGGTGTTGGCCAATCAGAAAACGTTTTCGAAACCTGGGGACCAATCACCACCGGAGGACTCGGCGCTGTTCTTCTTTTGTGGTAAATCAGGCGGGAGGATAAGTCAGACGATAAATAATAGCCACGTCCAGGACAACGTGGACATATAGTGGACATAGGCACATAGGTATACGTAGTATGTAACATACATACGTGCGTGTATCGCGGGCATATACCATATGTGATACAAACGATCGGAGCCCTAAGTAAGTAAGTAAGTCGATGCAGAAGAAAATGTAATGCGGCTTAATTGAGCCTCGAGCTTCTCCTCTTCTCTCGTCGCAGACACCCGATACAACCGGTCCGGCCTCCTGGTGGTCCGGAGCGGATTATCTCCCCGCGAGAAGGGGATGTGGGTGTAAAATGAATAAAACGATGCGAATTTTTCGGACTCCTTTTCATCCCGCGAGAGCGATTCTTCCCATTCTTCCCATTCTCGTTATTGTCGTCATTATTGACCGTGCGATTATCAAGAAGAGGCGATTTCCTCAAATCTTTGGTTCAATTAGAACCCCGGGGCGTTATCTGGACTCCGCTAATTCCCTCGTGTTTAAAATCCATCAATTCGTCCCCCTCTATCTCGCCCCGGTGTGAAAACTATCTTAAGTGGCATCCGCTTAGGAGCTTTGGGATTCTGACCGCGCGTTTCTCCGATCGAAAGAGGTGCCAACGAACTAACGAACTAACGAACGAATACCCATATAGGATCCCTCGCCTGCGGCAAGTGTAGTAAGATGGAAATGGAAGAGAAGTTGACAAATAAATATCACCGAACGCGTTATCACTCAATTAGCACCGTATACCCTACCCGGCATCGAGGAACACGCGAACCTTCCTCGATTTATTAGACCCGTTCCTCGCCTTTACCAGTTGGAGATCCGTCCCAGTTGTGCGTCACCGCGTATATTACATACCTACACGATATTTATATCGAGTTTAAAAATTAATCCTTACTTTGAGGACCGCGCAGGTAGGCAGGAGGCTGGATACGCGGTACAACTTATTGGTACGTAGAGGAGAGGAGCGGAGCGGAGGAGATCTTGAAGCTGCAGCATCGCGCCGCGCGTCAGCTGAGCGAGAGCGAGAAGAGGAACGGTGCGGAGAGAGTTAGTCGATTGAACATTTGAGCGTGGGTAGTGGTTCGCTCTGGCTAATGCGAATATGGTGTCAGGCGGATAGAAAGAGATACCAGATAGGGGAATCCGTGTCCGACATGGATGTCGAATTAGCTTGAATTTAGGTTGCCGGTGAAATTGACAAATAGTTAGTTATTCCTCGATTATATTGCACCCGGCTCTCGCCCCGTATTCACAATCGAAGAGGGGAAAAACCGACGAGATCGAGTCACGGCTCTTATACCTATATACGTGCTCGTGCAGAATTTCATCGAGAATCGTATATGTATTCAAATTTTTCAATATACATACGCATATATATATATATATATATATATGTGTAGAGAGAGAGAGAGAGAGAGAGAGAGAGGGAGAGAAGGGTGATGAGTGGTCAAGATTTAAGATTCCGATTCCTCGGCTGCAGCGGTCATTTTCCTTACTTCGCTACGGTTGCCCGTCAAAACAGTTTCGGCAATATATCAACCCGCTGAAACGCGTCAAATCTATCGGGGAGCTTACGAGTTCGCTCGGTCGCGGTGCTCCGTGCCAAGTTAAAATTTACATTCGGAGACGGGGATGATATCGACTTTCGAACTCCGCGCGGGTATAGGTATAGGCGTGAAAGATGACGAAACGATCGCGCCCACATGTGGTCCGAATTTAAGAAAAAATCAGCCTGTTTCCGAAACTGCGAGGAATTTCGGTGTCTAAAAATCCAAATCGATTTCGGGCAAAATTCTATCGATCCGAAAAATGAATGAAAAAATCTCTCGAAGGCTGTACCCTCGAAGATCCTTGATATCCTATTATTTACCTGGGAAAAAAAAAAATACCGGGGAGAAGGATTTCACCCGTATAATTCGAGCGTGGAAATCGAGTCCTCAAATATCTCCCCTCTGACATTGCAGAATGCATCTCCGCCTCGGTGTAGTAACAACTAGCAATTTCAATCCCCTCGTGTACCTAGCCAGGGTGTAAAAGGGGTCTGGTCTTCTTTACCAAACAGACCAACCCCGTAGCCATGCTGCAGAGAGTAGCGAGTAGAGCGAGTGGAGCGAGTGGAGCGAGCGACAGAGAGAGATCTGGCTGCAGGGTTTGGGGTTTCGGAAAGTCTGATTAAACTAATACCGCATGGTTTCACCGCACTTTACGAGATAGCGTTGCCTCAAGGTTCACGTGGTGGGGTGTGCATGTAGATGATGATACGCAGCCCACTTTCCTCGTTACATAACATATAATAAAGTTTCCTCGTCTTCTTGTTAGCTAGGTGGATATATGGTACGCGATACGTTGCGTAAAATTCTTTGAATAAAGTAAAGAAAGAAACGAGACGCGGGAATTCTTCTCCCTTTCTACTACTATATCTCTCGCGTATATTATAGTATATGTATATGGGAAACTTTCCTGCGTTTTCTCGGTATCGTGATTTCCGACGTCGATCGGCGGGGGTATCGCGACGCGAATCGCAGAGAATCGCGAAAATGCGTATAGATATAGCGACGCGAACGAAGACACGTATTTCATCGGGTATCCCGCAGCGGATTTTTCGCCCGCCGGAAGCTGCGGTCATGGACCAATTAGTTGCCCGATGATTGGCGCGTGTTAACCGAAACGTTGACGTCGTTGGTGTGCGCGACGCGGTACTGCCCCGGTGCATAGGCCGTAGGCGACTAATGGAATTGATTAAAATGTGTTCGATCAACTAGACCGAGAGAGAGAGCGAGCGCTAGAGCGCTAGAAACCTCCCGGTATTTTATGCACCCTCGAAAACCGGGGATTCCCAGTCTTTGGCAATTAATTCGACCCGGTGCAGCGTGTAGAGTGACTCGACGACGACGACGAGGCTGTTTGACGAGGCTCACGTGCGCGGAGAAGGGATGAAAAAAACGAAAAAATTAGAAGAAAAAAGGCGAAATATTTGGGTCAGGAACTCCGAGGGGTCGATGCGTAGATCAGTCGACCAAACGGATTAATTAAAACTTGTTTTGTATAATTGAAAATATCTCAAATACGAGATTTAAGGTAGTAGGCGCTCGGTTGCTCGAGAAAAGGGAGCCTAATTTATATGTTAATTCCTCGAGTAAACCTCTGTTCTAAAATGAGTTTGGTTTTCGAGTGGCTAAGATTATCCAATCTTCTTGGATTCTAAAAGATCCTCGGGAAAGGCGTCGAGGCGGTCTAGCCACGCGTCCGAAATTCTATCTTCAAAATTTCTCCTCGATTCCCATGACCAAGGAGTGAGAATAAAGAGCCACGGGTTACACGGAGGCATTAATAATTAATGAAGAAAAAATTGAAAAAAAAAAAGGAAATCTGGACCAGCCCCACCACCGGTAATCAGCGACAAAAGTTTAACGCAACGTGAATATAGCCGAGATTGTATACGATCGCGTACCGCGTTCAGCTGATTGTACGAGATGCTTTGGCGTGGGTGGAAGAGAGAGGCTGTTGGAAGTTGGACCAGTTCATTAGCGACCAGTCCGAAGACATCTATTTTCTTTATACCGTCTCGCTCGGTTTTTACGGGGCGGATTGAGAACCGCTCTTAATCGCTGCTGCCCGGTTCTATCTCATTTTCTATCCCCCTTTAGACCAGGAAATGTTATTAACGGCATTGTCCCGTCTCTTCAAAGTGGAAAGATATATAATCGCAGATTAAACTGTCGAACCGCGAAATGGAACTCACTGTATTAATTAATTAGACTGGTTTGTAAATTTGTCGAAAAAAGAGAAAATGAGAAAAGGAAAAATTACGTCTCCTCAGCTACGACCTTCGGTAATACTTCAAAAGGATCATAAGCTCTCCTTCTCTACTTACGACAAACTGACCAGTCAATGACTCGGGTTACTATTTTCGAAAGGAATCAATCCCGTTAATTAGAAACCTTTTTTTTTCCCAAACGTCCAGAGCTTGATGGATCATAAAAAAATCGAGAATATACATACGAGGAATAAGCCGAGGTTATGCGATTAGCATTTCTTTGGGCGAGCCGGATGCGCGGCATAATAGTGCAATTAATAATATCGCGAGACAATGAGACAAGCATTTTGAGTTTTAACTCGACTCCGAGGTGGAGGTGGAGGTGGGCCGGTGTGGATACCACTAGCGAACTAACGTATATATATATATATATATGCGTGCATCCACACCGTGAATGTATACGTGTAGCTGAACCAGCGACTCGCCCGACGTCTACGGTCTGGTTGATGCGTATCACGAGCAAGTTTAATTACAAGAAATGCGGCCCTCATCAGTCAACCGGACCCAAAACCGGCGCTGGTTGTGAAATTCATTTTTACGCCTTCCTTTTTCAGAACAGATTCGTATCTAAAGTGGTCGTCCCGAGTAGTTGCGTCTACGCATACGTACGCCCGTATATATATATATATATATATATGTATGTATATATATGTATGTAGTACGTGTGTTGCGCGAGTCCGGAGAATCACCCCTGAGAAGTTGAAATTACCTTCGTTTCAATTTTCGTTTTGATTTCCCTCATTGTACCGGATCGCGATCGTGCGACGTTACCGAGGAAAGAGCCGAGAATTTATACCCCAAGATACCCGTGGAGAGACACACTCCGTAGTTCTCTCGGAGACCTCTTGAATTGTCCAGGTATTTCGCGAGCCTGGAGACTGGAGGAGACTGTCTCCGACAATCTTCTTGAATTACGGCGAGACTTCTTGAGCCTTGCTAAGGATTAGCGTGTTTCCAAGGACCCGAAATAGACACTGGAATAGACGATTCTCAGCTCGAAGCTCAGGCTTTTGTGAATCCTGTACACCGAGACTCGGAACGAACCGATTCCCTCGTCGTAGGAATTAATCGCAGAACAAATATTAATACATTCCGCGACGGATCGTCGATCACTTTTAACCCAACGTCGTGGTTGTGGGTAAAAATGAAGGGAAAAATAAGGCTGTAGTCTCTCTCGAGGTTTAGGTACGAGTAAATTTACGACTAGATTAAAATTAATCTACGTTATACCTAGGCTTGTCGGTCCGACTACTCTGTCGAGGAAACGAGCCAGTTTTAGCGTGAGAAAATAGTCGACTTCCGGTCACTGTCGGAGTGAGGCCAGCGATTAGCGTCGACAGCACGCTTAGGAATCTCGTTACAAACAACGGCAATGAGAACACGAATATTTCGACGTCTTAATCTAATTCTTATCCTAGTTATTATTCCTTCAGATTAGAAGGGCGATAATTCCTCGTACGCGATCGAATTTTCATTTATTTAAAAATCTGACGGTAAGTCGTAAAAATTTGCACCTCGCTGCGGGACTCGGTTCCGAGGAGACGATATAGGCGCCTGAATCCTCCGTGTCACCCAATCAGCCCGGGAGATAGCCGGCTAGCCACCGGAGCAAATTAATATAATTTATGAAAATTAGTTTCGCCGCTAATGGCCGACGATTCTTTGAATATTTAGCCACACTACCTCTTCGCCTTTACCATCGCTTACGCCACCACCCCGTAGGAATATCGTGTGGGGTGCGGGGTACGAAATAGATCGGATCGAGGTGAGGAGAAAAAATAATAATTATACGAGCTTGGGTTTAATTAAATGATCTTTTATTAGAAGCGTACGAGTGTAATTAATCGTTCGTTATATTAACGATCATTGATTTTCTTCGCGAATTACGTGGGTATAGGTGTATAGGTATGGGTGGAGGGAGAAACGTTTTCTCTCGCATCGGTCCCCCGGTTTTTCTGATTCTCGGTTATGTTGTATATCCACGCTGTTTCTCAACAACCGATTCTTGCTCCTCGTTTTCTCTGGATTTACATTATTTATAAACTGGTTTCTCCCGATGTGAAATAAAAATCGCTGTCTGTGGTCCACGACCTTCTCCTCGCAGGCCGCCTTCGCGGAGTCCCTTCAAAGAAATTATAAAATATATTTATACACGGGTATACGGTATCACAATGTGTGCGTGCGTATATATTCGTGGAGCCGGAGATCGTTGCACTCGATACTCACGGAGATTATACCCCGTTACGTGATTTTCTAAACTTTATATCCACATACCTTACGCCCATATTCTCACGCTCGATTTACTCGCGATCCTTAATTAGCCAATTTGCCAATTAGCCGGTGTTTGCTGATATTAATTAACCCGCGTTAGACTCGTTCTCGGTTCCATATCTCCTCGTCGAGTTCGGATTCCTAAACGAATAAACGCGCAGCTCTGGAAAGAAAGCCTGTCGTTTCGAATCCTCGAAGATTATTCCGTATAATTTGAACAGGATTAGGTTTTACTCTCGTAAATATGTACCACCAGCACTCGCCACCGCCACTACTACGGTTATAATAATTCCAAGGCGCCTAATTTACATCAACGAAGTTATGGTTTTACGGAGAAATCCATTAAAACGTATTACCCAAAGATCGTATTTCATTCCTCGACGTCAAACTACACCAGTTCTGGTTTAACTCCTAAACGTCCGCGATTCAAACTCTCTCTTTGTCGCTGAATGCCACCTAGATATACAACGTCGTATACCCGCGTCTCCCGCTCCTTCCAGGGGCCTTCCCTCCCGCGTTAACGGACGGGACGGTGGCCCCTGGATCCGCAGTCCGAGAAATGACACATACTGGTTATATTATACATATATACCTATATATATATATATATATATGTGTATATATGTATGGGTAAATATATACGTGTGAGTATATGCGCGTGTAGATGGAGAGTTGATACATAGGCCGGCGAGGCACCACGACGGGTAGACAGTCTGGGAACTAAGAAGAACGTGGCCAGCCAGGTATTGTTATGTAGATGCGGTTGGACCATTTTTCCAAGAATTCGGAAGCGCTTTTCCCCTGGCTGCTGTCGGGTTCTGTAAAGTCTTACACGTGTCCAGCTTGGCTAAAATACCTCTTCGTAGATCTGTATCTAACGAAAAATAAATAAATACGGAACGTATACCTGATGTGTTATGGCCGAGAGGTAGGCGCGGACACGTATTATATCCGTATAGCTGTGAAGAGAAGAAGAATAAGAAGAATAAACCATACGACAATGAATGAATCAATCGATGGATCGATCGATCGATCGCGTTGTATCCTATTTTGATTATCATTTCATTCCACCGATGACAAAGTTAGTCGGGTTTAGTTCCGCCGCGCCGCGCCGCGCGTAACCCCGGCTAGAATTCAATGGTACAGAGAGGACCGCCGCAGCATCCAACAAAGAGCTGTATCGGTTATGAAAAGGTGAAAAACCCATCCACCTATACCTACCTACGCCTAGGTATACTATGTGGGAATAGAGATTTGGGAACAAAACGTACTCTCGCTGTTGTAGTCCGATAGATTTCAAAAATACGTAGTACCTATCCATAATTCGAACAAAAGTTCGTGGCGACGAAAAACCCTGGGGGTAACAAAAAAAAAAAAAAAAAAAAAAAAAAGGAAAAGGTACATACATACATAGGGGTTGGAAAAATCGGACTATTTTATTTGTTTTTATTTTCGCGAGACTCGCAGACCGTTCGTCGAGGCATACGGACAGGATAGACCGTCTGCTTTCATCTCTGCGTCCGTACGTTCCATACGCGTTTACGAGACGGTGTGTGCCTTTTTGCGGCATTCCCTCCTCGTCCTGCAGTTGGGTTAGTTTTCACGCGGGTTAAGCAAGTAATATGAGCTGCCACTCAAGGGCCGACCTGTATTACCGGGGCGAGTAATTATACCAGCCCTAGCACCGAGCCCTTCCTCCCTCCTCCCTGGCTGCCCCTCTTTCGCCACTTCGTCCTCTTCCATGATATTCGACTCGATTTACGCAATTATTCCGTCACACATGTCTATATAGATATGTGTGCGAACGCGTGTCCCTTTTTTCTTTTCATTTTCATTATCCGATAGAAAAGGGTTGCTATTATTTGAGCTTTGGTTTAACCGCGATGCTCGTGTAGCTCCTAGAGGTATAATTTCCGGCTTGACTGCTCGGATAATCGAATTTAATGAAATCTTGATCGGGCGAAGCAACAGGCTGCAGCGACCAGACTGCTGGGAGGCAGCGATCCGGACGGCGTCGAGGAGCGAGGAACCTCTTGACCTCGCGCAGAGTCAACGTCGGGCCTCTTCTCTGCCCCGGCTATTCGACGAAAAAGTTTCATTCGCTTCTCCTTCGTTTTCATCCCTCTTACTTCTCCCTCTTATTCTTCATCTTCTTTCGTCTTCTTTCGATTTCCCTCACGGCGACGATGTTCCGCCGAGTAGCGAAACCCGTGCGACGTCATCCCGCGTGGGGTATATACAGAAATTATCGGAAATCTGCGGGCGACCGTCTAGCTACGTCCCTGAGTCTGGTCCGTCGATCTTTGTCGACGTAGCGATGGGGGGGTCCGGGTTTTTTGCGCGTATCGAGATGATTGGTGTTTTTGCCTGTGATCGGCACGGCGTAGTCGGTAAGGCTGCATCCTGCACGGTGTCGAGTCAATTACGTCCTAACAATGGGGTTACGTTTCAATTACGTCAGAGTTATACGGTACCGTCGTGTCGAAGTCTCGGATCCGTACCGGGATTGGGACCGAGGTGGACTAGCGAGGTCCAGGCCTTTCTTAAATCGCCGGAATTAAGTCCTGTGAAAGAATTAGGGAACGTATAGGGTAAATTCGTCGGACAGGGGAAGAAAGGAAAAATAAAAAGCGAAATGAGTAAAAAACTAGACGCATTCCTTCCTCGCTTCACGAAACTAAAACTTTGGAGTTCGGAGAGTTTTGGAAGGGGTAAACCTATGCCAATAGCTCGCTCTGTGGCTTTAGCCGCCTTCGACTTCTCCTCTCGCATTCCTACATCGAGTCTCGGTTAAACCGGTGGTGATCGAGCCGATGCTGCTGGTCCATCGTCTCCTCGTTCTCAGGTGGGGGAGTCTGCGACAAAGGACATTCTAGGAGGTGAGGGACTCTCCCCCTTCTACCTCTCACCTACCTGGGAACAGAGAAGAAAAGAGGAGAGAAGAGAAGGGAAGAGAAGGGAAGAGAAGAGAAGAGAAGAGAAGGTGAGGCGAGGTGCCGAAACTGCCTTGTGCCGTTTTCTCCGGATAGGGTTTCTTTAGATAGATAATAATTGGCGTATTTCAGGGCGTAGGTTATACTCGGTTAATCCGTTGTGCGTTATTTTTATGCGCCACCCTGTAGAGACACCGTAGAGAGACACATCGTGTGGTTTTTGTATAATGGTTCTCCGCAAGATCCCCTGCTGCCAGGAACACATTCGGTTTTGGTGAAGGTAAATTAAGGGTGGACCTTCATTTCCTTAAAATATTAAATCATCGTGCTGCGGTGTCACAGCGGGCTCCCAAGTCCCGATTTCGACCCGACAACCTGCAGGAATGGGCCCAACGGGACCGAGGAATGAATTAAAATTCATTGCTCCCAGAAGAAGGAGAAGAAGAAAAAGAAGAAGAAGAAGAATAAGAAGACGAAGAGACCCGTGTCACCGGTCAAGTGCCACTCGTAAATACCTGCCCCACTCAAAAATATCGTCCCTTATACTTTTTGAAAAAACTTCTCGCCCCCAGAAACGAAACGGGAATATAATGCGATATAACAACGTCTTAATATCCCGTTTATTCGTATTCTATAGAACCTCCTTTACCTATATTTCTATATCGTGTGTATACGCGCTCGATTCCATTTCGGCTAGACTAAAGCCTCGCGTTATTTAGCTACACGCATCACGGTGAGATATGATCTCGGTGATGCTCGTGGCTACGGGACGAAGGACTCGTTTTAAGTTTGCGAGATTTCCATCTGTTTTCTCAGAATGTCGGTCGGAACAAACGAGGGAACCGGCTAGGAATCGTAATGAATCTCGCCTAGCTCGTAACACGGGTTATTTCCAGAGTCGTCCTTCTTCTCAGAGAAAGGGAGAGATATCTGGTGTACAAGGGTCCTCTCACCTCTGAGGGCGGAAAAGAAGACCAAGGGGAAAATAAGAAGAGACAAAAATCCGAGTACGGACGTGTAAGCGAACGGTAAAAATTCGTTCGATTCCTTCGTCGCATCAGGATCAACATACGGCGTCCCGGCGTCCCGGCGTCCCGGCATCTGGACGCCCACGCGAGTTGGGCAATCCTAGGTGCGGGGTTGTGGCTTAGGTATGCGTAGATCGTGCCGGAGAGCGCGGGAGGAGCCGATTGTCCGGTAATGACAGCATTGTGTCGTTTTGACAAGGTTCGATCTCCCTAAAACGGTGCCGGAGCCTAGACAACGCGCGGTAGGTGTAGCCACGGTGTTTCACAAAGACCCGTTGACAGACATTTGCATGTGAATGAAGGCTACATTAATAATCCTCGAGATTATTTTTTCCTCGCTACATCGGTTTCTCGCCTCATTACCATTCCTCGCTCATTCCTTTATCATTGTAATTCGGGGAAGGAAGAAAAATGGGAAGAAACCAGACGCGGAGATGAAGATTTCGGAGCCCGGTGCAGCCGCTGCGTTATCGTCGCGTTATACCGCTGATCCTCTAGCCCGCCGTTATTCATCGAAGGCTAATTTCCGATTGACTCGTCAAATCGCGAGTTTGAGTCGTGCCCGTTGCGCGAGTATCGTAGAGTCGGTGATAAAAAGTGCGAAATGAGGAGGTGATGAACCGTGACGAACGATCGCCACTCGGCTGTATCATTAAAAAATAAAGGACAGCGAGGATTTTCATTAACGCTGACGTAGACGAGGGCTAAACCAGAGCTAGAAGAAGGTGAAAAACTGTTCGATTCGAGTTCTGTTTGATCTGTTGAAAATTAGACGTCACCTTTTTGTGCCCCACTTCCAAGATCAAATCAAACTTTGTTAGACTCACTTTTTCTTTCACTATAGACCATCGTTTTTATTCGCGGTAACCCGAGCGGCCAAGTCCGGGTCCAGAGAACAACGAATTCGTAGAATGATTAGCAGCCGGATGCACCGATCCCCCTAATCGAAAGGAAATTAGATTTTATCAACAACGGGAAGAACAGGACCAAAACTGATTTTCCGTCTCTCCTCTTCTCTCCTCTTCTCTTCTCTTCTCTTATCCTCGTATAAACTATTCATATCATATAGCGAGATGCAGCGAGCTGCGTCGATCTGTCGCCCAGGTAAAGATTAAGGGACGACCTCCTCTCGGTAAGAGGTCCTTTGTCGAGAATTGATGACCCTCGAAGGAATCTAGCGGTCCGGGAGGGGCCTGTCAAATAATCGAATACCGGCGGTGTAGATCTAAGCGGATGAGTCTGATTCGATTAATACCGAATTATGATCGATATATAGTATAGAAAGTACGCCTATGGCTCGACAGAGTCTCGTTACGGTATCGCCGATTAAATTTTGGTCGGAATATCATTTTTCGATTCGTAGGGCGAAGACCGGATCGAGAGATCGGTAAGGTGTCTCGAATAGGAATGCCGTTGTATCTCATCGGTCCGGTCTCTGAATTCTCGTCTTCGATCTGTCGGGTATAACTCGCGAGTGCATCACGAGGATTAAAGCCTGGCTTATTATGTACCGAATGGGGCGATGGGATCGCGTGATCAATCACAAAAACACACAACGGAACAATTGCGCCTAATACGATAGAGAGAGAGAGAGAGAGAGAGAGAGAGAAAGAGGAACGGAAAAGGAGAAGGAAAAAATCGAGTAAATGAAAGAGAGAAAAAAAAGAAGAAAAAAAAAAAGGAGAGTGAAAGAAAAGAGGCAGACCACGCATAGGGCCACCCGTTGAGAGGTAGGAATGTGGAACTGGACCGACGCGTCGTCGAGCTTCGTTGAGAAAAAAAAATTTCTCAAGATTTCATACCGCGTAGGGCCCGATGCACTCGTATGCAACGCGTGGGTGTGTTAGGCTTGACCGAAACTCGCACACACGTATTCGACGGGCGTGTAGGAATATACGTGATATCCACCTTTACCAGGTCCTCGGACACCTGGGCAGAAGAGCTTAGCCTGGTCATTGTGCGGAGACAAATATGAGTTAATACGTCATCCAGGCTATTCAGCCTCGGGGGGAATTAGGCGAGATGTAAGCGTCTTTTAATTGGTTCTCCCCGTACTCTCCTCTCCTATTATTCCCTTATTTTATTCCCTTTTCTCTACCTCTCTGATCCTCGGTCCCGTTTCGCTTCGTATACGTCGTGTCACTCGTCAAATTTTTGGCAACCGCGTTGAGGAGAGTTTCGCACGAGGAAAGGATTTTCATTGCGGGAAAAATGATTAGCAATTCGCATATATTTATGTATGTATATGTATTGTGTCGAGGGGGTCGACTTAGCTTATCGTAGAACCGTGCGGGGACCTGCGGGATGATGTTGTGCCGCCTTTTAGTACCTACCGCAAAATTCAAAATTATTCTCGATTATTCAAACTGGCAACCCTTGCCGAGGACGCCGCGACCACCGCGATTCAAATTTATGCAAAAATTTTGGAACGCAAATCACCCTCTGTCTTATTAATATGGAACAATTTAGAGTCTCCCTCGGCTCGCTCGGTCGACTCACTGAATGCACCTCTTCATCCCCCTGTTCTTAGAACCTACCCCTTTATATATATATATAGAAATATATGTATGGGTGTGGGTATATTTTGGCTGGATATTATTTCTCAGTTTTCTTTCTTTTCCAATTTAATTGCAGAAGAAAAAAAAATAAAAACAATGACACGTACGGAACTTCGGGCGGAGGATAAATTTGACCTGGAGGACTGTGGATAGTCGAGTAAGTATGATC
Source organism: Tenthredo amoena (assembly GCA_963966615.1). Taxonomy (NCBI): domain Eukaryota; kingdom Metazoa; phylum Arthropoda; class Insecta; order Hymenoptera; family Tenthredinidae; genus Tenthredo; species Tenthredo amoena. The sequence continues at coordinate 479,762 of OZ016494.1, forward strand.
ATTATATCTCTCACCCTATTAGCTAGATCTTTTAGGAGATTATTTTTCGCCTGAAGAAGGAGTAGACCCCGGTGTGTTGAGAAAATCAGGATTCCCAGGAGCCGATATATCTGGTCGGTAACGGAATTTACAATACCGGACAAATGATCACCGCGCCAACCTCTGACCCGGGGTAAGCGACGAGCGCGAGTCGTTGTCGGCTCGAACAATACGACTTTTTGAAAAATCGACGGAAATTTGTCACGTAGGGATAAATAATCGAAGAGGTGATATTCCGGCGACATATTTTTTTCATCTAATCTCGTCGGGTCGAGTTTCTTTCTCCGATGTTTACGGGCATCGGATCGGGCAGGTTGATCGAGCTCTATCGTACCTCGCGTCTTTTCCTACTTTGGAACGCGGTCTGTGAATCGTTTTGCGCGAACGCAAATGAAGAATTGTCAGTCAAATACGGACCTCGGGGTTCCGTTGAAGGCGCGGGGGTATATATGAATAGAATGTAATGCCGGTTCTGGTTCGATTGTTGGAAATCGCGTTGTTCGCTACCTGAATTAACCTCGGAATATCCTAGGTATATCTATCTATGAACTAAAATCGATGATGCATATGGGTTGTTACAGCGATAGTAAAAGCTGCATTCGTTCCACAAAAGAAACAAAAAAAAACAAAACATTCATTTCATATTCGTTTGCATATATACTATGTGTCGTGTCTATAATCGCGGTTCACATGTACAATGGCACGCAGTGTTCGATTGTTTGCAAATTATTAGCGAGAAAAAGTTAGAATAAAAGGAATAAAAGAAAAAAAAAAAAAAAAAAAAACAAGCCGAAATGTTTGGTATTGGATTTTCATTCGAATTTGAACCTTTTTTTTTTCTCTCTCTCTCTTCTTTCCTTCATTTTGACTTTTTTTTTTTCGCTTTTTTTTTTTTTTGATTGACGTGCTGCGCAGCCCTCCTCCCATGGGACTTTAATAAATGATTTTCACAGAATGGGGAATCAGTCAATTTAGTCAAATGCCTATTGTGCTGGCGTGTTCCATTGAACCGATCGGTTCGACCGAGACATATATGTATGTACACACACACACGCGCGCACGTATACCTGTACAGTTACAATTTCAAAGGGAAATATCTCGGACTGTGACAATAATGATTTTCCCGCAACGGGGTCCACCAGGTGGTTGGATATCCTGTGTGTGTGTGTGTGTGTCTATGGGAAAAAAGGTGCTAAATTTTTCAAACTCTTGAACGATGATTTGTCTTCTTCTTTTTTTCAATTTTTTTTTTGTTTTTTTTTTTTCAATTTTTTTCTCAAAAACTTCCGATCTCAAAGCTAGTTCTGAATCGTCGTTTCTTTCCCGTTACATCATAGTCAAATATAAAAGGCGAAATATCTAAAATTGAAAAGCAGGTACTACGTACTACATACATATATTTATATGTACGTACACATTCGTCGAGCAAGTGCGCCATCAAGAGAGCCAATTACCTGACTCTGCGCACACGGAATATTTTCGAATATAAACCACATCCGCGAATATACTGTATATACCCGTGTAAATCTATATATACATACATACGTACATATATATGCTTATATATTATATACACACAACGAATACAAAATAATACATACATCGCGAACTAGTTCCACGTCAGCTTTCCGGGTGGTATAACAAGTATGGTTTATCGAGCGTTCTATTTGCCCGACTAGTATATACATACATATACGTAAGTATACGTATCTACACACACACTAGTACGTCACCTTCGCTCTTATCAAAGTGGCACCTCTTATCACCACTGGAAAAAAATTTATACCCGTGGAAGTGATTTTTTTTTCTTGAAAAAAAAAAAAGAAAAAAAAAAAAATTGAAAAGTGAATTGATAAATAAATAAAATTATAGTTCCTTCCTGTATAAATTCCCAACTGCATATATATGTGTACGTATTATAGACGTGTGTATGTATAGTCGGTTGAATAATGTATATATATATATATATATATTTCGGGTAGAAGCGGGGACCCATGCGCCGGGGTCTATGCTGGAAGAAAATTAGCCCTCCGTGGCAGGGCTGTAAATAATAAAACTGTAAAGGTAAATATAATTAGCCGTAGCATGTTTGCAGCGAGACGTTGTAGAGCGGGGGGCGGGGGGCGGTTTCCGAGTTTCGTATACGTGAACGACGAGAGGCTCCGGGGGCCGGCGTATCAAACATACTCGTACATAGAGGATAATAATGCGAATAGGTGGGCGAAACGAGAATAAGGGAAGAAAACAGAAGAAAAAAAAAAAAAAAAAACAGACAAAAAAAAAAACGAAAAAAAAAAAATATTCGAACTTGACTGAAAAGATTTCCCGCGGTTATTATAGGTAGGTAGGTAGGCTACGGCAAAAAATTTCTGAAAACCTATACTATTTTTCCAGTTTTATTACGGTAGAGGGTAAATTTTTAAAACGAGGCTTTGGTGTTGCGTTTTGTAGTCGGGAAATGAATTGAAATTAGATTTTTATTCCGTTAGGTTTTTCTTACGTAAATCTACCACCTATATGTAGCCGGAGATGCGGGGTGGTGAAATAATTAAGGACACCCTGTACGTTTTGTTAAAACCTTCCGAATACCTTGTGCGGGACTATATCTTAAGCGGTGGCTACCGCGGGAGCTCCTGCGGGGCGGAGCACCCGTCAGACGAATGAAGAGCGTTCCTAATTTGAAACTGAGAGGCAAACAAGTGCCAAACCGAGTATCCCTCGTCTGTCTCATCCCCGAACCCCTCGACCGACTCCGACTCCTCAATTACAAACCATTTACTCAGGTCACTTGGAATTACACCCCCGGCACGTCGCAGGTCCTGCGGCACGACAGCTTTTCCATTCTTCTTTCGCCTATACCTTATATATACCTACCTACGATTATACTCGCAGGCTGTTCTCTCTTTCGACGAAATATTTCCCACCTCTTCAGAGGAGAAAAGAGAAGAATGGAAAGATTTGGAAAAGCGTTTGGAGAAAAGAAAAGAAAAAAATGAAAAAAAAATGAAAAAAAATGAAAAAAAAAAAAAAATCGGTATCCACAGTCGGGAAAAGTTGACTCGCGGTTTTAATCTCATCTGAGAAGTACCGGCTACTAGGTATATACCAGAACACGGGATGAATAGTTTGAAAATTTGTTGAAAAGTTGAAACCGAAGAGGTACCTCGTATAAAAACAATGGGAAACCTGCCCGGGGATAGGAAACAATAGGAGTTTCGATACGGCGTGTGCCCCGTACCCTTAAAGTTTCTGGAACAAGGCTTAGGATAATTCTGGAAGATGGTTGAAAGGTGCCGACTGAGAAACGGACCCACGATCCCGGTGCAGCCCCACTCCCGGTTGAATTGTTTCCACGTAATCCAATAAGGATTAAATCGTTCCGTCCACACTTTGCGGAGACGGAGCGATTCGGATCTTCGGAAGCTAAAATTCATTTTTTCATTTTTTGCTATCCAAGAATCCGCAGTTTGTACGAAAAGATAATTGACCGAGGTCGAGAGTAGGTAATGGAATTTGCGAAAATCCATCGGACAGTGTCGAAAGGATAAAGAGAACGGGACAGAGACAACAACAAAAACAAGAAAAAAAAACGGCAAAAGGAGGGAAAAAAAGGGTAAAAAGTTTAGGTAGGGGGTAGGGGGGTGTAGCTTAAGTTGAAAAAGTATAAAAACTAGCGCATCACGCGGTGCCGGATACAGGGATACCTGCAGTAGAAGCTCTCCAGTGATAAGTAAGACCCACGGAGCGTAATAAAAATAAGTAATTACTCGAAGTAATCCCCTCCTCCCTTCCCCCCGCTACTTCCACCCGCGCGATCCCTCCAGTCGTTCAATTAACGGAATACTGTTGTCTTCTCCTCCGGCGTCCTTCTCCCCCTCGACTTTCCCGCTCCCCGTTTCAACCCTGCTCTCTCTCCAACCCCCGCGAAATCCGCGAAATGTTTCACTTTGGTCGTCAGGGCGGCTGGGACGGTTGAGCAAAGGTGGGGAACGCGGCGCGCACGCCCCTACCGCACTATTCCCCCCCCCCCCCCCCGCCGCCGTTACGACGCTTCCCTCCCTAGCGGCGTCGTTTTCCCCCACCATTTAGCCACGACGAGCGAGCGAGCGAGGATCAGAGAAATAGAGGGGGAAACTCCGAGCGGCACATTCGCTCGTACACCGTTGCAGCGAACGGTACTGACGCTCGGATATAACAACGCGCGACGCGACGTTCGTTATCACAGTTCGTAAATGGTCGCGGTGTCGCGGTACGAGAGATTGATAGAAAGTGTTGCTCGCGCGTAGAGCCAGTGAGACTCGCTCGCTCGGTGGATACGGTCGTTGTTTATTTCCTGTGATACGACTCGTCGAGGCGATATAACGACGCAAAAGTAGCTCTACCCGAGCGTCGAGGATGAGGAGTTGAATGCGGTTTACGATATCGTCGCTACACGCGCCGGAGGTTCTTTTTTTTTGTTATCTGTGTGTTTGTGCGTGCTTTCAGTTACGAGATCGATGCCTCGAGTGACGGGTATCCGTTAACGAAGGGTTAACGTTTGTGCGGTTCGTCGATTTAAGAATCTCGATATTGAATATATATATAATAAACACAGGAATAAGATAGTGAAGGAAAATGTACTCGAGGGTGGGTTTTACCAGCTCTAAAATTACCACTGACACGTTGGTCGGTATAAACGATCGATGTGCTCCGGGTTTAACGTGAATAATCGTCGTTCAGTGTATGGGATTAAACTGGTAGCTGGTTTGTATTAAATTAATGTATTAAACCAAAGTGTTATCGGTTATAGCGAATGTTGCTTCGAGTCGTTTCGACATATGTTTTATATAACAAACGTGCGGGGAGGGTAACGGACACGTGTGAAAGTGAATATCGTCGCACGATTATATGTTCTGTATCGTTCGAGCTTTATTTTGGATTGCCTACGCATGTCGTCGATTGAGGTGAGTCGATTCAAATAACAATTACACAGATCCACGGTCATTTCTTTCGAGAATGTATTCGAACATATGTGAATCTTTGTGCATATAGATGAATAGATAGATAGATAGATAGATAGATAGATAGATAGAGGACAGATAGACGGATAGGAGAAGGTGTATCGAGTATATTCTTAAAAATAGGAATGGAATAAGAGGAAAAAAATTCCCCTTCGGAAACCAAAACAACCAGACGTGTGCGAGCCAATTGACGCAAGCGCCCCGTCGCGCACGTGGTTTCTAGACTAGTCGTTTTCTCAAAGGACGCATTGTTTCATTTTTATTTTATTTTATTTTTTGTTTGTTTTTATTTATTTATTTATTTATTTATTTACTTCCAACCTTCAACCTCCTTGCTCCCTCTATCTTTATATATATATATATATATATATATATATATGTATTTTCGCCTCCTCTATCAAATACGCCGAAAATAATAACAGATACAAGTATTCAAAGTTTTCCTTTGACCCTCGCAATCGCGTACGTATAATAATTTGACGTAAGTAAACAAGTCGAACTATGGTCACGAAAGGAAAGAAAAGGAGATAGGAGGTGGGGGGTAGAATGGTGAATTTGAAAAAGTATAAGGAGAGGTGACGAAGAATCTTGGTGTAGTCGTATACTATATCTCGTATTTCGTCTAGCTATGTAAGAAGAAGCAAAGAATAGGGTAATAAAATCGTGTACCTACCTACACCTTAAAGAAATAGGTAAAAGGTAAGCCGAGCTTTTCTCTCCGAGAGACGGTATATAGTGTGGGATAGGTAGTGTATACCTGGGATCTATTCGTTAAAAGTTTTAATAACTTGACACCTCTCGGACACACTCGTATATCTGTATGTATATATATATATATATTTGTGTCTGTGTGTACGTCTAATATTACTTGAAGGTACATGGCTCCTTTTGTGCCACGAGGAAGAGGTTTTTTTTTTTTTTTTTCTTTTTCTTTTTTACCGGTATACCTCGCAGAGCCGAGAGAATCCGCCCTAAGCGAAAAGAGAAAAGGACGAATGATTCGTTGCTATAGGTATAAGGGAAGATCTAGAATCGCGGACGATCGACTCAAAAGCGATAAATAAATCGAAGAGGCGTTCGATTTTCGAGGAAAAGCTAGTCGCGATCGTTGTTCGGAATTTTTATAGGAGCATATTCCGATCGTTTTTGAACTCTGAAAGTAGTAGGGAGCTGGTAATTAAACGGAGCATGCGGGGAGGGTATAATAAAGGCAATATCGCAGGCCGGGGGTATAGTGCCGAATTAAAATGTAAATATTTGATTAAAGTTAATCCTGCAGCAGGCAGGTGGATGTGCCGTTGTACATTCGAGGGACGCGAGGGGTTGGAAGGGGATTCGAGTGCGTCGTTGTGGACGGGGAACGGGGGTGGCGGTGACCCTAAGGGGCGGTTTTTATTGCTACTTTTTATTATAGCCATGTAGACCCACCGGTAACCTCCTTCGTACCCCCCGCTAAAGAGAGACGAGAGAATAACGGAGAGAAGAGAAGAGAAGAGAAGAGAAGAGAAGAGGAGAGAAGAGTCGGGGGCGCCGCGGAGGGAGAGGGTTGATTAAAACTAACATTGTGCCAAGAATTACCCCGTGAGATTGAAAATTAAATTAATATACAAAACCCGGTATCCACCCGGCCGGCTAATTAGCTATATAATATTAATTAAAAGTTAAGTACCGCTTTGTTTTCAACTGCAACTTTAATACCTACCTCTACACCTAACCCACACAACCCCTTATACATTCGTAGGCTAGTTTCTTTCCCTTATAATTCTAACCGTATCTTGAAACTCTTTCTTTCAACTCTTTCTTTGTGTAAAAGAAATTTGGATCTGTGATCATTTCCGAACGTCACGGATCCAGTTAGGGTAGGACGCACGCGCGGGGTTTGTTATTCTTTGTTATTCGGATGAAATTATCCAAATTTACGAAGGTATAGGGCAAAGAGCGCGGCCGACGGCGTTCTGAAAGTCGAAGACTAGGGTCCCAGGGCAAGATGGACGGCCTTTAATATTATGCGGGCTTCAAATCAATTCTAGTCGGCTCCCCCTTACCTTCACCACTTGCAGCCAGTTCGTTTGTTGGCTTTGGACCTCATCACTGTACGATTACTGGTCCATATTTCTTCCTCCTCGTATATATACATACATATATATATATATACATGTATATATATACATGTATACACATGCACATCTATACAACGACGTAAGAGAGTCTCGCGACGATAATCCCTCTTACATAGATCTATTTGTCAATAATCGTCATTCTAATTCCCTCTTCGTATAGATACACTGGCATAGCGTGGTTCTTCCTTGTTCCTATTACTCCTTAATCTCATATTTACCCGCTGCACTATTATGCACCAACCCTTCCCTTATACCTCGCCTTACCTCACCTCACCTCACCTTACCTTACCTCGGTGCATTAGCTTCCATATATCCATGAATATATCATCGTACTCGCACTTGTAACTTCTATTAGTGTACATGCATGTACGTATAGCACGGGAAGGTACAAGGTAGTCCATTAGCGTTAATATTATAAGCGTTCGCTATCCCCTGACCAGCATGTACTACATACATATATCTATGCATATATATATATTATATATTCCTCGACTTTATATATCCTACACCCACACGCGATATATATTTATACGAATATAGAGGTGTGATATGATTTTTACTTATTTTCTTATTCGATGAGTGCGATAGACGCGAGGTAAATGCTAATGGGACCCTAAGAGGTTTGAGGAACTCCGAGCAGTTGGGGTTAAAGGGTGCTCGGCGTCGAGTTGCAGGAGGTCGCGGAGGCTAGACGGTACGTTATCTACGTCCCCGACGTACCCGGGCTTGTTTTATTATTAATGACAAATAATTAAGTGAAAAATGGCGGCGAAACGCGTGCCTCTCGAGGTAGAGATAGAAGAAGAGGCAGAGGCAGAGGTAGAGGTAGAGGTAGAGGTGGGATATGAACCTGTACCTGAAGACTCGAACTTGAATTTGAAGTCAGGTTTTTGTCTCTCTTTCTTTACGTCTCTCTCTCTATCTCTATCTCTATCTCTATCTCTATCTCTATCTCTTTCTATCTGGTCGTGTGTCAAGATCAACGTAACATACACACATGTGTGTGTATACATATGCATATATCGATATATGTATACACGTATGTACATACGTACTACGTACACACGGACGGGTGCGTATGTATGTAGGTATATATACGTCATCATATAACGTCACGAATCGATTCAGTCGCCATATTGAATTCTTTAGCCTTTGCCTGCAGTGTAGGAGGAGACGTAGCGGGTATATAGAAATCTGAGGATTGGTTAAGGGGATAGAGAAAGTAGAACTAGTCGTATTTTACTGCCAATCCCTACATCACAGATTTTTACGCTCATTCGCGAATATACCTAGCCTCATAGTCTCGAAGCTAATGCCTGATGATGAAAATTAGAGAGAAACTGAGTAGGTACTACTTATATTTTTAAATTATTTTTCAAAACATTTGAGAACCTCTGCTATTCCGATTCCTCGAACGTTTGGTCGCTGCTTAATTAATTACTATCCGTAGTTTTAATTAGCCATATATATATATATATATAGCTTATAGCGCGGTAACGAGAAGTGAAACGGTATCGAAGCAAAAGAACTGCGGATTGACTTTTGCACCGAGGTCTTTTTCATGATCGTAGCTCCGAGTGACGAGGCTAGATAGTATTCATATGTAGGTATTTAGTTGCGAAGTGGTATAATTCTCCAAACCAGCCCCTCGGGGGGGGGGGGGGGGGGAAACAAACAATTTGTCGTAAATCTTGAGAGGCAGCATCCAGCATACAGCATACAGCGTAACCATGCGCGCGCGTCGACTGGACCGATTATCTACGGCTCTAAACGAACACGAACCTCGCATTGTTCTGCCGGCTAAAGTTCCCGCACCTTCATCTCGTTCTCCGCGTGTTTTAGCCTATCGTAAAAAAGCTGCCCTCTACTTTTCTCCCCACCGGGGCCCGAAGGCATATCGCTTACCCGATGATCATTCCGCAACGCGTCGTTCGCAGATTCACAATGTTGCTAATTGACCTTTCTTTATACTATATACGAGTCGGAGACGGGGGTGAAGATTGGGAAATCGCGGGAGGCTGACGATTTACTCATTTTTTATTAGGTACATAGACGGGTAAAAATCGATTCGGTATCACGCCGAGGGAATAGCTGATATCAAGTATGATACATTATGGCCGTGGATTAATATGCAGCGGTTTCCTAATATCCGCGAGCTCGCTCGCTTATGTTCCATATTGTTAATCCGAAAACCGCGTCCGTAAGAATCCACTTAATGAAATTTCCGTTGAAGCGTTTACCAACCGGAGAACGGGATTGGCTTCTCCGGGAGAAACTAGCCCCGGGTCCCCTTCGCTCGTACGAGTAGGGACACAGCGCGCGCGGCATTGTCGAGCAATTAATAATGTCATATTGCACCCCAAACCAGCTCTCCTCGCCCCTTCGAGGGTAGAAGAGTTTATATGTACACACGTACACGCTCGTACGCTCGTACATCTATATGTACATATACATGTATATAGATCTAGTTATATAGGCTGTTGTGAATATTACATTCTCCGAGCTCGCTTACCCTGTCGTCGTCCCTCTTATACCCATAACCCGTGACTTCACCTACCCCCGTATACTCTACGAGTCTTCGACAATAAGACGAACCTTCGCCCTTTCCAATTAATTCTCACAGCTTTTGCTAATTACGTTTTTCCCATTTTACTTCTCACGCGTGTGTATAATGTGATACACGTGGGTAAGGTGAAGCGGGATGTATATAGGTATATATATAGAAGAATGCCGGGGGGGTGTAGAATTTGTTGAATTCCATCGGTGCACCTACCTCGCGGTTACGGGGAAAAATAGCGAAAGAGCCGAGGAGTCGGGATTCTCTTACCCCGAGAGCCCCAGGACGGTAAGACACGGAGGTTCCGAGTCGTCGGCACTTTGTTTAATTAAAGCTATAAATCAATGTCAATTAGCCGGCCACAAAACTGCCGCGTAATTAATTATAATTAACGATTAATAATAAATAATTAGCCGCAGGGATTCCGGCGAGTCATTCGACCGGAGTTTGGTGTTCCATCGAAATATCCTCCGCTTCCCTCTGTCTCATTCCCTCGTTATACCGTATACGCATTATCCGTATATATATATATAATCCGTAGTCCTTTCTTCTCCGACAGTTCCTATTCATTCGAAAACGTAAAACTATACTCGTAAAATCAGCTACTCGATGAATTAAAACGGGATCATCCCATCTTTTCCTCCGGTCTTCTCCCTCGTCAGTTCTAATCGAGATTATACACACATCCCCTGCTAGCCTTTACCTTTATCTTTACGAGCTCGGAGATGTACTACACCTTTGTAGAAAGAAAGAAAGAAAGAAAAAGGAAACTGAGGAAGAGAAGAAGCAGGAAGTAGACCTTAAGTCTCTCTATAGAACTCTCTTTGGTTCATTTGACTCGAAAATACGAAATTGCAGTTTCTTCGTATGTTTAATTTCTCGATATCCCCGTCGTTCTTCTTACAGTATATATACACACTTTTATACATCTCGCCTCGGGCCTGCAGTTCTCCTCTCCTCTCCTCTTCTCTTCTCCCTCTCTCTCTCTCAAACCCACGAGAGGACCAAAGGGTTCTTGAGATCCGCCATAGAAACCGGTCGGTCAAGTTAGTGTTGTACCTCCATCCCTACTCTCCTGACCACCTGCTCTTCCACGGTGCGTCATCCCGCTCCTTGATCTTAGGGTCCTTTGGGCTTAACCTTATAGCTGCATCGCGAGATGCTAGAAGAATTCTTCGAAACCACCGCGTCTTATTACGAATCCCGGAGTCACACGTATGTATATATCGCGTAGGTGTGAAAAATTCGTCGGTCTCTCAAAGATCCGAAAAGATCGAAAATTCGATCCTCGATCGTTGTTCGGTATCGTATCATATTATTATTATATGATCGATATACTCGTTGTAACGTGGGTATAATAAGGTTCTTCTCTCGCAAGGAGAAACGTGTGGTACATTATACGGTGGAGAGTTCGAGAGGAGAGAGAGGCAAAGGACTTCTCCGAGCATAGCGAGGGAAAGTGGTGAGAGGGAGTTTCCAGAGTGGCAGAGAGATGAGACGAAGGGAATCGAATGGAACGCGTGAAATGGACAAGTCTTGTTGAGGGCTGAAAGGGGGCGAGAGTTAGAGCGAGAGGGTAAATCTTAAATAAAGTGATATGGAGTGCTTTCCTATAACGGTACACACGTACCCTACCCTACGCGTGTATCCCGCGATCTACATGCACGAGGACGGGATATATAAGTACCGAATAGGTTTTCCTACGCTAGGAGGATTTCCTCTCTAACATCCTGCTCCTGCCCCTCTATCCTGGTCATTAATCATTAACGAAGGAGACGAAGCTATATAGAGCGAATAGCTGAAACTGAAACGGTAGGGAATTAAAGACTTTATCGTCGTACACGTGGAACTTATTGATTTGGTCGAGGACGTAAGCGCGGTCCTCCTCCTAGCGGTAGTCCCATATTCAGAAGAGAAAATTCGCAACAGCCCCGGTGGTGTAGTAGTCCTCGTTCTCGTCCTCGTCCTCGTCCTCGTCCTCGTCCTCGTCCTCCTCTCCCCATTTTCGGAGTGCAGTGGTCCATAGCTGAGTGCTTTATGGCTGTCTCTCTCCACTTTGTATCTCTGTCTAGGGGCGAGAGTGAGAGAGGTAAAGGGAGAGGGATGGATCCAAATTGAAATGTAATGTATCCACCCTCCCATCCCCCCCCACCCCGTCTCCTCGGTCTCTCTTCTACTCTACTCTACTCACAGGAAAGGCAGTCTGCAGCCTCCGCTATAAGGGATCGAGGAGAGGGTAAGTATGGCTGATTTACTGCTTCAGGGCTTAATGGAGGCTGTTTACTGCTAATTAAAACCAAACCCATTTATACCGTAGGTCGTTCTACGAGTTAACCAAAAATACGTGACTGTAATATATAAATGTATACAACTTGCAACCTTTTTCTCATTCCTCTTCCTCCTCTACTTATTCTTAGTCCCGTTTACATATGATGGGTGCCTTTAATTTTCTTCTTTTCTTCTTTCTTTTTTTCCACTCATTCTCTTCCATACTCAAGATTTCGTTCCGGTTACCCGATTCCAAGATTCTTCTTCTAAAAAAAAAAGAAAAAAAAAAAAAAAAAATGATTCCCGGTGACCTATGAGGTTTGTTTTCCCGAAATCTTTTCGAGAAAATCGTTGTATACGTATATACTTAGGTCCGATTGATCGTCGGGGGATTATTCTCGTTTTTAAAGAGGGCGGAGGGTAAAAATAAATTGAATTCCTGTCAGAGCCCGTACTATGGACTGCAAAGGAATCCTTTGTGCATTGGGCCTAACAACTGGGCCTTTGTTCGTTGTTCGTTGGTCGAAAGGAAGAAGGGCCCTTCTCTCTTTACCTCTCTCTTCTTCCCCCCCCCCCTAACCCTCGCCCCCTTAGAACGCTTCAAAACGTAGCTCAACTTTTCAAATTTATTATTTGTTTAGTCCCGTTTGCGTGAATGGGACCCGGAGATTTATTAGTTTTGACGGCTTTTCAGTATGGGAATTCGAGTGCACCGACGTCGTTCTGGATTTACTAACCTCCCTCATTCCCATCCCTTTCTCTCCGGCTCTCGCGTGAGCCACGAGAGTAAAATAATTGAATATAAAAAACACACAGAAAAATTGAAAGAAAATTAAAAAAAAAAACAAAAACAAAAAGAGAACGACACGTCGATCGATCGATTAATTAATAATCGTGGATCGAGAAAGGATCATCTCAATCTAATATCTTCCAGCGCGATAGCACCGAGTAATAAGAGAAGTAGAAACGGCGTACAAAGAAGCAGCGGATCTAGAGTCATTAGCTCGTGCTACCATGGTTTGCCCGGTGTGTGCAGGACTATGGTTATAAATGATCTATTGACAGTTCGAGTCTCTATTGTATATTCGTTCAGCAGGGGCGCCTCGGAGATTCGACATGGATTACAAACCTGGCGTCTTTATCTGGACCGAGAGACTGGGATGAAAGGAAACGGAGAGAATGTGTGAGAAAGAGAGAGAGAGAGAGCGAAGGAGAAAGAAATAGAGAGGCTTGATCAGCACGCGCCTAAATGATCCGAAGACGTCGTCGTCCAATTCGGTTTATCTATTTTCCACCGAGAAACGTAAAGCTTCACTAGGTTTTTAGGGAAATCCACGCTTTCCGCGAAGCTTGCAGACTAGTCCGAAAATTCAGCTCTTTTCCGGCACGATTTCTTCCCTTTCTTTATACCGCATGAAAAACTCGCGCCTTTTTTCTCCCTTGTACAGTCTCATCCCTCTCAACCCCTAGGCTCGCTTATACCAGCACTACCGTTTTATCGGGTGTCGCCGCGGGTTATCGCTCGCGGGGCCCGGGGTTAAGAAAGAGCAGGATAGAGAGAGGGTGGCAGGGGACGGGCCGTGACACCTGTTGGCGGTACAACATCTTAAACCCCTGTAGATAGGGAGAGGGAGAGGGAGAGAAAGAGAAAGAGAAAGAGAAGGGTGGAGGGATGGATGGAAACGGTTATGGAAAGTGGGTCTCTTCTTTCGTTAGAAATTTGAAGAACCGAACCAAAAAAAGGAAAAAATTGGAAACGGGAACGGGAACGGTACCGTTTTCTCAGAAAAACGTCAAAAACGAAGGAGACAGGAATGATCATTCATTTTATTTCGTAAATATTACCTACGGCCCACCTGCTCCTTTCGAAAGGCAACCTGGAATTAGGAATTGGGAATTGGGAATTGGGAATTGGGAATTGGGAATTAGGATAACGACGCTCCGTCATTTGCTAGGGGGATGTAACGGCGATTAGCCCATGCCTCGAGTCTTTCTTCGACGTCGCGTATACCTAGTACAGGCATAGAGTAGCCAGACATCGATCCTCGCAGAGCACAAGGAGCACCGGGCTCATCTTATCGCGGCATAATAATCCCCGGTATTTTTGTTAGGGGATGTTTTCGTTCCCGGCTAAGTATAGGAGAGGTTAACCAGCGGTGGCTAAGGGTTTTTTTTTTTTTTTTTTTTTTTTTCCGTGCCGTCAACGACTCGTTGAGAATCGGTGAAGTGGAAGTCCCGGTCTTGACAGGGAGAAATCTGGACCGATGTAATCCGATCCTTAATAACTCACCCGGGAGGGACTAGGCCATGTTTATCGTCATCTTTCGCGCGCCGTACCTATCCCGGGAATGATCGGGAAACCTAATACAAATTTTACAGCCCTTTTGAATTTTTATTTTCCGACTTTTCTAGTCGCTCGGAAAAAAAAAATGATCAATTTCGAAACCAAGATGCGTCAACTCGTTCCGAATTATATTCCCGTGGGATCGATCGGTGAAACAATACCATCGATTTAATTCGCTCTCTAAACGCCTATCGACCTTTTTCGTTACATATAGATTTGAAAAATTTCCGCCTATTCTTACACGTTTTATGACAGAAAAAAGGATAAGAACTCCGAGAATTGGAGTAAAGAGCACAGACTGCATCAAGATATCCGATATATGAAGAAATTGGTTGGAAAATTGGCTTATTTCGACCGATCGCTTTCGGCAGGGATAATGCTGACAAATGACGTCATCAAAGCTGGCGAAACACCCCAGTTCGCTATTAGGATCCACCGCTGCTTAGCTCCCCCTTCAAATCTCTCTACCCTTCTCTCTCTCTCCATCTTTCTCGGCACATATATATATATATATATATATATATATATATATATATATATATATATATATATATATATACATGTATATACAGAGACCTATACAGACACGTACAAGGTAAAGGATTGCAGAGCCAAAGTATGGGAGGCTCGTTGTTATCTCCGGCACAGATACTGCACAGGTACTGCATTAGGGAGGTGGCGGCGTCGGTGTGGTACCCGTAGCTAATCTGCGATCAAGATAACTCGGGCGACTTGTAATCGTGCATTATACTAGTTGTATCTACCATGCTCGATGTGCCCGAGGGGTCGCGGTCTCGCCAAGATCTCTCGGATCTACCGAGGAGATTTATCGATGCAATTTTACCACACATGTATATATTGTATATTCATATGAATAATATACCATATACACTTATACTTATGTATATATATATACAATATACATATATGTATATATGTCCTGTTTTAACGTCACAGGTACGCGTACCTATACCGAGGCACGGGGTAAAATTTCATATGTACATGTGTGTTTCATTTTGACGAATAATTACTGATAGACCTCTGATCGGGTATGCGTAACCTAGTCTCGAATCCGATTCGGTATCTCGGCAAGATCTTCCGTACAGCGTGGAATCAATTATCTTACTTTCACTGCGTAGGCGCGGCGGATATCGTATCGTGTGAGAATGGATCGTGTGTGTAGTTTCGTGGCTCGTTCACTTTCTCGGACCGTGCGTCGTCGCGTTAGATTTTTACAAAATCGTATCGGAGTTACGAATTTTATGAAAATTCCGAAAGACGAACGTGTAAAAGCTCCTCGTCCAACGAAATGCAGATTCATTCATTCGACGGTTCATTCAGTTTCTATATTTACATTCGACTGGTCTCTCCGTTCGAAGTGAAGTTTAATTTTCACGGTCAATCCACAATGAAATGCCACCCAAGAATCGAGCTCGGTGAGATACAGGAGTCAACAGTGCAGCGGCACGAACCACCACCACCACTTGTTAACCACACTTGTAACTCACTGGCTGATGCACGAGGCGTCAAGGTAACAGAAATATTCTGATTTTGAATAAACAACGATCCTCTAAAGTCTAGGGGAATGAGGTGCCTAAATAAACACCGCATCGCCATCCACGTCGTACAACGAACGATAGAATTCTCACTTCTCCAGCCCCGAGAACCCGCGTCGCAAGAGAATGGGAACAGAACAGAACAGAATAGAATAGAATAGAATAGAATAGAATAGAATAGAACGGAATGGAATAGGAGAGCTTCGAGCACCAGTCTGTCTTCGTCCTTATATAGTTTTTCGTTCATTGGATTTACCTATATCCTCGGTGGTTAGACCGAGGCAAAATATTGATTCAATTATCTCGTCGTGCTCGGGGAGGAGGATAATTTAATAAGAGTTTATTATAGGGCGAATGGAACGGAGTTGAGTTCGGTGATGAGTCGAGTCGTGCCGCGTCATGATTTGTCCTTCGTCCTACGTTATAGGTTGATAACAATATATAGACAAGTAGAAATAGACCGTTCGCTATTGACTATTCGGTATGTGTGCGCTATATGCCCCCCCGTACCACATAGCGCGGTGTCCGTGTTCGGGCTGCTTTCTACGTCGACGAAGTTCACCAGAGCTTTGTGTGTCTGGTTACCTAGCTACTTCGTTACTAGAAATGACGATGGCATTTCACGCCGTAGGTACTACCTCCGCCTCGCCTATGCCCACTCGGAGTTTCAAAATGCCTGAACAATTGTCGGCCTTGGTACTTCGCGACTGTTTGATTGACGCCCCGTTTTTACGGTTCTTTGTTATTTTATTTTTTTGTTATTTTTTTTTGACCCTTTCTTTTTTAATACACTTTTCTTAAAAATTTCTCGTTTGTTTCAGGTGAGTGAACTCCTGATAATCGTATGGAATCTACGCGTACGGATAAATGCTCGAGGAAGTATCTACCGCGTCTTGTTTGCGAAGGTAATTGCGAAGTTCCGAATATTAAGAATCCCAAATTTCAATTCTATACCGACTCACAGTTTTTTGAAATTTTCGAAATTTGAATATCCCGAAGCTGAACGTTTCTAAAAATTCTAAACCGCTTTCAACGAATTCGGAATTATTACCGTTCGGAACTTTCGAAATTCTCAACTTTCAACCCGGTCCCTATATACGTTAATATCTATCCTATTTCGTCGTGCTTCGACGTCTCTTACTTTACTTCAGTTATATACATGCACACAATTTTACGCCGGTAGTAAAACATTTGCATAACTATCCGACAATCAGGCCCTGGAATTAACGTGGGTGTAATTAACGAATTAATTACATTTATTATCGTGCTTTATATACCTATACCTATACCTATACCTATACACAACTATGCAATAGTAACGAATATGAACGTATGGGATTTTCGTTAATGATATTAGCTACATACGTCATCAATATACGCATGTATATATGCATCGTAATTAACGATCGCTATTACGACCGACGTTTCGTTAACAAGATCGTATTTAAACGTTGAATTATTACGCCTGCAGTATCACATATCTGATACGCCATTAACCGTGTTGCACTCTGAAATTTCCGGCCCGTTCTTAAATTCCAACTATTCTCGTAAATGTTAATTAGAATTTTCGGCAGGTACGGTGATTAAAATAATACCGATGTATAGGTACGATTGTCACATATATGTCGATAATAGGGCTCATTAGTTAGGGCAGAATTATTTCTATCGTCGAAGAAAAGAGGGTACGATAAAAAGTAGGTACACTTGTACCAGGTACCCGAGATTTGAAAAAAGGAAGAAAAGAATTTGAAAAAAGTATAAATGGGGTAATACAATCTCGCGGCAGCAACAACCAAAGAATAAGGAACAATACAGCCTGGTATGGGAAGAGGGAGAAAAAAAAAGAGAGAAAAGAAAAAAAGAGCACAAGGATATAAATATAAGTTGGAAAGCTCCCCACTTCCGTTGGTGGAGCGTTTCCGGTCAGATTCTCCTGCCAACTTTCGAGTGCTTTGAATTACAGATAACGATGCTGATGCTGCCGTTGCTCCTCCCGGTGCTGGTGGTGGTGGTGCTGCTGCTGCTGTTCACTTGGTTGTCGTTATCGTTGTTATCGTTATTATAACCGTTATTATAATTATTATATGAATCATTATTATCCGACGAACCGCATGATCTCGGGAATCCCCCTGCACAGGGACGTGGAACAATTTGTTATATCTGAATCGTAATCATTGTCCGGTACTACGGGGATAAAATGTGAATAATATCGTAGTATAAAGTCGCGGTCTTTGCTCTTTCGAGTTCTTTTTAACTTTCGACTTTCTTACTTCTTTCATACTTTGGCGAAATTTTCTTCTTTTTTCTTCGACGAATCTTTCCTTTTCGAATAATACACCGTGTTTAGTCAGCTGGTTGTAGTTTTACCGCAGTAGCTTCCTTCGTCTCATCCATATTTAAGGATTAATTGTCTTATTACTTCTCCTCTCCGCCACCGCACTCCAGCGCTCTTGGGGTGCCGGTGCCCGCTTCCTTATTTCATCGCTTCGACTTGGATTTAATAATCAAAATTTGCATAATACTTCTGCAAGTCGTAACAACCCCCTATAACTCTCGGAACGAAAAGTAGAAGAGTAGAAGACCGAGACAGGTTCGTCACAGTCAAGGTACCGAATGTTTCCCTCGTATGTATATCTGCGACAATTATTTTCACAATTAAAATCAAATTTCGTTCACATTATGAAATGAAAGAAAAAAAAACAAAAAAAAAAAAAAGAGAAGAGAAGAGAAGAGAAGAAAAAAAAGACAAAACGAAATGAGACGAATATTTCAATTCATTTTATTTCTCTACAAGGGAGAGAGGGCAGCTGCAGCACCCCTGTATAGGTCACCGATGCGACTAACACATTGCTACTAATTCGGCTAGTAGTAGACGACCTCAACATTATTTCCTGTTGTTCGTTCTCTGTTCCCCCAACTATATTTTTGTAGTAATCGCATACCACGTAAGCTGAGAACCCCACAGCCCGCTAGTTGCAGCGGTTACAGATTTCAATGTGTTGCGAGTTCTATTCCGCAGGAATTATAACCGCGTTCCCGTTCAAACTCTCTTTCCGTGCGAATCGCCACGTGCGTCTTTCTTGATACATTCGCACGTAGCGTTCGGTAGATTTTTTTTACACGCACCGATCCATGGGTGAAACGGTGCGGAATCAATGTCCATATGTCGAGAACAAACACAACGACAAAGTTTCGTGAATTATAACGAATTACGAATTTGGTTATATTGGATTTTTCCCGAGGGTACGGCGAAGAGGCAGTTTTACAACGTACGAACAGTTAGTATGCTAGTAGAAGAGAATAAGATCGAATCTTACCCCGGTGCTAGGCTGCAGCGCCTTACTATAAACCGTGCGAAATAAATTTGAAAAAAAATCTGTGTTTGACAGATATTGGCTGAATCCGGGTACTTCTCTCTCTCTCTCTCTCTCTCTCTCTCTCTCTCTCTACCCCCTACGATAGGCTCCTTCAAGCGGGGACTGTACAAGCACCTTTTTGATACCGAACTTGAACGGCACTGAGGCGCTGAATTTCTCTCTCTCGTTGCGTTGGTTTCTCTCTGGTATTTCTGTATTTCTTTATTTCTTTATTTCTTTATTTCTTTCTGTTCTCATTCTCCTTTGTTTTTTTCCTTCTCTAGTATAGGTAGTCTAGTAATTAAGTGTATTTTTGTAAATAGGCTAAGCGACTGTCTCCCGTTGTGGGCACAGAGCAAACTCTTGTAATGCTCTGTGCGTTTCTCTACTCTAGTTGTCCAACATTGTAATGGACATAAATAAACGATATCTATCTATCTATCTCTCTCTCTCTCTCTCTCTCTCTCTCTCTCTCTCTCTCTCTCTCTCTCTCTTTATCCACGCGGGGCTACTCGCTTTAAAAAATTAGCATAGCATCGCACCCCGAGAACAGCTGGCGCAGTTTTCCCCTCCGGGATCTGATAAACTGATACCTACTCCTATATATGTATACACAGTGACACGTTACGCTATTCGCTCTGTTCCACGTACTTCTGGTCCGACCGCTAAGTGACTAATACCTTTTAGAATTAGTCCCGTTTCATACCTTCTGAGGAATCGTCGTTGCCCTGTAACCAGTACCGAGTGATATTGGAGTAATATTTCATTGGTAAAATGGGGCAGGGGGGTATGAAAATTCCGTGGAACATTAGGGTTCAAAATTGATACCATAGCCCGATATCCGAATCCATAATTCCTCAGTTTTACACCGGGAAATAGCGACGCGTTCGCATTTTATTAACCAAATTAGGTCTAAGTGCCCGTCACTCGTTTTACTGCCTATCTCACCTACTGCAGATATTAAATTTCTCGACACGATTAGATCCAAATCCTCCGAACGACGTCGAGCTTAGAGATTATTCGAAAGATGCCGATTCCTAATGTTTTCGTACAATTATATCCCGATCCTCGGCTCCAGGGGTACCGATACGATATTTTGTCCCCTGCGAACCTACAGCATATTCTCTTTCTCCCCTCTATACTATCCCTCTTTCTCCCCCGTAGAGAATACATCATCTGTCGCGGAGGAACCCTTAATTATTTTATTAAACGGGTAGCGAGTCGTTCCACGGCGTTGAGATGATTTTTATAAGATCAGTGTGTATCGAGGGATGGTTAGAAATTTATCTCTTCTCTATCCGGCTGGACCGTTTAGCTTGGCAGGTTGGTTGTTAAATTCGCGGTTTAAAATTGCGAGGACCGGGCAGGGCGGTTCCGCGCTCATTACACAATTAGAAAATTAACCACCAGCTGTTACCCGGATTCCATAATACCCATAAAACCCGACCAATCACCGCATAGTTCCGGTGTTTACGACCAATCACGTTTTGAACATTGCCGAGGCTACTCGCTTACCGGGTATAAATGCGGCCTCTTCTCTATTCTCTCGTCTCTCTTTATCTCGCGTATATACCTCCGCTCCGGCTATCTCTCGGCAACGTTAGCTTCTCGCGTATATATATGTATGTGTGTGTATGTGTGTGTGTGTGTGTGTGAATTATGTATATATGTATATATACGTGCGTCCTGGCTCGAGCCTCGAGCTGCAGCTTCGGACAGGAAAATTGCTAGCGGCAATTTTGTGCCGCAACGCGAAATCGCTTCAAAGTTATAAACTGCCCGGTGTAAGATACCGCCAGGTTTGCCCATAACTTAAACCACCGCGTGCGGTATGGGTGCGGCGTGCTCTCCTCTGGCGCCTTTATACGCGTACGTGTATACATGTGTATATAGATTCGCGAAACACACTCGCGCACAGCTATCGCTACTCGGTGAAATAGATGGAAAGAGTGAGAGCGAGAGAGAGAGAGAGAGAGTGAGAGCGAGAGAGAGAGAGAGAGAGAGAGAGAAAGGGAAGTTCGCTATTTCCAATTCAGAATATAAACCTGATGCCTTTCTCCTTAGGTTGGACCTTCTATGACCACTGGCGAATGCCCGGGGTTAAATAGTGTCTAAAGTGTTGATATCGCTATGGTAAGGTGCAAAACCGCAGGATTGCGCTGGAAACAGTTATTTGCGGTATCCTTGCTCTCCCCCTCGCCGGGACCTCCTCCGAGGCTCACTTTGCAATTCCCTAAGGTATACCAGGCTGCAGCACCGACTACCTACCTACACGTATACATATACAATACCTCGGCGTCTCTTATGCCTCTGTATATACATATAGGTATATATATATGTATATATGGGTACCGAGCGGGGTTGAAGTGAGGACGACGGGGTGGCGCTTGCCAAAGTCAAGTACAGAACCACCAAGCCACCGAAACTCCCCTAATGACTAAACTTGCTAATTTCGACCAATTACGAGCATCGCGTCTCTTCTAATGCGAGCCACATTTCGCCATACCAATCCTACGCCGGAGACTGGTAATAAGGGGCACCCTTTATATATAGGTACCTATACCTTAGGTAAACGAAATTTTAACGATACAAGACCGACCGGACTCATCCCGATACGACATCCATAACTATCTTGCGAACTTGTCCTATTCTTATCGCGAATTATATACACACATATCGGTTCGCTAACGCGTATACGAGCCAAATAAATTATTAACGTTTTGGCAATGGTGCAGCTAGGCATGATTAGTTATAGGAGTGACTGGGTATATATATATATATCCGCGTCTCCGCCAACTGCGTCTTACCGAATTCTAATTAAGACGCGTCGACTCTATGCCAACTTGATTAACATATTCCGGACTGCTGACGAGCCGGATGGATCTGTTCATCCATCTGCGGGAGTTTGTCTCGTTCTTTCGGTTCTGATTTTCTTTATTTTTTGTCATTTTTTTGATTTTCTCCCTTCCATTTCGTCTTTCGATCGCAATCGGCGGCTCCCTGTCTCCGTTAACTAGGCCGATTCGTTTTCTTTTGCTACAATTCTCGTTTCTCACGAGTCTTGACCGCAGGTATATGGGGAATCGTGCGATCGGGACTTGGGGGTACGCGGGGTCGTATCTCTGGATCGGGTAGGTATGGGTAGAACCGAGGCAGGAGGAAATAATCTCTGATATTACGGTTATACAACCGATGCGTATACGTCGCTACATCAGAATACACTCAGGGTCTTAATACGAATTTAATTAAGCACGGCAGGAGGTGGGGTTTTATAGTGGATATCAGTACGGCCCCCATAACTCTTGTTTCCTGGGCGAGCCTCGGGAGAGAGGGAGAGAGGGAGAGAGGGAGAGAGGGAGAGAGGGAGAGACGGCTCTTACCACGATGAAATTTCATCCTCACCGTGGTATAAATCTCTGACGCATTAATGTTATTATGCTCTCGGTGTGGTGGTCCCTTAATGCGAACGGACTGAATAATTGAATTTAATATATGGTCACTATAAACATTGCTCTTCTCACGACGTCATATTGCTCCCACCGACCCATACTCTCCTTATATTACCTCTTTACGCCATGGATCTACCTCTACTCTCGAATACGCGATCCCGCGGTCATAGTTCGAGCGATCCTTCTCAGACCCAGACCCCCCCCTCCCCCCCTCCCCCCGTATACCTTGTCTAGGATTGGGAAAACATTTCCAGATAACGTTGAACTTTCTTTCTTCCAAAGTTTTCGCCGGTCCTTTCATGAGATACCTTACCTCTTTTCCAAAAATAGTATATCGAAATTTGTAATTCTGACCCGGGTTCCTTTTCATCGATTCATTTCCCGACTACCCTGTATAACTGTTATGCCTGTGACTGCCCGGAGGTGTGTCGGTTGTACCTTGTGCACAGTGCCGGGTAGGTTATATCGGGCCGAGCAATAACACATCCTGGCTTTAAAGTGTAAAAGTGTTATTTGCAAACTGTGATCGTTTCGACTTCGACCAGCCCACGTTACCCACGGTTAGAGGTATATACGCGCTACTCGACCTTCCTGGCCCCCATAAATATCCAATTCTGGCAGCTTGTTACTTGAAGAACCACCTGGATTTAGACTCTGGACTCCGGAGAGACGATCTTCTCTCCTCTCGTAGCGCGAAAAAAGAAATCCCTGCACATATATGTATAGGTATGTATATGCATCCGCGATTATAGTCCGTTGGTATGTATCAACGATTCCTTAACGTGGTACAAGTTGTAATGACGAATGAATGGATCGACGCGATTTCTCAGAGTTTTCGAGATTGGTTTTTCTTAACGAGGAGATCGGACAAGGATGGGTCAAAGATCGTAGTTGGGTTAAGAGAGGAGGAGAGAAGAGAAGCAGAGGAGAGTAGAGGAGAGGAGAGGAGAAGAAATGCGCGCGGGTTTGGACACGTATTAAAAAATCTAATAAGGATCAGCGTGTTGCTGTGGTAGGTAATAATAAGTCATGGGATAACCCAAGGGATAATAACCGACGAAACAAACCCTGCGAAGAGAGGGGCTTGAAGAGGGGCGACCCAAAAATAATCTAATTATTACGAAAAACGATTATAGTAATTAGAGAGACTCTGGCGCCCGACTTCGTCTTCGGCTCCGGAGGCTCGGCTCTGCTACGATGTTTGTGTTTCTTTCTTCCACCGCTATTAGAAGTCAAATTAAAAGGCGTATTTCTTAGGATCGTTTCGGGGAATCGTCGAAAAGAATCGAGATATATACAAGAAATGATTATAGGAATTATACACCCCAGCCCACCGAGACTCGTTTTATACCTCCTCTAAACTATACACAACGGCGAAATTCTCTGCGTCAAATATAACAAGAGGAACGAGAAGAAGAACAAGAAGAACGAGAAGAAAGGGAACGTCCATGATTTTCAAATTAATATCGATTCCGGTTCAGATCGTTGAAATTGAATAGATCGGTACACGTGTATATATATATGAAAAGCAGAACTAATAAGGATAATCGTGTATATATATATATATATATATGTGTGTATGTATATATGGGTAAATGGCGTGGAGTTTGACAGGAATTAGTTGGCCAGTCAAAATCCGTTCGGTCTGGCTTATCTCCTCCGCATGGCGTACACAATCCTACGAAGCAGTAAAATTACTGGCTGGACAATAAAACCAGCGGGGTAATTAACAATTAACAATGAAATTAGCAATTAGCGCCTCGGGCTTAATTGGATGTGCAGCAGATGCCAGGTACGGTGACTTAATAGTTTTAGGTTTAGGGACGCGGCTGGTAGCGAACCTAAGCCTTCCCATGCTTTCGTGTTTCGTACATATGTATATATGTATGTACTACGTACCTATATACCCATACGCGTACACACACATGTACCGAGTGCGTCATGTTCAAAGGTGGGTAAATTAAAATGGCCGACGAACGACGCTTCCCATATATATATATATATATACCTATACGTATATATACGTATATATACGTGTCAGGGGGTATAACTCGCAGTCACGTGGCTTCTCACCCTTATTTGCCACCCGTTGGGCCTTGTTCTTCCACATAGGTATCCAGTACCTACCGGTTCACCTCCCTTATACTTCCTACCTGGAAGGATAAGGGAAATTAAACCGAGACAGAAACGACAGGTATATAACTAACTATAACTGCACCGAAGGCACTAATCCTCTTTGAACGGCCGTATAGCAGCACGGCGGGTCATTTTGCATTCGGAATGCAGAAATCCGAAGGAGAGTTTCTGGAAAGCGGGAATACCGAGAGGTTCGGGGTCTCGTAATTAACGGTATACTTTTTCCAGCTGCAGTTCTCTCCACGGCTGTATCGCCTGTTAGAGAAAATTAACGTTTAAATTTCGCCGCAAGAGTCGAGAGAATCGACGGTATCGAAAGCGTGGGCGAGGTAGGATCAAAGGATCAATTTTCCGCCCTTTAATTTGCCGGATAATCCAGCGAGTTTTTCATTTCATTGGCATTGTACTGAACTTTGGCGTTTTTCTCTCCTCCTTTTTATTCCTATTCCTATTCCTATTCTTATTCTTATTCTTATTCTTTGGCATCGGTTTCAACGCTTTTAAACAATTTCGTAGGCATCGGGGTGTGGCTGAGGACTACGAAACCCCTCCGGTCCTCGGCCTCTCGTCCCGGAGGCTCTACTCTCTCACCCCACCTTATCCCAGCCTTACGACGTAACGGCCTATTTCCTAAACAACAACAATTTAACCAAAATTAGATTTTCCATTCAATGCTTCCAGCCGCGGGACTGGCACACTGGCACAATAAAGAGAGGGTGGTATAATTAAAACAATAGAATGCTTAATTAGAAGGAGTCCATGGCTACCTAGCCCCAGGGTTACAAGGGAACAAAGCACCCCGCCCGCCATGCCGCAATTCGTAAAGCCTTACTTTTATTGCAACGGTCTATAACTATAAAAAAGGATGACTACTTCCTCCCCATTTACTTACGGCATGTACTAGGTATACCTCCACCCATGCATCACCCTACGTAGTAC
This sequence comes from Tenthredo amoena, assembly GCA_963966615.1. Classification (NCBI taxonomy): domain Eukaryota; kingdom Metazoa; phylum Arthropoda; class Insecta; order Hymenoptera; family Tenthredinidae; genus Tenthredo; species Tenthredo amoena. The sequence goes on from OZ016494.1 coordinate 505,526, forward strand.
ATACATACATACACGTGTGAAAATCTACTCTGATAATTTGTTGATAAAAGGAAAGAAAGAAAGAAAGCAAGAAAGAAAGAAAGAAAAAAACGAAAACGAATCTCTTTTCATTTTTTGATTCCAGATCTCATCGCCTGCCGAGAAGTTCTCCGCGGACGGCGGGGCCCCGCGGGTATATCCCGTGTATCGAAACTGAACTGGGCGCAGTACCCGGTCGTCGGTGTATAGGATAAAATAATAGCTATCCGTCGAGTCGTCGGACTCGCGGTTTGAACTTTCGCACAGACTCAGTCGGTGGGCTTCCGTGGCCCACCCTAAAACTCGTCAAGCTGGCTAGCGCCCTTACGGCCGGTATGAACCCCCACCATCCTGGCCATCCCGGTCATCAAGGTCACCCTGGTCATCCGAGTCATCCGGCAGCCTATCCTCACCACCAGTCGCTATCGAGTAGTCCCCATCATCCCGGTCCGGGAAATGCTCATCACGGTTACACGCCGGGAGGTGGTGGAGGACCTACGACCACGCCGGACCTTCCCAGCCCCCATTCACCCTCCCACGGTGCGCCTACGGACCCTGGAGCACCTTACACGAATCTTACGGGTAGCCAGGGGATGCCTAGTAACGGACATCACCACGGTGCCGGGGGCGGAATGATAGGGGAACATCCTCATCACCCTGGACACCCTCACCCCCATCATCCGGGTCATCCGGCATATCCGCCCGTCAACCACAACAACAACTGCACGTTAAAGGTGAGGAGACTCGCGTTACCGAATAGAAAACGCGACGACTGGGATCCGAGGGGATTCGTTATCCGGGTATCAATATAGTCAATAGACATGGTATTAACGAACGCGTAAACTAACTCCATTGGGTCTTCGTCAATCGTTCTTCCATTTGTTCCTAATCGGGAGGATTCTTACGCACGCACACCTCGTTGTCCGGTCCGTTTGCCACCGTCGAATACGACTCTCTCTCCCGACCGTGCGGGCGCATACGTATATACATATACGTATATATGTAGGTATATGCTAACTCTCCGCACGAGCAACGGAACTTTGGACAGATAAGGACGCAGATACGGCGAGGAGTAGAGATAGAGATGGAGGATCGTTGGACAAACGAAGCAAAAATTCTCTTATCGTTATTCCATACGGTTGTGCATCGAACCTCGTCGTCCCTGTGTATGTGGTACATAGATAGATACACACAGGCAGACCCTTCCTAGCTAGGCATTCAGCGCCGAACAATATCCCCCATTTAACTGGGACCACCATAGAGCGTCCGTAGCCACGGCGTAGCAACCATGCCGGAATAATTGAATAGAGAACCCAGTGATGGTTACGGTCGCAGTGGTAGTGGTAGTGGTAGTGGTAGTGGTTCATGGGTCCTTTTCCATTTCATCCCTACCACGTAACTGCATAATACCCCGAGTCCCTTTCCATGCCCCCCTCGCAACGTTGAATACCCTGGGCCCTGGGCCCTTTGCACAGGACCGTACTATAACCTCTCTTCTTCTATTCCTCTCCATAAATTCCCCCCCACCAAGGATTCTCTCTTCCTCTCCTGGTCTCTCCCACTCTCGACTCGCCAGCAAGGCCCCCGGGGGCATTCGGGCCCAAAGCACTCGCTTTCCAACCAGTCAGTCGGGGCCTGCCTTTCGAAGAGGCAGGTTGTTCACGGAAGTGGGGTATACACCTTGTTTATAACAACAGTTTCTGTGCCTTTTATCATCGCCGTTCATCGATCGCAATGATCCGATCGTGTTCTTCGATGTGATATGAAATAGAGAGAGAAACAAAGAGAGAGAGAGAGAGAGAGAGAGAGAGAGTTTCGGAGTCGCGTATTTAAACATTCGAAACCAACATGGACTTGTTATAAAAGAGAGTTTAGAGTGGAGGCAGGATCATGCCGTAACGGTTCTAGCTGGACCAGACTTTCGCAGCGCAAAGGCAGTTCCGAAGAGTCGTCGTCCGTTTCGTTCAGTTTCTCAATATTTTTGTTTCTCTATTTCATTTTCATCTTTTTCCCCAAAAAACTATCGCGTTCACATTATACTCCAGTAACGGCGGTACCGTTACGTTACCACCGTATGTGCGTAACATCACCGGTTTCGGTATAAATATATCGCAGTTACAGTTTAGTGTCCGATATCGGAATACGGATGAACATATTCATATATTGACAAGATGGAGGTGCACAACCAGTACCATATCAGTGCGATATCGAACAGGATGAATCACATGAAGTGTTTCCCTGTCGACAAAATTGTAAGTGACGCGTATCCTCCGCTATCTTATTTAACTGATTTCTAAATCTCTGTGTCTCTGGGACAATTCGCGAGGAGAATCAGCGCGAAATAGTTATCCGACGGAACCCGGACTCGGTAGCTAGCTCCTTCACGGCTCCAGTAGCTTTCTTCGTTCGAGACTTGGACCAGGTTTGAGAAAGTGACGAGACCGAGAGTCATTTTCCATTCCTGGCTGAAAACCTGACAGATGTATTTCCCACCGACGAATCGTCCACCGTCTTCATATCCGTTTTCTTTCTCGTTTACAGCATGCAGGAGGTGTCGGGGGACCTACGAGTGTACAGCAATGTGCAGGGTGCGGTGGTCGCATAGTGGAACGGTGGCTGTTGCACGCCCTGGACCGTTACTGGCACAACGCCTGCCTAAAATGTTCCTATTGCCACGCAGTCCTCGGCGATCTAGGGAGTTCGTGTTTTTCAAAGGAAGGAATGATCCTCTGTAAGACTGACTACACTCGGTGAGTCCGGAGTTGCTCTGCAATTGCATTAATTTAGCATTTTTTTTTCTTTTTCTTTCTTTCTTTAGAACGATAAAACGAAAAAAAAAAACAAAAAAAAAAAAAAACAGAGCAAGAGAACGACTCGACTCTGATCCCGATCGGTGAACGCGTACATAGGTACAGATAAAATAAGTTAATTTATGTATATCTGCAGGGTAGGTACCGCGCGGCGTTGCACAGGTTCGTATATACGTTTATATACGGTATAATTGCCCGGGACTGGTCCAAATTTAGAGGATTCGGGGTCACAAAGTAATTTAATGAGAAACAGACGCTGACTTAGTTACCCGTGCCCGGAATAGATCGACGCGCAACGTCAGTCTCTCTGTCCGTCCGACTGTCTGTCCGTCTCCTAACTAGCGGCCTTTTTAAGACTCCGCTAAGGGCCAATTATCAGTCGCTACCGTACTGCTGATGATGCACACTTTTTCTCTCTTTCTCTCTCTTCGTCTCTTTTTTTTTTTTTTTTTTCTTTTTTTTTCTTTTTTCTTTTTGTTTTCGTTTTTGTTTTTTCTTTTCTTTTCTTTATTATTCTTCATTTTATACCTAAATTCTCATCTAATTAGACCCAACGGTCAGTCGAGGAACGAAAAACGGGAGATCTCACTCTCTTCCTCGTACGATTTACGAACCCGGGTATACGGGAGCCCGGTAGACAGTGCCGATAGCGAAAAATGAAAACCACCTCCGTAATATGCACGTTGGTAGACCCAGAGCCGAATGACGCACCCTGCAACTCGAACGTCAAGCCCAATCATGTTGATTCAACAAAGTACGTACCAAATTGGTGAAATTTGGTATTCGTCCAGAGCGGCGCGGTGCGGCGCGGTGCGGCGTGGCGCGGCGCGTGGGTGCCAGGCTCGGGGGGTATTCTGGAAACGGTCTGATTGCACATCTAGGCCAAACCGACTCCGGTATATCCACGGGATCGGAGCGATCCAGCGGAAAGTCAGTAACTGATTGGCCGCGTTTCTAGTTTCTACCCGGTAGGTAGGCGGGACTCGGTCTCGACCATGGAAGAAGGGGGTGATTGGACGCATCCCCGCGGTGATTGTGGCACCCCTTGAATATACCCCCCGTTCACCCCTGCTTCATACCCCTCGTCACCCCTTGCCTTGGTACGTCACCCCCTACGTGGCTGTAAATCGAGTTTACCCTCTTGCCGGAGCGCAGCCCTTCAATCAAACTGATTGAAACATTTCTTGAATTCAAAAGAAACGACGACAGTCCCTGGCAATGCCACGGTCTGGGTGTGGGTCTCGTTCTCGCTATGGCTATGCCTCTGACTCTGGCTCTGGCTCTGGCTCTGGCTTCTCGTGTGGGTATAGTATAAACCCGTGTATGCGCGGATCCGCGGGACTCTATATACGTGTCCCATACTTCGCCCAACGTTCGCTGAAAAGATACGCGTGTGCGCGACCAGATCGCTCCTATATATACACACGTGGAGAGTGAAAGATAGAGAGAGAGAGAGAGAGAGAGAGAGAGAGAGAGAGAGAGAGAGATGAGAGAGACGTCGCGGCGCCATTAGCGCGTCGTGGTCAAATATTGATACGGCACCGTCACCCTCCCGTGATCAGTACTCGAGATCGTTGAAATCGTTGGTACGCGAGTTGTTCGAGCAATGCGAGGCGGGAAACTGGCGGGGGATAACTCGAACTCGAATTATAGATACCCGGAAATAATATCCGGGGTATAGAGAGCGATCTGTTGGAGCATATCGTCACGGTTTTTGTTTTTTTAGAAAAGTGCGAAATTACAATCGCAGGTGATTTCGGATTCGAAAGACGCGTGTATAGGTCCGTAGAGCATCTCGGCGTTGGATAAGGGAATAGAAATCCCGGGTTTAGGGGTTGGAAGGGAACAGCTTCTTGGTAGTCTCTCCTAGCTTCGTATCTTGACTGACCGAGCTGACAAGACGTCAAAGAATCGCGAGGCCGCTAAGCGAATACAAAAGTAGGAAAGAACGAGAAAGTAAAAGGAGAAAAGAACTACGGGGATGAAGAGGAGAAGAAGAAAGAGAACCAGACGGAAAGTATTTTCTCGAAAAAGTACACAATATATATATTGTCTATAGACCGAGTCATTTCGATTCCGGCGCAATATGATAAATTGCTAATTTTATTCCGTACATATACGTACGGGGGTGTGTGTGTGTGTGTGTGTGTGTGTGTAGGGGTGAACACTCGGGAATAACAAGTTGGTTGTGTTTCGTACCGGTGCACGGGTTAGTTAGGCATTTTTCGGGTAACACGAGTCTCTTATCCAGTATTTTCGAGGACATTTGTCAAGGGGTTTGAGTATAGGAACGATAAGGACTTCGTTATGGGCGCCTTTGAAGTTGGTCGCGTGTTGCTCGTCGGAGTAGACCGATATCTCGTAATATCTTGCGAGGAGAACTTAATTACAACCCCCTATAACCCACCCTCGCCTCTTGTAATCGCCCTTAGTCCCGCGCACGCGTTGTTCTACGTCTCATTCCACCTTAATGCCTCCTGATCAGTTTATAGTTTAGCCATTTCGCCTGGTATAGATAAGCGTTTATCCTCATCGACAAAGCCGTCGTACACGGATATCCTATATTTTCAATTCTTCTCTTCTTCTCGCACCCCTGTTTCGTTCTCCGCGTGTTTGAATCTACCTTTGCTGACCGAACGGCAAATATCAATCAAAGGAATATTTACCAATTTCGAATATCCATATACTTGGATCGGTATTCGCGGGTCAGACCCCCATCCCTCGAAATCACGGGGTGGGGGGTCTTAATTTATCACCGTTCGAATAGCGGGGAGTATCAAACGCCTGCATCCCACGGTCAAACGAATTAATTCCTCTCTATTTGCTGCCGAAACGTTTGACTAACTTTGGGAACCTGGGCTTGAGCTGCACCGCGTTAGTTTCTGAAACGTATGTGTACAGGAGAAGGAAAAAAGGAATTATAGCGTAGGGGTAGATTCGATTAATCGTATTTCGTTTTTCCACGGGATAGAGGGAAGAGGGAAAAACTCGCTCGAGTTTCCTTTTCGTTTCGTTTTTTCCTTCTTTTTTTTTTTTTTTTTTTGGTTCCCCGTTTTTTTCGTCTCTCCTTCTCTCCGCCTGCTTATCTCTCTTTTTTTTTTTGTCCATTTTACAAACTTGTCACCGTGTCGGTTATTTTTCAATTACAATGTGAAAAACAAAGGACGAGGAAAGAGAGACGCTCGACGATATAAATGCGACAAAGGAACATCATCGCGAATATAATTGACGGACACCCAGCGTCAAAGCTTTTTAACATATACCGCCGTCACTACCTCTGCATGCTTTTTATAAATTTCAAAATCACATTACCAACGAAAAGTGAAAACGTTTTCATTCCCGGCTAGCCCTCGACGAAGAAACACTCTCAGCTCGGTACTACGTATAATACAACGCGTTTATCGATACCGCCAATTTTTCTAATCAATTCCCAGTCTTCTCGGTACGACTTCATATCTACACGCGACACATTCGCAATTCGGGATCTTTACCAACGTTTGTAATATACGTATACATAAATACGTATGTAACCGCACAGAGCAGAGAGAGAGAGAGAGAGAGAGAGAGAGAGAGAGAGAGACACACACCTCACCTCTGATAAGTGTGAAAAGTTATTTCGAGTTCAGTGGAGATCAAAAGGGGACACAAATCACTTGGAAAGCTCAGATTTGTCAGAGAAATGTTTTATTTTGTCGCGGATTAAGTTCTACGGCTGTATATGAAAAAGGGGTTGATACGAAGGGTGGTTCTTTTTTTTTTCTTCTTCTTCTTCTTCTTCTTCTTCTTCTCTTCTCCCCCTTCCTCTCTCGCTCTCTTCTATCTATCTCTCATTCAACTTCTCATCGTCTTATTTATATATACCTTCTTCGATACGAGATATTGTGAAAACGGTCGTATTAGTCGTCGGCGTAATACATATTAGCCACGCACATTATACGGGGTACAGAAGTATAAGTAGACGAAGTATTTTGTTTAATCTTATTCAGAGGTGTCAGTGGATTTACTCCGAGTCTTCAAAGTCCCTTGGTATACCATAGTTATGCGTATATAGTTATATATACACGGTTTGATACGTGGGTGTGTGTATATAAACGTCAGTCCATTCGTCGGCTGGATATTAGAAGGCGTTTATATATCCAACCGACGACAGGTTCTTTGAGGGTAATTATAGCTCGTTATAAACACAAACCTTTAATAACTTCTTTCCCTCGTATATATATATATATACATACATACATACATACATACATACGTATAGATTCTCTATATATTTTCTGACACGGTGTATAATTCACTTTCCAAAATTCTCTTCACGTTGGTGTATTAACATTTTTCGAAAGCAAGGGTATATCTTATCCGACGTTGCGACAGCATTGAATCCTTGTACTAGAACCGAGCGTGTATGGTATATATATATATATGGATATATATAGAGGTATACACCTACCTACATCGTGGAGTTTGTGCAGGGTAGGTAATTGGTATATCCTTGCCGTCAAAGGCACCTTTAATCAGTTTCGCTAATGGCGTAATGGTCTCTAGTTGTCTTTAACAATCGCCAGGGCCCCGAGTTCACCCTCTTTTCTAAGGGCGCTTTTTGCACGGAGTCTCCGCAGCCAATTGAATGGTTCGTTATCCTTAGAATATCCCTTAACTCTGATACTTTGTATAACTAACTTATATTCTTAGCCGAAGAATACATTCGCTCGGTAAAATATCGTTTCGTAAATCAATTTGGAAGAAAACGAAGCGAAACAAAAAAAAATAAAAAATAAAAACAAAAAATATGGAAAAATAGGTAAACGGGTACGCGTTATATACATAGTAATTTTTTTCACGGAATAATGGAAGGTGTATGGAAATTGGCGTTCTTTGACGCCTCTGTTGGAGCATTTTTTCTCTTCTGCCTTTTTTTTTTTTATTGTTTTAAAATTTTTTTCTCGTGTCTCTGTCGAGAGGGAGGTTTAAAAATGTCCGTGTTTTACACCGTTTTGCTAATACCAAAGGGGTGCTAGTACCTACTGGGTGCAGCTGGAGAGCCGCAGGTTCGTTAATTGCCGGATCGGACGACGGTGCGTACGTATATATACCTGCCTGCCTACGCTCGATCACAAAGTTTGTTATCTTTATTTTTCGAACAAGCTTTTTACGCGAAACGAGCGTATTTTCGCGGTTGGGAGCTTGAAAAAATATCAAATGTACGAAACAAGACAAATCCTTTTTTATATACATTCAATTTATATTCATTAGGGGTGCGACAGGATGACGCGATGTAAATTCGTTTGAAAAAAAGATAACAAAAGAAAAAAAAAAAACGCATAATCTTATTTATTTATTTATTTATCCATTTTCTTTTTACATGTATGTATGTATGTGCATACATACATACACACGTGTATACTAATACCTGCGGATAGTATTTATTCAGATCGTTTCTGGATACCTACTCGGTTTTGATAAAATTGTGAAAAAAGAAAAAAAAAAAAAAAAAAAAAACAAGAAAGGGAAAGGGAAAAGGGCAAGGGGTGGGGTAGGGGTAGGGGTAGGGGGTCGTAGAATAAAATATGTTAAAGTAATATAACATCACCAATAATAATGACGGTACGTGCCCGCAAAAACGTGGATAGCATAGCCAAATAGCCTTGAATTCGAATTGCGAGGAGGTGACGCCGCGTTGGCGACGTCGCGTCGTTTCTGCGCGCTTCGCAGGGTTACCGGCGGGATGGGCGATGGGGGGTGGGGGGAGGAGGGAAAGAGCCAACCTAATAATCGCGATCAGCCATCGCTTATGTGTGCGTAATATATCAAATTACCTTTGCATGCCTCGAATGATAAACGTCGACCCGGACGGAATCTTCGTCTTCCTATCTCGAATTACGAGAAATAAGTATATATAGCACGTATATAGTATATATGTGAACGTACGTAGTACGTATGACCGAGGTCTGTGGAAGTGAAAATTGATTTTTGGATCGAAAAAACGCTTTGGGATTAAAAACAAAAAGAAAAAAAAGAAAAGAAAATGACCAAATTGAAAATTGTTCGAGTTATCCTTGAAAATGTTGGGAATCTTCTTTCTCGCCGATATATGGTTGAATGAAAAGTAAAAACTGGGTAAAGTGATCGCGGAGAAATATCGCGATAAAAGATGTAAGACGAAAATAAAAGGAATCTGAATTCTCCGTAGATATTATGTATACTATATATACATATATATAGCTATAGCACGGTATAAGTTTATATAGGAGATCGAATCGAGCACTGCAAACATAATTTATTGGAAATATTGTATACATGAGCCAGCCCCACTCCATCCCCTTGTTATACAGGTACACAGATGCGTCTCGCTTCATCCCTGGTAATTGCTTATTAAATTCCTAGGGGTTTGAGGTGCCGGGTGGTGGGAGACGCGGAGGGTAGAGAAAGAGAGAGAGAGAGAGAGAGACTCTGTACAAAGGTTATGCTATCTATACGTATATACAGAGTAGATGGATGGATGTATATATATATATATATATAGATCGAAAGAGAGAGGGAAAGGGAAAGGAAGGCGTCGGGAGGGGGTGCAGGGGGTTAGATGTCGGGCAGAATTGTTTTCCTGTTACCATGAAAATATGCCCGGGGATCTTGCCCGGGTAATTGGATTATTAATTAGATTGTTAATGAGACAGATTTTGCGTGAAAGGGGTTCGCAAGAGGAACAAAGGACTTTGTAAGCTTTGCAAAGTCTTGGCAAACTTTGTTTTTCCCTCGACGTCGGTACTACACGAATACCTACACCTATACATCTATTTACTATATATGTATGACATGTATATATATATGTGCTATATATCGTACATTATATATACCGTATATTATGTATTATACATGAAATTAAATTTTATTTTACCTTTTTTCTCTCCCGTCTATATATACCGTGTACAATTCTTTTTACACGAAACCCCCACGCGATCTCTTGGTCTTTTACCAATTCCCTTCTATTTATGTCTTCAATTCGCGTCATCTGATTTTCTACGTTTCACGGATTCTCATTTCGTTTCTATAATAAAACTCCGCTCCCGACCGACGCCCGCGGTTCGGTCATATCAAAATCCACCCGCATACATACATACACACACACACACACACACACACACACACACACACGATATATAATGCACGACTCTCTCTCTGTATATCAATTTGATTTTATTGTACACATAATATACGGTATATATATATATTTCGAGCATAGAAAAAGGGCAAATTTCTCTATTCCTCATCCGTCCGTCAACTTTCACCTGATTTTCGCGTCCTTTTGGGATACACCTCTAGACGGCCAACCCCCGCGATATATGCATACGTGACGCGAGGACGAGGACGAGGCGAGTTACGGTCCGGAATTGAGCGCGAAAACGTGTTAATTACTATTTGCGAGATTAATTACCGGTTACATAAATTGTCACGCAGCTGGACCGCGCCGAGTCCCACGTACGCCAGAGAGAGAGAGATAGAGAGAGAGAGAGAGAGAGAGATAGGGAGAGAAAGGGATAGAGAAAGGGATAGAGAGGGAAACCCCGGCGGTGGGTCTCTCTACCTCTCTTCAAGCAAAATACAGTGTTAAGGTCCTTTTAACATGTAGATTGCCTCTAAAGACTTTCTGATTCCTCGAACACTGATTGGACGATTATTTAATGCCATATACCTTACCGGGGCAATATCATAGCTATCTCCTTCTCTCCGCGGGTGGGAATAAGAAATAAGAGAGAGAGGAGAGAGAGAGAGAGGGAGAGAGAGAGGGACAAAGAGAGATGGGTTAAAAAATACGAGAAAATTAATAGGCGATATTGGACCCCGAGGCTTCTCGCGGTACCATATACATATACCTACATATATACATCTACATCTACATCCACCTCGACTCTTTCGTGTCGCGCTTATGTTGTACCTCCATCCAATCGCATTTAATGGCACGAAATTACACCGAAATTTGATTTTAATTTAACCTAACCGTCGAATACGTATTCAAATTAGCTTATGTGCTGCCGGTAAATAACGAGTTTTGGTTACACTGTACGCACACACACACACACACACACATGTATAATACACGTCCTGTATATATATATATATTATATATATATGTAACGTGAAATAAATTTCACTTATAATTATTATGGAGATCGGAGGACATTTTTTTTTCTTCATTACAGGCCCTAAGCTCGCGTAATAATTTATCGGAGGTTGAACGTTTGTTAGGGGTAGGTATATAAAGTAGGTTTAGAACTAGGGAAAAGGGAAATCTTTCACGCGTGTATTATTCTTCTCATTCTTCTCATTCTTGTTCTTCTTCAGGCGAAATTCAACCGCCACGTGTATGAGAGAAGTCGCGGTAGAGCAATTCCTAAGCTAAACTGAAACATTCAAAATTCTCGTTTAAACTGTTGGGGTGGGCGGTGGCGAGGCTGGCTACCCTCAGGGGTGCGCGGAGGGGTTATAATTTTAATGACGGCGTGTCCGCGCGCAGACTATTAAGAATACGCGTCGCTAGAAAGTTTTAACGAGACGCAGCAGCTCAGTCCCTGTACCCAACGTCACCACCGTGTCGAGCCTTCTCTCCTCTCTCCTCTCTCCTCTTCTCTCCTCTCTCCTCTCTCCGCCTGCAGGGAGTACGAGGAGAACCGTGAGGAGGAAAGGGAGAGGACATCGTTGCTTATGCCTCTCTGCCATTGCAGAGGTGACGTCGGCTGGGGGGGGGGGGGGGGGGGGGGGAGGGCTAGTACAGTATACCTCGGAAAAGAGAGAAGACCGAAGACCGAAGACCGAAGAGTGGAGAGAGGAGAGAGGAGAGAGGAGAGGATTATTATGTATTTTATAATGATCTCACAACAAAATCGCAATTTGCACGGCGCAGTCTCGTTTCCCCCGAGGTATACATTATACCTCGCGACGACTCTTTTACCCGTGTTGAATATACTCTACTCCACACTTACCGCTCTACGTGTACTCTATACTTTATATCGCAGCTTCGCCTTCGCCGCCACTTTCGTCCGTACAGCAACGTGCGCGCGACTTGATCCCGGAAAACTGGTGTAAATTCTTTAATCTTATACAATTATCATCTCGAGTCGATTTCTTTTTTTTTTTCCCCCCTGTAAATTTGTTCGAAACTTCTTTGTAGTTAAATTTATTGAGAGAGAAAGAAAAAAATAAAATAAAACCCGTCATTCGGCGACAAGAACCGAGGCGGGGAAAATCGAGAAAGATATGCGGGCTTTGGGTATGTGAAAAAATGCAAAAAAAAAAAAAAAAAAAGAGAGAAAAAAAATGAGGAAAAAGGTAAAAAAAAAAAAACCTACTGGAAAGAGTGGAAAATGCGTCTGATTGTACGCTATTACCGAGGGAACAGGTCGTTACGTGGATGGTTACTTTTAATGGGGTTGCTGGTCGCACGCACACAGATGAGAGACCGACATGGGAGAAAGGGGCGATAGAGGGAGAGAGAGAGAGAGGGAGAGATTGAAAGAGGAAAGGAGGATAGGAGGATAGGGGTGTAAAAAAATGAATATAAAAATACGTGAAAAAAAAGAAAAAATGGATTCGAAAAATTATTATTTTTTTTTTAACAAATAAAAAGAAAAGAAGGAAACACGCTGCCAACCTCAATTATTATATGTACAAAAAAAAAATATGAAAAATGACAAAAATGAAAAAAGAATTAAAGAAAAATAACAATCCTGGATCAATGAGCGCGGTTGTTATAGTACAGTACAATATTAATGAAAGAGCCTCCCTCGCTCGCTGCTTGATTTTCACTCTCGACCCTCGTTAATTATGTACAATATATATACCTATACATATATATATATATAATATATGTATATAATAGTACGTGTGTCCGTGTACTCGTTCTTTTTTTCTCTCTCTCTTTTTTTTTTTTTTTTCATTTTAGTTACTCCTTTTTTATGATTATTTTCTTTCTCTTTTTTTTTCCCGCTCTTTTTTCTTTTCGACAGAAATTAACGCAATTAACGCGCAAACACGACGGGGGGGGGGGGACGACTTTAGATTTCTAAGAATTCTTTACTGTCCTTAATTATCACTATACGAATGCGATTGTCGAATTCTAACGCTTACTATATACTTATACGTGCAATGAAACCAAAGCGGACGGACCGACGGATATGCGAATTATTATCAATCGTAAGTCTACGTGATTGATATTTTTTTTTTGGTTTTTTTTTTCTACAATTTTTCTTCCGTTCAAAATCGTTTTAAAAAATATTTGAAGATACAATAAAATTCAAATATATACCAAAGAATTAAATTCGAATCGTTGTCCTGCGGGGTCACAGCGCGTGCCTCGAACTCTCTGTGCCCGGGGGAAGTGTAGTAACAACCTTCGGCCCTTAGCCAACCCCCGAGCAACGAGGCTAACGACCTTCCTTTATCTTCCGCACCCGCTGCGAGATAGTGTACTAATACATACATACATATATATATATATATATATATATATATATATATATATATATATATATATATATATATATATAGGTATTATATATACACACGTATACAGTATATAGGTAGGTTAAAATGGCGGGGTGCCACCCTTCCCCGAGATGATCATCGCGCGTTGCGATCAGCTGTATACACCCCGTTTTTTTTTTTTTTTCTTCTTTTTTTTTTCCTTTTTTTTCTCTCTCTCTCCTTCGCTTTTCTATCTACTCGTAATTTGGTGAAAATTTACCCCGATGGGTAAAGATTTTGAATTTTTCGGAAACGTTCAAGTCGAGAATATCGAAGCTGGGAAAGTCCGAATGAATGTATGATAAAAGATAGGACATCGGCAACGGTTCGAAAATCACAAGTGTAGACTATCCGCTAATGTGCGTGGCCACGTATATCTCTAGGTAGACAGAGGGATAGGGACGAAGAGAGATACCCTTATCAAGGCTGAGGCACGCGTCTCCTCATTAGCGTCAGGGGAATCCCCGCCGGTTCGGTGTGACAAAGATAGCGCACGCCGCTTTCGATGGGGGTTGCCGAGGGAGGGAAGGGAAGGGAGTGCGTCGGACAGATAGGGGTGAAAAATGCCCGTCGTGTGAAATCCAGAACGAGAGAGCAAGAGAGCGAAAGAGAGAGAGAGGAGTTTAAAAATTGGAATGTAAATTTCCAAATTTTATATTTATATACCTATTTTTCTACTTTCTTCATCTTTTCCCCATTTTTTTTTTTTTTTTTAACCCGTTTAAATAAGAGAATTTGGGAAACTGTTGCAACGATAGTCAGACCCAGACCTATATCCGTCTCGCGATCAAATAATAGAAAAAGAAATCCGCATTCCGCGTCGGGTTTATGGGCTTAATAATTTTCCTCGTTACATATCTCTTCTATCTCGCGGTTCTCCCGCGGTGGGTAGTTAGGTACTAGCTTTTTATCAGCGTACCTCTAACCCCCGCACGTATATACCTATTTATATATATACATACACCTATATACGCAAAATTCGTATTACACTCCGCGTACCGCGACTAAACTTTTAAATGGTTCGGCAGTAACAATAACAAGTTTCATACTTTATGGGGTACGGGTACGGGGTGCAGGTACTTATTGTATACCTAGAGGGTGCGTCACTCCGAGGATTATAATACCTTTTTTGTTTTTTTGTTTTTTTTTTGGTTTTTCTTCAAATGATACTTCGCGTTTCTCACAAAACTATATCATGTATACCTTTACAAATATTCCCATTTCTACTATATTCTTTTTATTTTTTCAAATTTTTCATACATTTGAATATTTTGTTGAACAAACCAAAACTTTCCGCAATCCGAGCGCGTGCAGTATGGTAAAATCGCGTAAATTGAACGTCTAGCTCGGTCGTATTTATGCGGTAATAAGTATCTACGTGTAAGTAAGCCAAAGTGTAGGGTAATCTGTATACTTAAAATACCCTGCGGTATACAAGCTCGTACGGAATCTCGTAAGCTCCGATTCCCCGGATTTCTCCTTCTTCTTCTTCTTCTTCTTCTTCATCTCCTTTATTCCTCCTCTTATTCGTCTCTTACTCCGTTTTATGGCTTTACGTACAGAACGAGACTATCTCATACAACAATAGATACACCCCGTGAATTATACCTCCGCGAGAAGAATACACGGGGGTAGATATTTCCCGAAGAATGTATATACATATATACGCTAAACAAAAGATTCGGTAAAGTTAAATTACTCTAGTTTTTTTTGTTTTTTTTTTAATTCCTCTCTTTGCGTGACGCCCTGGCTAAGCCGAGTTTAAGCCTCTTTCATATGGTATAAGAAAAAACCAGTAACTGGGGTTTATTGCTGATACACACGCCAAGGGAGGATGGCTGAATAAATTTATAGAAACAAATTAGAAAACAAATAAATGAATGAATTTATTTGTTACTCTTCTCGTTTGTGAATATTGAAAAAAAATAAGGCTCGCGTTATAATTCTTTGGAAAATGATTAGTAAGTAATTATCCGAAACAGTTGTTCCGTATACAAGGCGTTAACCATCACCTGGCCATCTGTTCGTTTTCACCGGCACAGCAAACTCGCCAGGGCAGGGAAAAGGAATAAGCAGGCGTCAGCCGAACGTTTATTAATATATTTATTTTTTATTTTTTCTCCAACGAACCGAAGAGAGAGAGAGAGAGGTAGAGAGAGAGGTAGAGAGAGAGAGGGAGAGAGTGGGGCTTCGTTAATTACAAGTGTATCAAATTTGATTGATTAGCTGGGGCAGGTAATTAATCGCTCCGTATTATGACTTTCCATTAAACGACGATGCCTCCGGGAACGAGACACCTCGGTCTTCTCTCCTTGCTCCACGCTACTCGATCCTCATAGACTCTATGCCTCTACCACACGTATAGAGATATATACGCATTGTCAGGCTCGTATCACTCGAGATTCTATCGCGAGGTTTTTCACCACATCTCAAGTTTAGTTTTCTACAGAAACATCATTCGGACAGAGTTTATTCCCCTTTCTATATGTACCTACCTACTCGCATATTTCGATTATAAACACGTATCTTGTCACAGGTTTAGAAAACGGTTTAATTCAACTGTCAAGCCTATGACACAACTCGCCATCTCTCTCTCTCTCTCAACGTAACGATAACATTTCACAATCTATGATAATCCACGGAGTGGAAAATATATATTTATTTTTATTTCTTTTTTTCTATATACGAACGAACAGTTTGATTCGTTCAAATGAAATTAGAATTGACACAGTATGCCCTACACACGTATAAACCGCCTTTTATATTTGGGCATATATATATATATATATATATATATATATATATATATATATATATATATATATATATATATATATATATATATATATGTATATATATGGTGTCTCTGACACGGGTATACGGTATACCTATAGACGTAGGTGTATAGTAGTACACACATGGACGCGTATTACCTACACGTGAGCGAAACTGATCGATGTATACCCCCAGCTACCTTCGAAGAGGCTCGCGAGCTGGCGGAGGGACAGGCCGGGGAGACAAAGCATGCAATCAAAACGTTAATTACATTAAAATGAGTCCAAGACTAGACCAATCAGGCTCAGCTAGCGATGGCTGGGAGCTGAGAGAGAGTCCAAACTTTCAGCGATTGGGAAAACTGGATTACATTCGAGCGGAGAGACGAGGGAATTTCCGAAGAAATTTTCAAAAATACTTGAACCTAGTTTTCGAAACCGGGTAATAAATTCGTCATTTGATTTTCGCCCATCGATATACGATTTTTATTTTTATTTTTTCGTTTTTTCGTTTTTTTTTTTCTCTTTTCATAGAACAATGCGGTTGTTCGTAGCCATTGCTAGACGGGAGGCTAATATCTGAGGCAGTTCTAATATATAGGTTCGAGTTCTGTACATCGGGCCAAATTGCACTAGCGAGGTAATAGGAATTTTGATTGACTGAATTAAATGGTTATTGGAAAGGCGGGTTTTCTCTTTTTTTTTTCTTCCTCTTTTATTTTTTTTTTTTGTGTGTGTATCGATTAGGTATATATTAGAAGCGAGTTGAGCGAGTCAGGGGTAGTGGCGGTGGTGATGAGGTAAACGGAAAGTTAGAAAAAAATAAAAATGAAAAAACTCCTAGGTAATTTCTTGTCAAGTCTCAGCGAGAACTTGTTTCATTTTTACTTCTTTTCTTCATCTTATTTGGTATATATGTCTAAGGAAAGCCTCATTATCGAACTATCCGGATATATCGCAGTCTTATAATTTCACTTCTTAACGATCCGATCCTTCCGTAAATCGCTTCCATATATCACATATTAATTTTATGTGATACACATTCTGACTCGATATATATATATATATATATATATATAGTCATATATTAACGTTTTTTTTTTTGTAATCCACGTGGATCCAATTTATTATCATTATTATTAATATTCGGATCATTATTATTATCGTCAAATAAGCCAGTTTTAATGAAAAATAAACAAAATCTCGAACTCAATTTTCTTCTCTCTCTTTCTCTGTCTCTCCCTCTCTCTCTCTCTCGATTTTTTTCTTTGTTTTGTTTTCATCCCTTTACCTTTTTTAGATTTATTAATATTTCGTTCGATGTATGTATACGTAGTACATACACACGGGGTAAAATGGCCTCGAAATTGATCAATTTTGTTCTTCCGTGTCTCAAAAATTTGAAAAAAAAAAATAAAAGTGAAATAATTCTCTCCCACGTGCATGCCTACCCCTTCGTATATCCGTGTACGAATTTTGAACCGTTGAAAAGTTGCTCCGATATACCTATCGCGAATATTTTTCGCACACGTCTTTACCCCCCACGCTTGTCACATATTTAAAGAAATTCGTATATACCTATACACACACATACACACGCATATTAGGTATAATGGTTATATATATATACGCCTTTCGAAGTTCTCGGTCTTGAAACAAACAAACGAACCAAATAATTAGCGTAATTAAAGCCGGCCAATTTGCGCTCGAGACAATTAAAGAGGGCCGAGTTTGGGGGGGAGAGAGAGGAGGAGGGCTGCCTCATTAGCAGTCAACCGAATGTGTCGGAGAGAGAGAGAAACAGAGAGAGAGAGAATTCGCGAAAGGCGGAAAGTCGTAAGTTGTTTGTCGCGTGTTCTATAGACTCTGTATACCTACTATACATATATACCTATATATATATATACATAGAAATTAATTATTATAAAATGAGAAACTGGGAATAATAATATTATTCGGTTTATATCAGAGGTGGATTTTAGCGAGGCGAGATTTCGGAGGGGAAATTTCTTCTCGGCTTATTTCTTTATCAAATCGATTTAAGAGTTAGTTGGTACGATACTTATCGGTGTAACTACCTATAGATCGGGTTTTGTCATTAGCGCTAACCCGAGTCACTACTTAGGCACATTCCAGATACGGTCAGTCTTAACGAACGTCTGCCTAGCCGCTAATTAATAATCCAATCAACGCGTTCTAATTAAATACCTAAACTATAACAGACGGATATCCATACCCGACTTATACCCGTACACCATTTAGATTGAAAACTTGAGACAAACACCAATTTGCTAATCCTAATTATCTTTACGTATACTACATAGGATATCGATATACCTATTCTTGAATGAAATATTCTTTGTTTAATTCGACGATTAATTTCTACAGCGATGAAACGATCGGTGATCGAGATCAGCGCGGTATTCGATGAAAGAAAAAAAAAAAAAAATTGATTGGTACGGATTCGAGATTTTAACCGTTGCACTGCAGCGAGGTGGATGCGGAAGATAGTTATAATCGGAATCGTCAAAAGCGTTCGGATCGGATCAGATCGGACAGATAAATTTGGAATTTAATTATAGTAACTGTCAGAAAGTAATTAAATTAATAACAAGATATCGGGGATCCAATCAACCGTTGCAACCTTTAGCCATGTGCCTTTCACATTCCTGATAAAATAAATTATGCGTCCTTCGCGGGTTATGTATACACCCATACGTACTCGTAATGCGCGAACTCGACTCCACTCCACTCAACTCAACTCAACTCAACTCAACTCCTCTACAAAATATTCAGTATTAAATGACCGGTGATCGTAATTAGTGCTGTACCTACGTAGTACCTACCTCTACCGATAAGGCAAAGGTGTAATTAGCTCGGAGATCGTTAGCATCTAGAACGATTTTAGATACACTCATACATATGGTATACAAGAGATTCGGGAAATTTGATAATTCTCGTTTAATTGTTTCAACGGTTTATTAAAAAAAAGAGTCGTGGATCAAGTACGAGGTATATTACTATGCCGACGCGGACCTTGGCGACGTCTTTCCCGGGGGAATTTTCCCTCCGAAAGATAAACCCAACTCTTTCAACGTCTGTTTACTCTGTACAAGTGCTGCACCATCCAACCAGCGCCGGATGCACTGGCTCCTATTACCTCGCTGTATCCCGCACCTTCTTTAGCACTCCATAGTAGCAAACTGGTTTTAATTATTCGCTTAATCTGGCTGTGTTGTTAGTTCTTAGTTAGTCATCCACGTCCCCATACCCCATACCCCATACCCCATACCCCATACCCTATACTCTATCCTCTAGCCCCGTACCCAATGGACAGCAGCTTTTCATTCCCGAGATAGTTGGACCGGAGTGCCCGGAGATTTTATCACCTTTCAAAAGATACCGGGTTCTCTCCTGTGCTCCTGTTTCTTCTCATACAAGAAACTGCAGGGTACAGCTCAGATTTTCGACGGATGAAAAGCCGCGAATTAATTCCCTAATCTTTGGGATTACGTTGGGTGTATGGCGCGAACGGTTGTTTCATTTTGTCCCCGTACTGCCCCGGACCGTAAAACGATCCATTCTCATAGGAATTCTCTTCTTTACGATGTTTCAGGCTGTACGGAAGTACCGGGGCGTGTGCCGGGTGTGCCCAGACGATACCGGCCAGCGAATTTGTGATGAGAGCCGGGGGCTCGGTTTTTCACCTGAAATGCTTCACCTGCAGTAAATGTGGAACGCAACTCGTATCCGGCGACAGGTAAGAATCCGCGAATCCTATATAGTTCTTCCGAAAAATGTCCAAACTTATAACCGAGACGATCGAATGACACTTGGGAAACCTTTATTCTTTGTCTGTGCAGATATTGCCTTTTGGCCGGTGCGCCGGTGTGCGAAACGGACTGGCACAAGATGGTGAAATCGTCGGGTGTCGGTGCGAGTGGAAACGGGGGTGCCCCGGTGAGAAAAGGCAAAGTTGGGAGGCCCAGAAGAAGCAGAGACTGAGCCGCCAACCCGGTCGGTCGCCCTAAGAAGGTCCAGGCCTCCGCTCAATCGGCACCTACCTCATCAACGGTTGTACCACCCTTAAACCAGGTAGACGTTGTGGACGTAGGAGTCGGTATTGGGGTCGGGAGCGCAGAGACCTACTCTCCGCCACCGCCGGGTCCACAGAACAACTTTGGTCATCATAATCATCATATTCAACAGCAACAGCACATACAGCATCCGCACCACATTCAGCACCAGCATTTGCATCAACACCACCCGCACCACGAGAACCAGCATCAAATGATAGTGCCGATACATCATCATCATCATCATCCGGGTATTACGGGTGGTCAGCATCACCACCATCACGGTTCTTACCAGGATTGGAACCACTGGTCGGAGCCATGTGACTGAAGTCCTTTGCCGATCTCTTCGAGAGTTGATTGAAAAATGAAGGAAAGAGAGAAAGAAAAGAAAAGAAAAGAAAAAAAGAAAAGGGCAGAGAAAACGGAACTTTTCCTAAGAATGATGTGTGGTAATACAAGGTATATTTACGTTTTTTATTTATATCGAGAGTGTGTATAAACCAGAAGCCAAAGTGAATTATAGAGACATATACGACGACGAGGAGGATCGCGTTGCGATATATATATGTTCGTATTATATCGCGTTGAACAACCCCTATTTACGGTGGCGAACAAGTTCAAGTTCTTTTTCTTTATCGTTATAATTATATTTCTATACTTATCGCGACTGTTTCCCTACATTTTTTCGAGACTCTTCTCATTCGTATGGTGGTGGCTGGACGGATGCGATCGTTCGCGATCGGTCCGCGAGTCTTGTACGAAAGCAACGGTTCTTCGAAGGAAAAAGAAGAAGGAAAAAGAAAATAAATGATATGAAATGACGTAAAACAAAAAAATGAAAATGAAAATGAAAATGAAAATGAAAATGAAAATGAAAATAAAAATAAAACGAATAGAAACAATTTTCTCCTCTTCTTGCCTGTGAATAATAATAATAATAATAATAATAATAATAACAATAATAATAATAATAATAATAATTAAAGGAAAAACGGAAGTTGAAGAAAAAAGAAAGAAAAAAAAAACACTTACATGAAAAAAAAAAATTAAAAAACGAAAAAAGAAAAAAAAAGTACGGTAATTTTTTTCCCTTCACGGTGTGTGGCGACGACACGCGTTTTTTTTTTTTTTTTTTCTTTTTTTCACGCGACACGTGTATGCAATAATGAAAGAATTGCACGTAATCGCATATAGGTATATCGTTCGTATGTATACATCGCACTGATTATCATCGGTCGGAGATCAATTGAACAATATTAGATAATTAAAGAATCGAAGAATTAATGGAAATGAAAAAAAGAAAAAAAAGGAAAGAATAAAATAAATAACCAAGATAATTAATCATCGCGGCATAAAGTATTTAAATATATATTTTTATTCAAAATCAATGATATGTGCTGTAATAATATATATATATATATATATATATATACCTGTTACAACAGATGTATGATAACGAATTGTACACTTTAGGGTATTATGTACTTACACCGAATCGTGGGGGAAAAAAAAGAAAAAACACGTATTCACTCACACACACACACACACACGCACACATACACAGAGAGAGAGAGAGAGAGAGAGAGAGAAAGAGAGAGAAAGAGACACTGGATACGAAATGAATAATATCTGTATACTGCATGTGAGAAGAAGCGTGTATTGAATTATTGTACATATAGTCTCAGATCTGTAATCTTTGCTCAACGGGTTGTTAACGCGGCGTTTAAGAAAAGGTAAAAAAAAAAAATATAATAATTTCTTTTCTCTTCGTTGGAAAATATATATATATATATATATATATATATATATTTTTTTTTTTTTCTTTTTTTGGCACGATTTCCAGTCACGGTCTATATCGGTAATAATTGTTTGTCTTTTGAAAATCACCGAGTCTTTTGTGCGATATTCAAGCCCACTCACAATCGGACACCCTGCCCTGCCCTGCCCTACCCCCAAAACTTCGTTTGGCTTTAACTTGACTTGACCTATAAGTTCGTTAAGTATCTCTTGTTTCCGTTTCTAGCGCGGTTAATCATTTTTCATTCGACGCCAATTTAAATCCTCGAAAGAACTTCCTAACGAACCCTTTCTCCCCCCCCCCCCCCCCCCCCCCCCTCCCCCCCGCCCGGGTTTAAATCAGCGAAGTGGTATATATATACTATATATACAAACTCTGATTTATTTATTTATTTTTCTTCTTTTTTTTTATTTTTCTTTCTCGTCTCTCCTTATTATTTCTTTCCGTCAATTAATTATTCGTTCGATATACTATATAATGATGATTTCTATATATATATATACACGAGGTATAGTGAAATTAATTGAAGAGACGATTTATACGGGGAAGCAGCAGCGACGACGCGACGATATTTTCAATATTTTACAGACAGTATTTATAAACGCAATATATGTTTGATCGTTTATTATATATATATATATCCTGTAAATAAATATTTAGACGGTTGTTCGTTCGGGTTTTTTGAGAAAAAAGTAAAAGAAAAGAAAAAAAATTGAAAAAAAAAACAAAAAAAAAAAAAAACAAGAAACAAAAAATTATGAAAAACAACACAAAAAACTTCGAATAAATTCGTCGTATAAGCAATAAAAGGAAAAAAAAAGTAATTAAATTTTATGATAAACGATCATCTTACGTAAGATATGGTATATACATTACATATGTATATTATATCTGCATAAGATTTTAAATGAAATAAAAATGAGCGGGAGAAGTGGGGGAGATGAGAAAAAAGAAAGAGACGAATAAATTAATGAATATGATACGTTTATTTACATATTGTTGTATTGTAAGGTATAAAGAAATACAAGAAAGATGAAAAAAAAAAAAAAAAAAATGGAAAAATCTATAAAAAGAAGAAAAAAAGAAGTAAAAACGAACCTAGCACTGACATCCATGACATACCTTTTAATTAAAATATAATTAACTTGATTGATTTATCGTGAGAGAGGGTTGCGAGAGAAAAATTTAGTGTGTGTGAGATGGAGAGAGAGAGAGAGAGAGAGAGAGAGAGAGATGTAGCGACGAATACATATTCTCAAATGTGAATAAATAAGAGATTGTAAAAACGTTGAGTTCTCTCTGTAAACAAGAGATAGAAATTTACCATTACACGGATATAATATAAAGAAAAAAAAAAAAAAAAAATGAAAAATGAAAAATTGACAGGGTCTCGAGCATCTGCAATAAATGTATCATAATTGTATAATCTATAAATAATTACATTCTCACGATGATATATTTAAATGACTTTTGAATCAATGCTGTTTTCATTTTTCAATCTATACACGTATGTACCTGTATATGTATATAATTTTCCATAATAAATATATATATATATGTATATACTATATATATATATATATATATATAAATATATATGATTGCATATAGATATAGATATCGATATTGATATTGATATTAGTGGAAACGCGTTGATTTGAGTAAATTCTGTTGATCATTGTACTTCGAGGGGATATGTGGGAAATAAACAGCATCGAGTCAATCGTCTTCGAAGCTCAATAAATCTTGGATGTAAAACCTACCTACCTACCTAATTACCTAATTACCTAATTACCTAATTACCTAAACCCTGATCCCTGAACCCTAAACCCTAAACTCTAGAACCTACCTTATACCTTGCCGCAATTGTTTCGTTTTTAATATGAAAAATAATCTCGTCGCATCTAATAATAATTCACACGTGATTATAAACATTTACCTACCTACCGAACTACCTACTACTATTACCACTACTACTACTGCTGATACTACCTAATACATACTATTACCTATCGCGTATTATATCGCCTACACTGCATTTTTAAAACACGTGTGACGTGCAGTGTACGCATATATTATACCATGTATTAGTTCCGAGGGGTTTATCTATATATTTATATAGGTATATATATATATATAATAGAAAAGAAAAGACGACGAATCTGGAATGGAGTAAAAGACAACCAAAAGTAAGAATAAAAAATAAAAGATAAAAGAAAGAGAATAAATTTAAATTACATGAGCAAAAAAAGAAAAAAAGAAAAAAAAACCAAGAATCGGACGAAAACTTATTTTTTTTTTTCACGCCGGAAATTATATACAATATGTATATATCGGCACACGAGATAGTACGTTACATGAAATATAACAACGATAATTGAAGAGAGGAAAAAAATAACAAAAATACACATACCCACGCACGAACACATACACACACTCACACACATGCAAAAAGAGAGAGACACATAAGTGCGCGTATTGACGCGCAACTTCTGGTAATTGTCTTTTCAAGACCGTTTATCGAGATAAAACAGAGAATAAACGAAAAAAAAAAAAAAAAAACTAAAAAAACTAAAAGCGAAAAAAGAAAAGAAAGAGATAAAAAAAAATGAAAAAAAAATATTACCTAGATAAAAAGTGTAATTTAAACTGTACATAGGTACGTTTTGTATATTGTTAAAATTTGTGTGATATAAATGGTTATTTACGATTAATTATTTCATTAATTAAATAATTCATTATTATTATTATTATTATTATTACTATTATTATTATTACTATTATTATTATTATTACTATTATTATTATCATCATCATTATTATTATTATTATTATTATTATTATTATTAATAGTTATCCAATGGCTGGCGTCGTCCCGACGAGAATTATCCCTTGATCGATATATATAGAGCGAGAAGGAGGAAAAATTGAAAGAAACAAAAATAAAAGAGGGGAAAAAAAAAAGGAGACGAAAAAAAAAAAAAGAAACCCTTCATATACTTGCAAAGGGACATTCATATCACACACGTATATGTATACTACCTATATACACCTACTCGTGGGAATATATGACGAGGACAGAGAGATTGGATAATATACCGATGTGAGCGCAGTATCGGTAGCTGCATATAGTATGTATACCTGCTGCAATGGATGAAAGTCATAGACGAGTCTCTACCTACCCTGAATAACGAATGATAAGGTAAAACGTATAGTTTTTTTTTTTTTTTTTTTCTTTTTTTTTTTTTTCCTCATAATTTAATTATTGTCAATTCGTACATTGATTTTCATATTTTATTCATTTATTATCTCGATTTCTAAGTCGGGGCAACGGGGGTTTTCCATTCTCCGGCCTCTTGTAAAATATATATTACGCCACCAAGTTTATTAATTAATAAAAAAAAAAATAAAAATAAAAATACAAGTTTTCATACGCGTCTTATTATATACGTATGTACATACATATATATATATACTATTTAAATATATATTATTACCCATTTTACGTATAATCATGCACCATATCTTATATATTATATATATATATATATATATGTATATAGGTATACACGATTCTGGGAGTCTGCATCCGCGCACGCGGTCGGATGATAACCAGAAGTTCTCCTCCCTCGCCTAAATTTCCCAATTACATATTATATATATATATATATATATAAACTGCACTCTCCCAAAACTATATATATATATAGCCACCTTTTGAACCGATATTTAGTTTAACCTACTGGCAGAGTCGTTAAACTCGTCTCCCAGAACCTCGAAAGGTAAGAACGAAGAGCGGAAGTAGGTATAGTTTTGTCGACGCCAAAAGTATAAAGAGAATGAAAATGAAAAAAATCAAAATAAAATCAAATATCTCTCGATTCGTTTGGGTATTTTTTATTTTTCTTTTCTTTCTTTTTCATTCTATTTTCTTCTTCTCGCCGAAACACGTCGTCCGCTGTTACACGTCTATAGGTATAGGTGTATCTATATGTATCTATATGTAGATATCTCAACGTTGTATAGAGATGTATGTACTCGATATACGTATATATATATATATATCTATACCGCGAGTCGCGGTGAATGCCAACATTTCTCGGTCTCGGGGCAATTTATTTGCCTGACAATTAGCGACGTCCGTCCACTTTACAGTGATTAACGAATATTTACATCTGTTATTCTTTTCTTTTCTTTTCTTTTCTTTTTTTTTTTTCTCTTCTTTTTCCACGATTTTCTTATTCCGTCCTGTCATTCCTTTCCACTTTGTACGCGGGCCAGGTGTAGGTATTCAAATTCTAAGTGCGATGTCTATCTGTAATGATTTTGTTTTATACATTTTTTTACATCGCATCGATCATCGAATCGAAAATATATATCGCGTATAAAATAAGGATGACTATGTTGTAACGAGAACGAAAGTCGACTCCTCATCGTGGCCTCTGTACCAGGTATGAGATATATTTGTATTCGCTGATTCTCAGGGGTGCCGGGTACCGTTGAACTTTACGTCGGTAGATTTCGACCCGTATTGTAGGTTTATACGTATATATATATACCTGCGTATATATACCATGAGAGAGAGAGAGAGAGAGAGAGAGAGAAAGGGAAACGGCGAGCGAGCGACTTGAAGCTGAGTTAATTAACGCTTTAGTCCGAGGTCTGATTTACGGAGCATCTAATTAGCGCGTCCGAGAACGATAAAGTATATATTGTGATTAGTCCTGGTACCCCGACGTATTAATACAGCTGAATGATGCCGAGGCAGTTCGCGCAACCCCCGGGCTAAATTTTCGCGTATACGTAGGGCTGGTTATCCCCGATATGTATGTATGTACGTATATGGGTGCTCGTTCGACCACCTTTCGAAACCATTATACGTATATACCTACATATATATGTATACATTTACATACGGTATATTTATATTAAAGAAATGAAAGAGGAGGTGAAAATGAAATTTTATCATCAAACTATACGAATATATGATAATGGTTTACTTTTTCGAGTAAAAAGCATTCGTTGGATTGAAATAAGAGCGCGCCCCCCCGTTCTCTCCGGCGCCCATCGTCCCTCCTCTTATGTATCCACTCTTAACGAGCTCCTCGCCGCTTTGAATAACGCGATACAGAGCGATTCGGGCTAATTACCAACCCTCAAACCCGGGGAGAAGAATCAAGATGGCGTGCACGAGCCACCTTCGTCCTTCGACGGTTTTACTCGCTCCTATTTTACTCCTACTCGCTTCTCTTCTCTTATCGTCTCAAACGGTAAACTTGAACGACGGTCCGTCAGTCGTCGACGGGCCCTTGCGGGGGATACGTCATTACTCACCTACCTCGCTCGAACGAACTCGAAACCAACACACGTCCGCGTATCCGTATAGCTATCGTTATACGCTCTACCCACACACATATACCTATACCCTACACATCGGGTATAAGATTGTATGTTACACGTGGGAAAGAAGGCTCAGTCTCTCTCCCTCTCTCTCTCACTGTACGTATTTATATGCATATATATATATATATATATATATACGTGTAATGCGCGTTTAACTTTCGTTCCCTGCTATACGCATATATATATATATGTATGTATCTATATACATATACATATATATATATATATATATATATATATATATATATATATATATATCAGGCAGGGCAACTTTTGAGCGAAACAAACGCGAATACGCGGTATATAGGTAACGTTGGTTCGTTCTATCCGTCAAGACGCGTGTCTGACGGTTGCGAACCCCGTTTTCTCTCTCTCTCTCTCTGTCTCCGTCTCTCTGTCCGTCTCTCTTTCTCTCTCTCTCTCTCTCTCTCTCTTTCTCTCTCTCTCTGGCCCTGATTTCTAACGCCTTCCAACGTCCAACTTCTGGACGTAATTAATTCTCGAGCTAACGCGGAATGCCATAATTAATTCTTGGATGGGGTTTCCTGAAGGGGGTTCTACTAACAATATGTATCCGATCCGATTAGAGGTCTGCAGGGTACTGTCCTACCCTGATACTCCACGGAAGCTATGCAATTAATTAAATTCACTTTATGTACATACACTAAGATCGTTAATATCTAACGACGAACTCACCACACTCCGCCATAGATATACCTATACCTATATGCCTATATGCCTATACCTGCCTGTTACCTCAAGACTCCAATTTTCGTACACGTATCGCAATTCGAATGTGAATCGACGGAGAGTCTAATCGTTTCTCGTATAGCCAGCAATTCTCGTCATTTTTTTTGTTAACGATTTTCTTCAAAAATTTCATCCCGCGATGAAAATTGTGAGTAAAACGATACAGGGGTGAATTCTTTTTACGGGTAAATACAATTTTTCGAATTTTTATAAACGTCTGTAACCTCCACCTGCCGCTTAGCAAATGGCAGATTTAATTAAAGATGAGATCTCCTTTGCGGCCTGGTGCCTCTCGTTCGTATTTTTAAAGCAAATAATTAATATTGTAATAGGCTATATCTCGCTTCTTCTACCTCTCGTAGTGTATCGTATATATATATACATTATACATATACATCGAGAGGTGGTGAGACGATGAGAAAGAGAAAGAGAAAGAGAGAAGGAGGAGGAGGAGGAGGAGGAGGAGGATGAGGATGAGGATGAGGATGTGGATGGGGTCAACAGGATACACCACCTGCCACGTCAAAGGTCAAGGTATTAAAACCGAGTCTAGTTTCAACGTTACGGTTCGACGACGCAGTTTGTGCATATATACCTCTATATACCTCCGTACCTCCATACCTCTATACCCCTATACACGCATATAGAAATATACAAGTGAATAGGTGTATTGTGTACGATTTACAGCGAGCAAAGAGCTAGGCCGCTGCATAAGGCCTTTAGAAAATTACATTTCACTGGTCCTCCGGATCGCGTTGAGCGGGTACTAAGGTAGGTAGGTAGGTAGGTAGGTAGATAGGTAGGTATATATATATATATACGCTTTATTATCCGAGTCTCGAATCTAAATTAAGTGTATTTTATTTAACTCTCATTCTGTAACATTACAGAGATCGGATCTATCCTACACTCTACTCACGTCACCTTCTCTATTTTTATTTTTTTTTTATTTTTTATTTTTTATTTTTTATTCTTTCCTTCTTCGCAGTTTCGTTACACATAGATACACATCTCACAATTTATACCTCTTTTGATTACCTACCCGTTTAATTCCGTCCTACGAAGATCGGTCTGATGCAGCTGCTTAATTTTTTTAAATCACGACCATGATATACTGTACAAGCTACTCTTGATGTATTTTTAATCGGCAACATTTTCGGCAACTGTATAAGAACCTCTCTCTCTCTCTCTCTCTCTCTCTCTCTCTCTCTCTCTCTCTCTCTCTCTTTCTCTCTCTGTCTGGCTTCAACGCGGTTATAACAATAGCCGATAATCACCGATTAAAATCTCATTATATAGGAAAGAAAAAAAGAGAAAAAATAATAATTACTAGGTAGTACGTAACCTGCGCAAGGCCAAACCAAGGCCTCTCTTTCCTTCTCTCGCTCTCTCTCTCTCTCTCCCTCTATTTTACTCTCCTTATTTCCAGACTTTTGCGTATTTTGTTAATATTTCGCAACTCGGTGGTTATCGCCGCCCCCGCTGCAATAGCACTTTCATTTCCATCGTTCAATTCGCGCCCGTACAAGCGATAGAAACGCGTGTGTGTTTATATATTTTATATAGTATATATATATATACATATATGTATATATGAATGATAGAGGCACGCATATACCTAGGTATACATATACGTGTGGTATAATATCTATCTATACGTTTATCCGCGGTAGAACCGACGTCGACGTCGACGGCGTCGGTGGGGCGCGAGGGGTGAGAATACAATTATTATTTTGAGTGGCTGCCGACGAATGGGGGGCGTGCTAATATTTTATTTAAGAGACAATCGCCTAATAGCGACCCGTTTCAAGGGGTAGATGACTGAGAAGGGTTTTCGGCGGGGCGAGAGACGCGGCAGACGTTACATTAGTAAATTAACTGTCCCGGGGTGTCGGGGTACGCTGCCTCCTACGAGATACAACGAAAAAAAAAAGAAAAAAAGAAAATAAAAAAAAAAATTATAATAATACTCCCTCTTCGCCAACGAGCGAAAAAAAGTATCGGTGAAATTTTTATACGAATTATGTAAACGGCATCGACCTAAATCTAAGAGAACCCGGCGCCTGACTCTTGGCAACCGAACGCACAGGCTTTTCTTCTTCTAACTATTCGTGAAAGAATTCGATTTCTGTATTATAGGAAAAAGTTTCTTTAATTTTGAAATTAGTACTCGTTTCGAATATTATATATTTTCATTTTTTTTTTTTTTTTTTTTTTTTTTTCTTGTCATTTCGGCGTAAGATCAGCTGTACCGTGCTCGAATGATTTTTGGCTAGTCGCAATAATTAGGGACTCGGAGCAATTTGGTATATATAGGTATATATAGGTATATATGGGTAGGTCGCGTCGTTTGGCTAACGTTTCGTCGCGAATCTCGAGAGCTTTTGTAAGCCTGCTCCGAAACACGTCAGTTCCAGTAAAACGAATTTAACCTAATTTCTAATTATTCCGCTAGAACGATTCTAATTAGTGTAACGCGCCCCTTGTATATATATCCGAACCAGAATCGTTCGCCGGTAAATAAGTCGCAGATTTCTCCTATAAAGGCCGATTCTCGTGCCGAATCAAAACACGGATATACAATTAACTTCAGTCTGATAATATTCAAATTCAATTTATTTTTCTTTTCTTTTCACTTTACCCCATAAACGAAAAAAGAATATTTTTTCGCAAAAAACACTACCAGTCTTCGATCCGTACGAGAAAATCAAATACACTATACTAACGTCTATAGTACGGATAGAGAGAGAGAGAGAGAGAGAGAGAAAGGAAGAGAGGAGAGAACTCACCAGTAAACACCCATCCCTTACCCTTCAGCCCACCACCCCCTCTTTCATTTACCAGGGAGTGTAGGTATCTCTCGGGCTGGTATAATTAATTATGTTGTTTTAATTATCTGACAGCTAATTAGGCGCGCAATTATGAAAGGCAAACACAACAAGAAGGTAGTTGGGTAGGGGGATGTTCACGTAGCGGCAGTGGGGGATGAAAACTCGCTTTGCCAGAGAATTGATAGAGGTGGAGAGTACCGGCTCCCGGGCTCTGCTCTACATCTACCATAGACACGTATTTCTACGTGTTATACTATACTATATAGGTATAAGTATATATATACACAGGGGTTCGTCGTCAAAATTACATTACACATATACCTATATATACCTATAATATATATATACGTATATATAAATACGTGAGAAAAAAAAATTAGCGATACAATTTGGAGAATTGCGAAATTCTTTCGATTCGTCCCGGATCAACTCCGTCTATCCGGACTCCTTTATCTTTCGACTGAACAGTGAAACACAACAAGGGACATCTCTCCCCGAGAGTATAGTAGATGTAGGTATTATAGGTGAGGTAAGAGAGGGGGGGGGGGGAAACCAATTAAAGTTTCACCCCATCAATTTGGTTATTTAAGATAAGTTGAGCCTAAAGAGACTCCGGGGCTCTCGAAGACGCCTGTAAGTTTTCGGCTCTTCTCTCCCCAGCTCTTCCTCTCTCCCTTGCTTCGATCTTCTCGCTCTACCACATTTACGGTCTTAACCTCGGCGACAAGCGTCCGTCAGTAATTGTTTGCCAAACTCTCTCTCTCTCTCTCTCTCTCTCTTCACTCCCGACTTATCTCTTTTTCCACGGATTTTGTCGTACCACATGTATACATACATACATACCTATATCTGACGCATCTCGAATCTAACGATGCCATGTTAATGGGGATCATTTCTGGGCTTAAGCTGTTTACCCGAATTAAGGGGATACCGCGGTAGATCGGGTCGGAGGTAGGTACACCGAGATCTTGAGTGCTTTCAAATTCTGTTCCATTGCCGGGGTTCGGGTATAGCTTGTCCGAAGTAAGCCCATCTTATTTACGGGGACTGGCGTCTAATTAGAAACAGGCCTTAACTCACTGCCCCAGCCACCCTCCGCTCCTCGCGTACCTATATACGGGATGTTTGTTTGAATTCCAGGGATTCGGACGATATCCTATAATGCATTCATTTATTGCTCTACTTCCCCAAGGCGACGTCCACGAATTGGAACAAAGGACAAACCGAGGGATGTAGAATTCGAGGTAAGAATCGAACGAGAGGCAAAAACCTCCGTATTTATCGTTCGATTTTCAACACCCCCGCGTGACGCGAGAGGGTGAGGAAATTTGCGATTCAAATAGGCGTATGTCGTACGGAATTCTGAACCTCGCCGATTATCGCCAATTTAACAATTTCGAGCTCGAAGCTTCTCGAGGAGGCTCTCTTCTCTTCTACTTTTTATCAGCGAGTCCTAATTTTCGCACACGCATACGCACACGGGTATCATACCGGGAAGTACACGCGGGAAATCCGAGGCACTTCGCGATGTAGAGTGCAGAAGGAAAGTCTAAATCGATCCGGTCCCATTCATTCGTTCATCCATTCTCCGCTCATGTATCTTTAATTCGTCTCTCTAGCTGATCTCCTCGCTCTTTCTCTCCCCTCGATCCTCTCCGCTCTTCCACAACCCCCGCGTCTACTTCTACCTCCTCCATTCTCCTCCCCGCATCACCGAAAGTGGCACTCTAGCGGTATTCCGTATCTTATTCAAAATATAACGCACTTCCCGTGTCCCGATGGGAGTTGCCGGGGACGAAGAGGGCGCGGTGGACCTCGGCGGAGGGTGGTTCTTGGTTAGCAATTAGGGGCCGACACGGGGGCCCACTTACCGGATCCCCAAGGGGTTCTCAAGCCCCAGAAACACACCGCAACCGACGATACGCGACGCGTTTAACCCCGAATATACGGAATTCAACTACAAATGAGAAATCGCGAATCGGGTATACGAATATACGGGCAGATTCCAGTCTCGCGTAAAACCCGATCGCGTTTTATCTTCTCTCTCTCTCTTTCGTCCTTCCCTCGCGATATTCGCACGGGACAAATTTCGGCTAGCCGAGGAACAGAGGCGGGCTAACGCGTCCGGTTGAGAGCTTCTGGTAGCGAAAGACGTAATGGCCAAGTTTGGCCGCAGTCTCATCTAAGTGCCCCATGCATCCCACACCACTGTTACGAGATGCTTTCGATCTCTCTCACGTCCAGGATATCCTCCGGTTTCCACTCTGCTAGCCAATTCAGAAAAGTTTGACAAAGAATATGAAAAATGAAAAGGTTACCGTTTCGCGTGTCGCTTAAAAGTGCAGCGCGGTCCGCGCGTACGGGAATGTCCTCGGTTTCTTTCCGATTAGCGAAGATGAAAATTCGACCGGACCGATCGAGCCCGCGGGAAGCTGAAAAAGTTTGGAAGATTTTCTCTCGAACTTTTGAACCTGGAAACCGCGATTCGACGACCGGAAAAATATCGGGGTGTTAATTTTTGAGGAATCGTTATTATTTTTCGGTTTGTTACATGCGTTATTATAGTTGGGTACACAGAGGTATTTCGTACACACGCAGGCACGCGGATATATACCGCGAGGCTTTCACAATAACAGGGCTCGTGAATAATACGCGGAATTACAAACTGGTTCCAGCACCAGTCTGAAAGCTCGTAAAATCTTGCCTGGGAGAAATCGATGGGATTCCAATTCGCAAAAATGGTACGCTCCGTCCCCGTGCCCCCCGTGCCCTGAGTCCCGCGTCCAAACTCCCTCAACCTCGACACTCCGACATCTCATTCAAAGTATCGCGGCTACATTAATGGATTAACAATAACGTAATGCGAGTTGTCACTGCGTCATGCCGGGAGGGTATGAAACGAGCGTTTTTCTCATTTTTTTCTCATACTACATTTTCAACGCCGAATCTTTACAATTTATACCTACAATATAGTATGCCGAGGCGCTCGTATACACGGTAACGCGAAATAAGATGAAATTATTTCGTTTCAACCTCCACCGCCAGACCAGAAATCACGAGGCTTGATCGCCGAGGTATGACTGTCCGTTAACGAGCTAACTTGTTAATTAAATCTCATCTCGGGAACCCGCCTGTTCTTAAATACTAATTAGCTTCACCATTTCGTACGCGAGATTTTCAGCTCAAAACGCTCCCCGTCCTCACCTCGATATCTCAGCTCTTCTCGTTTTGTTTTCTTTTTTTTTTTTTTTGATTCGTGTATCCGTACGCGTATACATATGTACGGAATTTGTGGCAAGAAGCGATAATCGAGTATTATATCGCCCGGGGGTTAAAGAGAATTAAGTCGCAACCTACAGGTGTATATAGCTACGACTACTAGCTGGGCTTGACTCCCCCGAGGAAACGATCGAGTCCCGCATTCTGCTCGTCATGCAATTCGATGAAGCCGTCCATTACTGTCGAAGCCTTTGAATAATTACCACTCCTAATTAATCGTTGGGTATTGAATTTTAAGCGACTTAATTATACACGCTATTATCGCTAGAACGCGTCGAGCGATTCATTCGATCGGACGACGTTTCCTCGTCTCGCTGTACCTTCTCCGAGTCGAGAATCGAAAGGGCATCATGGTAATGTTTGGAGAGAAAACCGAAAACCGAAAACCGAAAACCGAAAAAAGAAAAAAAAGAAAAAAATTGGAAATATCGAATGGTCATGGAGAATCGCGCGAAAACAGTAAAAATGACAAAAGTTTTTCAATCCGCGGGAAAGTTCTATACCCGGCGCCGCGGCGCTACTCTGATAGTATATGGTATGTATATGAGTATATAGGAACCGCACTAACGAGGCATCGAGTCTAGCAACGCCTAGCGTAGCATCGGCGCGGCGTCGATATCAACCGGATAGAAAAAGTTGAACGAGCAAGCACGCGTCGATATGAGGTTATCCAATTAAAAAACTGCCTTTGTACTATCACAGTTTCACCCCCCCTGCGATTCAGGACGCGTATTTTCCGACTGCCTATAGTATACTACTACACGTACTACTCAAACAAAACGCGAACCAACCAACCCCCTGCCTCATTCTCCGTCCCAGCTCTCTTCGTACGCGCAAAAGGCAATTTCCAATTAGTTGAAATTTTTTTTTCAAAATCACCTAACATGCTCACGGTACTGGCCCGAAAAATCCGGAGCTTAGCTCCTTACCGAATCTTCAGACACCCGATATTGGACAATCCTAATTATCTTTCGTTATCGATCCTCCCCTGATAATTAATTCTTCTTACCAAGACTTCGTCCGGCTAGCGCCTGGCACCACGCAATACAACTTACGCTTCGGATTCGCGTGAGTGCGTCAGAATCGCACCTAAGATCAAAGTTTGCTATTTTTTGTTCACTCGCGGGGGTGTGATTTGAGGGTAGAAAAAAAAAAAAAAAAAAAAAGAAACCAAAAAAGACTAAAAAAATTTCATTTTTTTTTTTTTTTTTCTACTTCGGAGCATCGATGTATACACACGGGGGCTGAAACTGTTAAAGGTCTGGTCGAAAGTTTGAGATTTAATAAACCCTGGTAGACAAGGAGGAGGGAGTCACGAGACCGGCTCACACACTCGGGCACATGCAAGATCCTCAGGCTCGAGCGTTGATTACCTTTTCTCCCCAGCGTCGCAGCCGCCTCCGACATTATTAATAATGAAACCAATACACCCCCTTCTCACCACCTCCTCCTCGTCGTTCTGCACAACCAGCTACGCCACGCCATGCCACACTCTTCCGTTATACCAGCTACCTCCGGCCTCTGCTTCTGCTTCTGCTTCTGCTTCTGCCTCTGCCTCGGCCTCGGCCTCGGCCTCGGCCTCGGCCGCTCGCCTTTAACTAAATTAATTAATTAATTAATTAATTAATTAGTTAATTAATTAATTAACGCCATACACCACGACTAATATGGGATACTAGAGGAACGGGGTGGGTACCGACTCACGCGTCTAGATACACCCTGCGCGAAAGAAAATACTCGTTTCTCCGGGACGAGAGATTTCGGTTCTTGGATTTCAGCCCCCGCGAGAACGAATCAACGAGTCATATGGAAGCATTGAAATTCGTGTATATCACCGAATTAAAGATCACCCTGATATATGTCTAGAGTTGGATTCGGAATCGCGTATATGGGATCGGTGAAACAGGTTGGAAACTGGAGTTAGCAAGACGTGAAACAAATTTCGTTAAAGGGTTGTATGTATACTCGCACGCGATACACGCGTGTAGCTATGATAAATAGTATCGAAAAAGTATAACAAAAGTAAATTCGATAGAAAAAAAATGAAAAAAAATGAAAAAAATGAAAAAAATAAAAGAAACCACACGTAATGCAAATGAATAAATTCGCGATGAGTGCGCCGGGGTACGGTACCTATAGCAATTCGGGTGGCACATACGGGTGCAGCTGTTCATTAGAATGCCTTGTCATGTATGAACGCGCTTCGATATTGGGTTTAAAAAAAGTGCTTTTTGATTACGACCAAATCACGTGGAGAGGGTAGAGAGAGAAAGGTAGGTAGGTAGGTAGGTTATAGGTATATGTACCTGTTTGCACGCACCCCGAGATCGAATATGGCGGTCCACTGACGGGGTGGCACACAATTTTCATATTAATTTTTATACCTTTTTTTTTTTTTTTAATTTATTTTCTACTAGTTCCCTGCCTTTTATTTTTCAACTGCATTCAATTCAGCATGAACAATGCCCCAGTGTATTGGCATTTCCCCGGACAAATATAACGAATTTCAAAAATTCAGTTCAGATACAAAAGGCGGATATAAAAAATCAAACGAATAATACTATTTATTATAGTCGCATATTCCTGCGGATATATACCTATATATACCCATACACCCACGGAAAATATCCGATGAAATTGTTCTCTCATACGCCGATGATACCTGAATCCAAATATACTCGAAAAATCGAAAAGACAAAAAAAGAAGAGAATTAGTAAATCATCTATAAATGATAGTTTTTTTTTTTTCAATTTTTCTCTCTCTCTCTCTCTCTCTCTTTCTCTCTTTCTCTCCCTTTCGAACCGGCGATATATATAATTGCGAGGCAGAGTTGTTCCCTGGCTGCGGCACCACCACCACGACCACCACCACCACCATGCCACTAGCAGAAAGAGAGAAGAAAAGCTGTGGGAAAGGGACGGGAAGCTCTACTCTCACCCCGATGACTTACTAATTGGAGGAGCCAATCTCTGTGATTGGTCCACGAGAGAGAGAGAGAGAGAGAATAGAAAAAGGCAAAAGCAAAAGCAAAAGCAAAAGCAAAAGTGAAAAAGGAAGAAAGAAAGAAAAAAAAAAAGACAAAAATGAGAAGAAAAAAGCGAGAGAGAGAGAGAGAGAGAGATGACGTTGCGAGGATTCAAACGAACGAACCTGTGAGCGCCGCACTCGCGTTCGCTCGCGTTGCTAACTGCAAATCTGCGTAGGTATATATCAGAGCTCCCCGCGGTGTGTATAGGTGTAATTTATTTGTTTGCTTGAAGCATTACCTTAATTGCGAGTAGGGCATCTCTAATCAGTAATCAGGGCTGCCCGGTGCCCCGTACGCGGATATCATCGCGGACCGTCGATAATGTACGAAACGTTGCTTTTAAACATGCCGGGGCGAAAACCGCGCGTGCAAAGTTTCAGCCTCTGATTTTCGCAAGGAAAGAAAAAAAAATGGATTTTTCTGTTTTTTTTTCTTTTCTTTTTTTTTTTTTTTTTTTTTTCCTTTTCACGAAATTGGCACGGTTCTATACGCTTTTGGTCGAGAAACAGTTCCCGCTATTCAGGGGTAAAAATTGATTCGATGAATCAGAATTTCGGCCTTCGATTTTAACCGGCGAGTAGCCTGAAAACTATTTCGCGAAGGCCGGGGCGATCTCGAGAGTCGTTTAAAAACCGACGGGTACCCCCCCCCCCCCACCCCCTTCGTCAAAGTGAACGATTATTACACGAGATTAGCTTGTAATGACGTAATAAATAGGTCAGCTGTCAAAGCGTTTGCAGGCGTGCGGGACGAATCGATTAAGACCGTTTTATTGTCGGTTCTTTGATCAAGTTCGACACCCGAGAGCCGAGGTATAGGGTCTCGAATATTATATAGATATGTGTGCGTGTGCGGGTGTGCGATTCGTTTTGGCGAATTTCATTCCTTCGGCTGCTCTCTACGGAAACGGGGATTTACTTTTCGGAATAATAAATCGTACAAATATTATCGTCAACCCTTTGCCTAGCCGCGTCGTCTATCCGGTTGGAGGTAGTTAGATCGCCGGGGCTTTTGGTACATCGTGTTTATCTTCCATTACGCTTCTGGCAAAGCAGATCATTGTCGACACCGTACAACCAACCAAAGTCCCCTCTTGCCTCGCGAGAGCTATTGTAGTAGGACATCGTCAGATTCTAGTCTCTATATAGTCTCGAGTGTGTGTTTAAGATCGTATTAATTTAGATTACTCCAGGAATTAACCGCGGAGACAAGTACCGAGTACTAGCGATATCATACGCATATACATTATACATATACATGCCCCCGTAACCATTCGTAGAAACTCTTAAACCGGCGTAAGACCCGTAATCGAAATGATCCGAGTACCGAAACGCTGGCATCTTGCATTCAGCAATTTAAACCCCATACGCGGCACCGTTTTCTATATAGCTAAGAATAATCAGGGAGAATGAAAAAAGTGAAAGAAGTAAATTTGTTCGTATGTAGGACGTAGCTGTAGGTGTACCGAGAATTTACAGACGGTTTTTCTTCCGTCCGATTTTCTCGGTAGTCCAAAGTTTAACCGTATACCAGTATAGTATAGGTTCGGGTTCGCTTGACAGTCGCATATGGTTATGGGCTTGTGAGAGAGGCTTTGATCCGCCGCTAGTTTTCACCAGCCACGGCCCACCCACGCGTAACGCAAATATACGGATGAACGAATAACCGGTAGCTGAGAGACTCGGATCGTTTGAGAATTTTCTAGAAAATTGATAATACCGACTTTAGCGACGATTTATCGATCCGTTGTCTTCCACCAAATTTCTGTATATATCGCAATTTTTATGACAATGAGTGACCCACTACGACGATCCTGTGACAACGGAGAGAGAGAGAGGGATCTATATTTTGAGACGAGGAGAAATTGCGATCTGTACATATATGTATAGGGTATAACGTATGTACATACATCGCGTATACACATGTACATATTATGTATATGTATATGTATGGTGAGTGCGTCAACGGCATTGAAGCAAGCAAGCAAGCAATTAATATCAAATCTAATCCAAGCACCAGAGAAGAGGAAGAGAGAGACGTAGCCCACGGCTAACAGATCTTGTACTAGCCTAGTCGGCGAGTCCTGAGGAACTAACTCATTACCGCGAAATTAATTAGGTTGTACGGGTCACAACGGCCCGCTGCATATACCGTAATTTTCCATACACACCTAGATAGAAAGATCTACGTATATATATATAATACGTATACCTATACGTACACAGAATCCTTATCTACTGATTAGTATAGAGTCATAGTCCGATTCTATAGAGCTAGGAAAAATATTTGTTCGTCTCTGTCGAAGATTCGTAAGAATTTTTGGGACGAAAGTTCATATATTTCTTTTTTTTTTTTTTTTTTTTTTTTTTTTTTCAACGAGGATCCGGTTATTTCGTCCGTGAAGTAAAAATTTCGTTACGGTTGGATAGTCAGCGGAGTCAGAGACCCGGTGAGTTTGCTTTGGTTTGGTTAACAGCGTATTATGCCAAGGTACTAATTTCACAGAAGCGTAATTAACTAATTCATCCAGTCCGTTGTAGCCGGTGCCATTGTGTCCAGCGTGCGGAATAAGCTGAAGGCGATAGGAGCGCGGTTGAAACATGGAAACATGGAAACATGGAAACATGGAAACATTGAAACATTGAAACCTTGAAACCTGGGCACTCGACTTTCACCGCACCCATACCGTGCCGAAGTTACACAGGTACGCGAAACCTAGGCATAACAATCTACGGTTTCAAGTCGGCCCAGAACTCGCTTGCCCCAACGATTGTTTGACTTTCAACAAAGTTTCACCTTCCCTCGTCGAGGCTCGCGCCGCGCCGCGCCGCGGGGTCCGGTGCGATCGGGGTGAAAGGGATTTTTTTTTTTTTTTTTCTTTTGTCTTTTGTCTGTTTTTTTTTTATTTTACGCTTTTTCAAATTTCAAACGTAAAAAAAAGTTCGAAAATTCAACGAAAATTAACGACAGACGGCGCAAATCCCGTCGACTCTCATAGATAATTCACGGTGAGGAAATAAATCGAGCTTTACGAAATCCATTTTTCGGATCAAACATTCTCGCTGATAGGGAAATACTATAATGGACCTGTATACGAGCGTCGAGTGTGGGCCAGTCCCTGCACTCGATGCAGTAGGTAAACCCATTAATATAAGCTGAATTATAAGCGGACAAATCTGCCCTCGAATTCACAAAATTTTCCACCCTCCGTGTATTGTAAACGCGAGCTGTATATTTATGTATACCTATGTATGTATTGTATGTACACCTATGCATGTACGCGTGTGCATGTTACACGGAATAATTAGTTGATCCATCTGACAACCGCAGCAATATAATCAGATTATCATTAATCCCTGCCCTCCCTATACATGTACTACGAACACCCGCATATTACAACGTCCGAAGTTGGGTCAGAGGTCATCGTGTAAGTTTTCCCTGTATAGAGGTACTACACGATGCGCATCTCTTCTCGCCGAGTAGCGTTCTTCAAAATTATAACAAGCCGTTAAATTATAGGCCGGTAATAACCCCGGGGATGCAGGACGAGATGCAGGAGCAGAGGGGATGGAACGGAAGAGATTTTTCAGTCATTATTTTCCACCCGATTCAGGTTTTTTTTCTATTGTTAGATATAGCTAGACCGAGGAGCTATTATACGCGTACGTTGGCTCGAGGTCGTATTATACGAGCAAGAAGTACGGTCTGTCACAAGCGAAGCAAATAATTTCGCGACCAGAATCGGGTAAGCTGTCCGGTGCAGATATAGG
This sequence comes from Tenthredo amoena, assembly GCA_963966615.1. NCBI lineage: Eukaryota > Metazoa > Arthropoda > Insecta > Hymenoptera > Tenthredinidae > Tenthredo > Tenthredo amoena. The sequence continues at coordinate 546,579 of OZ016494.1, forward strand.
TAAGCTTGGGGGCCGGAAATGATTGATAGCGTCGGCTGAGCATGATTATTTTATTAATCGGTTTTCTTGACCGGTACGGCACCGCGGCCAACTTGTATCCCTTTTTATATCCCGAAAATATAAAAATCTACGACAGGTTTACGAGCCGGGAGTAGCTGTAGCTCTGGTTCTAGATCCCTGAGGGAGAACTTTCCTAATTCTTTAGAGGATGAAAAATTTTTGGAAAAAAAAAAAAGTCCCCCACTCGAGGTAGACGTTGTATTGATGGGTTCAAGGCTCGAAGGTTAATTGCGAGATACTCGGTATTAGATACCGCGACTCCGATTGGGTTTATTTCTTTCCGAAAAGTGGGATTATCTTTTTATTCGTGTAAAAAGTGAGCTGTCAAAATAACCCCCGAAGCCGTCCTATACGTAAGGTTGACAGAGAGTGATGGATGTACCAGCGGCTGATCGAGCTCGTAAAATCCCGCGAAAATTGCAGCACTGGATTATTGCGTTGGATGCAGTGAAAGAAGAAGAAGAAGAAGAAGAAGAAGAAAAAATGAATAAAAATGAAGAAGAAGAAGAGAGAAATATAGAAGAAAAATAAAAATAAATAAAAATAAAAAAATAAAAACGCACGCGGCACAACCTTCCGGCGTACAGCAATGCCTCCTTCAACGTCGAGCCCCTGAAACGAAAGCCGCTGTTTCAATTAGCACCACTTTTAGCAGGCTTATTTAAATCCTAAGTGCACTGCACTCGACGCAGAGTCGCGGTAGTCGTGAAACGGTACGCTGTGCATCGCCAAGTGGATTTGCATATCGTTCATTATTTACCCAATCGTCTAATTTCCCTTGTTCCCAGTTAAACCGAGCGAAAACTTCGAAGGCAAGTTCTCTATGGATGCACTCCCGGTGCCAGGTTACGTGAAAATAAAATTAAAATAGGATATACAACTGTATATACACGTATGGGATATACACGCTTACCTATATGTGCCGAGAAGAGGATATAGCACGGGGTACGAGACATCGCGGGGCAACGAATTAATTAATTCGTCAATTCTGTCAAACGGCGGAAATTCGGTGTACAAAACGATATATATATACGCGCAGGTGGTTCGCGGAGCCAAACTCAGAGTTAGGTTTCGAGCACGTTCCAGAGTCACACGGTGTGTATAGTTGGCGAGAGTTTGGATTGAATGGGTATTTAGGTGCTTTTGTGTGGCCGACATTATTCCATCACCTTCCATTCAATAAATATCATCTTAACGAACTCATGTATATTTGATTGGGCGCCTATCCCGTCATCCCCTGCACCCCGCGTTATAACATGGTGGTAGGTATACCGCACACATAGACACGTGGACACATCGACGCGGAACGTAGCTCGCTCTCTCCTCCCTCATCCGACGTATCCCCCGAGCATTGCCTTTCCATTTTATTTCGATTCGAACAATTTCTGATACCGTATGGTTTTCGAAGAGGACAGAGGTACGATCGAGGTCATTCTTCGGAAGCCTATCAATCATCGATCAATTATCATCAACGATAGGATATTATCGTTCGCTGTAGAGGAGAAAACGAACCGAAATTTTCCTGGATACCATGCATCGTCTCATTTTTCCTATCGGTACATCGCCGCGTATACGTATAACCCGTCTCGAAAAATGGTTGATCCTCTGTAACGTGGGACGTTTGACTCTACTTGTCACTACATAAGCCAGGAGATGGAGGAAAGAGGAATGAGGAAAGAGGCAGGCAAGAGGGTGGATGGAAAGAGGGAAGAGGGAAGAGGGAAGAGGGAAGAGGGAAGAGAGAAAATAGGGAAGAGGACGAGGAAAGCAGGGGTGAGCGATAGAGGAGATGGGAGTAGCCGGGGTGGGGGGCAATCTTGCTAATGTAGCGCCCATCCCGCACACCCTCAACGAAACCACTACGTATAAATAACACGCCAGCGCCATGGTATCGCCCATCTACCCTATACACACGCGCATATACATATATATCTATATAGTTGACTCGTGTATAGACGTAGCCGGTATAGCCCCAACAGCATCCAGTATCAGAGTAGATACGGGGCGAAGAAGGAGAGACCTGGAGGTACACGTAAAAGCAAAAGCTTCGGAAGGGATAAAATGCTACAGCCTCCTCACTGAATTGACAAAGATACCCTCTCCTCCAGCTCCTGTTTACCTTTACTTTAACATAGACCACCGTTGCAACGGGATATATACACATACCTACTACATACATTCCTTGGTATCAGTTTGTTTTACAAGACCAGACTAAGGGAACGAATTCATTATTCATTCACTCCGGCTCTGACGGATGATTAGGTGTGTAATTTTAAAACTAGATCGCGGATTAAACAGGGCGAAAAATAATCGCTTAAACTTTTCGCTACTCCGTAGATGCGGATGTATATGGTATATGGTATCCGCGCGTGTTAGTGGAATGGAATAGATTCCTGAGGGAAGGTGCGGGCGAGGCGAAGGGAGAGGTTTGATGGGCTGTTTTAGTACCACTGTAAAAAGGCACAAATAGCTCGTATAGTATATACTGTATGGGGATAGGGTGCGCGTGGGGTGGTCTTTGAGGAATTGTCTACGAGTGAAATTCATACTCTGATGCAGTTGAACTTTTTTTTATTTATACATATACCTATATATATATATATATATATATATATAGGAGAGCTCGTGTTTAATTCAGATTGGGAAAGGGTGTGTCCAATTAGTAGGTGGTCGTTGATCGATATAGTATATCCACGTTTATTCAAATGAAAGATATAAAGAAATGTGTGCAAAAATTTGTATACCTCGTTCTTACTCTCTGGTAACAGGGTAATCTGAGAGCTCGGTGTATAACACCTTAATTGGCAGTATCTGTCAATTGACACTCGTTGGAATGAAGATTAATTAGTCCTGGTGGCCCCCGCGAGTCTTCGGGTGACTTTCCAATTAATGAAAGTTGTTTCGTTACCGATGTCAAAAACGGGATGTCATTTTCGTACGGGACCACACACCCGAGGTTACGCGGTACCACCAAATCCCGGAGGATTTTATTCAGGGAATGATAAATTCCACCGCCTACCTGTATCGCTGTATTCGTACAGGTACACTTCTTTTCACCCCTTGAACTTAATACACGCCACCCTACGGTTCGACGACTTGCCGCCTGCCATACATGGTCAAAGTCTTTGCTGTTTTCATTTTTTCTTTTTCCTTTTTCTTCCTTGTAAGAAGGGATAATTAGCAATCGAAGAGATGTGACCGATTCTAGGACAGCCAGACGTTGGTCCGGAAAGCATGAGGTCATTTCAGAGGCCCGTAACATCGTTCCGGTTCTTCTTTCCGCTTATTTTCCAGAGCTGGTGATGCTTAGAGGCAGTAAACAGAACCGGGCTGGGAGGGTTAGGACTTATCGTGTTTTACCCAGCTTTAGTATCCGCCGTTGACATGCATGTTTCACCGGGCATTTGCATCTAGCCAACGTTTTATTTCACGGTTTTATATACTGCTCCCAGGAAAACGGTACCGCACAGGAGCGTACGCGCCCATCCTGTCTCGGTATTCGTACAATTTTCAGGAAATACTTGAACGCCGCGGACGCCTCGGGTGGGAGAGAATCCCACAGGGGGTAGTATATCCCTCTCGAGTTTATATCGACACGTGCTTATACCTCGGATAGTTTTTTAAATATTTAAATCACACCGTACTCTTCACTCTCTAAAAATTTTCAAATATCTTACACGAAGGACGAAGGACGAGGGAAGGGGGCGAGAATCCTCCCTCGTATCGTCGTCGCTTGACCAACCCTTTCCATCTCCGATGCGGTGGCACTCCTCTTGACATTCGCGAATTTTATACCCATCGCCATCGTCCGTCATTCATCCCTCGTCCCACCCCTGGCCCATTAGTCTAATCAACTCCTAGGCTCTGGCTATAGTGGAGTCGAAATTCTACCGCTAGACTTTTGAAATCCGCGAATACGACTCGCTAATTTTGTGAATATAAATTATAACTTGTTTTCCTTTTTCGTTCGCTTTAATTTTATAGCGGCACTCGCTACTCCGGAATCGGCGAGGAAATTAGGAATATTTTATTCACACCCTCGAGTCTGGGGCTTTATTCACTGTCATTTCTGATTACCGCGTTCGTCGGATTGACAACCGAACGAGACTTCTCGCGAAGACTAAAGTTTTTTTTTATCGCGTTATTATTCCGGGCGGAAATTTTCCGCATCGATACGTTATCGTGCCGACAATTAACCCTTCGATCCAACTGACTTCGGATCCGCGATACGTTCGTCAAAAAATTCGTCAACGCGACGTCGGAATAAATTGAACGAAAATCGTATCAATTCTAATTAGAATCTAGATACTCCGCACCCTTCCGTGTGCACAGATCTCCCATATATACACCTATAGCCTCTCTCTATCTCTCTGCCCTCGTATAGTTGGATTCCATCTGCTCGAGCGAGGAATAGAACCGAAACGACACGGTATATGCATGGGGTGCGGTGCGGGACGAAGCAGGGGGATGATAATTGTAGTAGTAATTACATAAAGGAAGTGGAGAAAGATAGGGAAGGCGATGGCGAAGGCGAACGACTAAGGGAGGGTACGGGACAGCTGGGTCTCACGCGACGCACTAATTATCTCGCGAATAAAATCTCATTAAACCCCGGAGACCTAGAATCTGGCTCGACTGACGCTGACAACATCCCAGGATCCTGTCTGCCTCTCTACCTCTACCTACGGGACAACCGCAACGGCGCTCGTTCCAGTTCGAATAATTATCCCGGATTTATCTCTTCGGATATTCGGGAAGAAGGCGCGCGTTGGGGTACGCGGGTGCAATGATAAAATTATAAACTACACCTGTAAGGGGGGTTGAATCGATTCCGCGGCACCACAAGGCGGTTCGTAATTTCCTTATAGTTTTTACGTGATCGTTCGATCAAATTGGTTAAAGTATGGGACGTGATCGATCCGTCGAAAGCGGCTAGTGTAAATGCGGAATTTTATCGAGCGAATCAGGATGGGATTTTGCGGCGATGATACGACGCCTGAGTTAAACCACAGCTCCGGGTTTTAACGGGGGGAAAAGAAGAAGAAAAAAAAATGGGGAAAAAATCGATCTGTACAAGCGTCGTAATGGTCACGCTCTGTAAGTGGCGTATAATAATGCCACAGGAAAAGAGACGTTAAGATTTAACAAAGATTGCACCCCGAGACTAGCCGCGGAGGGTCGATGCTTGAAATTTATACATGGGCGCCCGCATGGCGCGAACTTTGATCGCGCCCTTGAACTACGAACTTTCAAAAAATCTTTAAGACGTATCAACCCCGCTGGCCTACGGCCAAAACAGTTAACTTTAGACGGTAGATACGTACGTACAACCCCTGCGATTTTATTCCAGAATTTTATTTCACAATTTTTAGAAAACGAGGTTAAACTATGACACGAAATTTCTATACGTAATAATAGGATTTGATCTTCTCGCTTTACCATCGTCAGGTTAATCACCGCGTTTGAATCGCTCTGTAGTAAGAAATACAAGCGAAAGCTCTAAAGGGCGGGTTGCACGGGGTGGTTAAGGGGAGTTGACGGGGGATGGGGGGTAATCAGTAAATGCGTCCATCAGCGGATTACGGGGACCGCACTCTTCCCTCCCTCCGTCCCTCTGCTTTTCCCTCTCCCTTATACCCGGCTCTCACCCCTATGCCAAGCCGCAGCATCCCCGTCCACATTTTCGCTGTATACACGTATACCAACGGTGGCGTACTCCCTCCTCTCTTCCACCCCGCATCACACACTAGCGAATTTGTTATTGGAATTATCAGAATGATCCGAAACCAGTTCGCGTTTCTGGTGTTCATCTAAGAATTCCTATTCTTAGGAGGAAACGAGTCGCAATTGGTTGATTCGAAATTTTATAAAATTTCGAAGGAAACCGGAAAAACCAATGTCTGACATCGACGGAGGCGTCGTTTTGTCGCCTTTAATCCTTAAAGTATTAATAAGGACTGGCTTTATTCGGCATCTTTTTTGACTTACTTAGGTATATTCCCGGCGTTTCAAGCCTCGAGAAGTCTCTCCCTCCGGCGCGGCGAGCTTGCCACCGCTCGCTTTCAAACAAGATCGTTATTTTTGTAATCTCTCTTTCACTCCCGACACGAGCAAAGAAATGGAAATGGCATACTTAGCGTAATATGCTTACGCGGTGGGTATAGGTAGGCACATCGTATCGCCCATAGACACCACCGATATTCTACACCTTTATATACCACCCCCTAATAACACACTCGCTCGCTGCGTTAGCAGATCTCTCCTTCTCCCTCATTTCGACCCAACAAAAATTGACAAAAATTTTCACCACTCTGCCCACAATTCCCATTCATCCCAAAGATATATATATATATATATATATGTATATGTTAATTCTATGAAAAAATTAATTGGCGAGTCTAATTAGTCTTCTAGATATCTATACACACTATCCGCAAAAGATGGAGAGAGAGGGATGGATCCGGTAGGTAGAGACATGTATAAATATATACGGATGTACTACGTTGTACATATACCTATACGTGAGGAGAGAGAGAGGGAGAGAGGGAGAGAGGGAGAGAGGGCCAGGGAGGAGGAGAGCGAGTCACAGAACTGCGATATTTTCTAAAGCAACTTTATAATTGGCCTTCCGTCCCGCGGGCCACGAGCAGCCGGCAAGTCAGACCTCGGTAATTAACTTCGTTCATTAGCTGAAATTGTTTAACGCACCCCCGCCATCCCCCAGCCTCCTCACTCCTCGCTACCCTCCTGACCTCCCCGCGAACCACTCGTCTATTTATGATATCAGCCTCCGAGCGGGGATGTACGCTCCGCGGAGAAAGAGAGAAGGAGAGAGAGGGAGAAGGAGCAGCTCCGAAACCACCGAAAAACAGGGATGAAAAAAAATTCGACATGAATTTAAAAAAAAAAATAAAGAAGAAAAAAAGAAAAAAAGGGATCCGATTATTTCTCTTCGCGAGGTAGACCCGGTCGGACCCAGAAGCAGGAGACGGGATAAGCGAGACCTCTGAACATCCCTTAAACTCGGACCCGTAGTGTAGTTGTCCTTAAGAAATTCAGCTTCGATAACAAGGGGGTGAAGATTATACCCATTTTAATGGCGAATTCGGGTTCCATCGATTCGCTCATTCGACGGATGGGATTAGGAGAAATAACGTAGATTTTACCCGTTCGGGGAAACGAGGTGAAAAAGTAGGTTTATGCCAGGGTATATACGTCTACCGGTGTATAATATAATATAATATAATATAATATAATATAATATAATATAATATGATATAATGTAATGTAGTGTATGTGTAACGTGTGTATGCGTGTATATGTATGTATGTATATATATATGGTATATATATACATACATATTATACAGCGATCCTACGTTTGAGCTCTTTTCGCTAAGCCTCCTCCTTTCGACGCAGGATATGGGCGGTAGTAGGGAGTTGTAGGGTGGGTTACGGGGGTGGTAGGATAGAGGCGGCCTTTAATTAACAGAAAGTGGTTCATTAGAGCTTATTCATTAGAGAGAGCGAGCGTAATTAGCAAACTCTACCCTTCCTCCAGACCTCCTTGCGCGTTTCACCCTCTACACACCCTCTTCCACCACCCGTACCTCACCTCGCTTCGCCTCGCCTCGACTCGCTCGGAGCTTTTACCCCTAAGCCCCTTTTACTCCTTTTCACCCCCATACCCTCGTCTTTAACCTCCCCGACCCGACCGCGACCCGCGTACAGGTTCTGGCCCTTTCCTCCTCCTCCTCTCTCTCTCTCTCCCCCGGCTCTCGACTCTTTGATTATTGCCATAAGTATTATATGTAAGATGAAGATAAAATTTGGGGAAAAAAAAAGGATAAAAAAAAAAAAACAAATATGGGGCGACTTGGAAACGAGAAATTCACCTCGTACCTACCCTATAACAAATCCAGAAACGCGCCTGAGCTAAGAACTCCGGCTATTATATGCCGTGTACACGCGGAAAGGGGTTGGAGATTTAATTGAGCGATAGGATATACGCTCGGCTATCGCGTTTACGGTTCAGCGCAGAACTCTGGGTATCTAAGATTATCAGAAGTTTCGGTAAGATTCGGTAATTTCGGTCACGGTGTCGCCTGGGTCGGAGTGCAGATCGTCGTGTCCCGTACTTCGTTCAGTGGTAGGTAGTACGTATAGGTACATACATCGACGCTTTCGTTAGGGGAGAGAAAGAGAGCGATCGAGCGAATTCGAGATAGCGTGACGGCGCAAAGTAAGGCAAAGATCCGACGCGATATACGTAGGTATAATCCGAATCTTAATAGTTATATTAGTTTCGTGAATTTTTTCCAACGATTTTATGGTAATGGCGATCGCCGGTAAGTCGAATCTAGTACGTCGTCCGTTTTTCGGAAGGTGCGAAGGACGCGGGAAAAGGATTCGATACGTTTTTAACGGTGATCCAATCAAAATTCTTAAACGACGCGGGTAGGTAGGTGAACGTATATATAAAATCCCGAGACGAAATGCCCAACTGCTACACAACGAATAACGAACAGACTTAATTAAAGGTTTGCGAACTCGACCGACGCGGCAACAAATCTCTTCCTCCCTCCCTGATACCGGCGAACCCGATTCTACCCGCGAACCAAATAAGATTGACGTGTCCTCGAGTGTTTTGTTTTTAATTAATTGAACCGCGCTGCTACTGCTATTGCTATTGCTATTGCCATTGCTATTGCTACCGCTATACCGCTTCGGATTCGGATTCTGATTCCGATTCCGGTGCTGCGCCTCTGCGCCAACTCTCTCGGCTCCCAAATTGGGCGAACGAGAATGGACAGCATTCTATTCTAAATGCGAGTTGCCCAGGCAGAAAAACCCTTTGTCTTTTCCCCCTTCTATCTCTATCCCCTATATATATATATATACACCATACCGCAGTTAATTCTGTATATAATCAAACGGTCCGAATAACTTATAACTTTTTTTTTCCTTCTATTCTTCAAATTGCAGCGTTCTTCGACATATACCGCGAACTCTCGCGGATCGGTATATAGATTGTGAAAGAGAAAAAAAAAAAACGAAAGTAAGGGATGAAAATATCTTTTATTAAGATTGTTTCAACAAAACTATAGAAATAACGCGGCAGGGTGCACCGGGACGCTGTGTAATAAATCAGTCTCATTAGCGGAGGAAAGTTCGTTTTTGCCAGCGGGCCGCTCATTAGATCGCCACCACTGCGCAGTAATTAGAAGTTTTAGTCCTTTGCTTCTCTCTCCTCTCCTCTCCTCTCCTCTCCTCTCTTTTCTACTCCGAACGTTTCCCCTGGCAACAAAACGCACCGCCGAAATTATATTGGCGACAAATTTGTTCATTTCGATGATCGAGCTGTGAATCGCGGAAAATATTTTTCCGAACAATGAAAAAACGAACGAACGAAAAAAAATTTCTATACTATGTGTTTTATATCGTTTGTAACGGGATACGCCGTGTGTGGGATATAGAATCTGCAGTACGTTAGTGAATCCTCGGTGACAACGGAGCGGAGAGTGCAGCGTTATAATACGTCTTCATTCGTGCGTAAAAACGGCGGGTAATTAACGAGCTGTGGTTTTCAGCTAAAAGAAGAAAATAAAAAATAAACGAAAAAAAAAAAGGAACAAGGGAACTAACTGAACCAAACAAAAATAAAAAATAAAAAATAAAAAATATTACAAAAAAATAAAAAAAATAAAATACGAGATGACAGAACAGCGGAATATCACGTCGCGCGTCCCGTTGCAGACATACGGACACGCGTATGCGTGTCCAATTAATGTGTCATAAGTTTGCATTACATTGTTTTATACGGGGAAAAATTTATCACCCCGTCCCCGACTGACAGTTTTCCCTCGTATTTTGGCACAGCACAGCTACTGCACCTCATTTTTAGCTAATCACAGAAGCAGAGTCTGCGGCGAAGTTTGATTCGAAAATCTTCAATCATCGTTAAGAGTTAGGTGGTAAAAGTAATGTAATTTTTTTGAGATTCCTCGTTTACGGTTCTCTAAAATTTCAAACCCCCAGGGGGATTCCCTTGTATCGTCAATCCGGAAGTGGAGGTGGTAGTGGAAGTGGAAGTGGCGTCTGCATCAGTGTCGATGAATCGATATAACATCGCGCGATTATTATCGGTAGGAGGCAACTCTCGTTAAACAAATAATTCAAGAGGCGCATCCACTCGTCGGGTGTGCGGGGGCTACAAGAGGCAAAGGGGGGCTTCGGGGTGGCTGGAAATTTAATAGGCAGGCCACTAATTGGAGTTGTTCCCTTTGAGAGAACGGCTAAGGGTGCGTTGCGCGTTGTGCGTTACCGCTATGATGTACATATACATATATATATACATATATATACATATATATATATATATATATATTTACACGAAGTACAATACACGCGTACATATAGATGTAATATACATAACCCCACGCGTCGGTGCTTTGCGCAATCATCGAATATGCTCAATTATCATGCACGCTTAGATACCCGTATATATTCGTATGAGCAATGCTTTGAATTTTTTTATAGATAGATTTTTCAAAATATTAGAATCAATTTTCGCGATCCTTATTCGGCGTTGTAGATATATATGTGGTAGTTATTATTCTCCTTTGTAACGTGTGTGTGTGTGTGTGTGTGTGTGTATACTTACGGCAGGTATTTTACCAGGTGAAAATTGTCAATTTCTATCGATTCGAGTTTTGAGAAGAATCTTTATACGGAGGATATCTATCACGGTTCTGAGAATTTTAATTTATTTAAAATTCTTCAATCAAATGAGGCTAATACTCTTCGTCCCCCCTTTTTTTTTTTTCTTTCTTTTCTTTTCTTTTCTCGCCTATTTCCATACGCGAGAGCCAATCATGCTAATGACGTAGGCGCGACTAGAAGGAATAAACGAAGAAGAAAAGGAAGAATAAGACTCGGAGATTCAGATAAACGTCCGTACGGATTTCCTATAAAGTTTCAGATTATTTTTTTTCTAGCCTCTGTTATAATTGGTTAAAATTAATTACCGAGTATATATATATATATCTAGTATACTATACACTGAAATTTATCTATGAATCGTTTCGCGAGCCTTAATTCCCCGGCATTAGCTCAACGCGTAGACGATGGTTGTTAATCAGCAGCGAGAGGTGATCAATTAACTAATATATCAACTCGGTAGGTACAATGAGGTGAGGGGACCCTCTGGAGACGAGGCGGACGCCTTTCGAACACCGGGAGATCTTTTTCTCTTCAGGAGTCTAAGAGTTAAGGGGAACGGAACAAAAAAAAAAGAAAAAAAAAAATTAACAAAAATAATTGCAAAACTGGGGAGTAGGTGGGACAAAATTGTATACATGTATAAGACATCTGGAAGTTGGGATGCTGCACGCGACGCGCGTGAATGTGGGTGTGTATAGGTATAGCTATATGTAGGGTACATAGGTGTAGCTACGTTACGTGTAGGTACCCGGGCTTATACCCACGTCGCAAGATAAAATATAAAGCTTGAAATATTCCCAGGACAGACAGCTTTCACACACCTCGCATAATGACTGCTTTTTCTCATTTATACTTTACGCGAGCTAACACTAACAGTAACACATTAGACAATATTACTTTTGGGACGGTATCGCTGCTGCAGTATATCCGTACAGAGAGCACACGTCAGTTTCCTTCCTCACATCAGTTTCGAGGAAGGAGTATTTACCAAATATCATATTCGTTCCGTGAAAATTTCTCTCAAAACAACCTATCGATGGATAATCATCGTCGTTATTTCGTTAATCTCTTATCAAGAGAGGAAAATAATAATTTTCATCAATTCTTCATTTTGCATATACATATGAAAAAAAAAAGAAAAAATATATATATATATATATGGAAGGTATGCGTCGAAGAATTGATTATTATTTATATTTGGTAAACTCTCGAGCGGCGGTTCGCTGTTTGCGCAAAGTATGATTTCTAATTCATTACTATGTGTGTATATATATATATATATATATATATATATATATATATATATGTATATGGGAATATAGGTATACGCGATCTCGAATGGAGGAAAGGTTGTTCTTGTATCGTAATAATTTCCCTGGACGACTCTCTACGGCTCGTCGTCGGTAGGTAGGTAGATAGGCTGCAGAGGTATAAGGGTGAAAATAGAGTATAACGAACGCGGGGGGTGGTGTTAGTCATTAGTTGATTGGCTCAGGAGTTTGTAACCCGTTCGAATCCTAGTGTGGATATGAAAGAGGAAACCTTTTCAAATTTTATAGCTCATTCCTACGATTTATACATATATCACATCTAGGTACTTTGATTATTAATTACCACTGGTCTAATTATCGGTTCAAAAAGCGACGATTCGTGTGCTCCGATTCCTTCCTTGTTCTCATATACTTGGCACGAAATGCCCCTTACATCAGAGGTGGGATTCCGAGAGGATGATAAAACGATTTCTTTCAATCTCTCCGAGGCCAATCACTCGGCGTGTATATACCTACGTGTATATATATATATATATATATATCTATATAAGTATATATACGTAGTACGTACATCCATATACGTGTAACATGTGATCGTATTCTCTATTTTTCCCTTTCTCGTGGTCGGGAAGAACCGCGAGCGAAAAGAAGAGAAGAGAAGAGAAGAGAAGAGAAGAGAAGAGAAGAGAAGGATCTCGCTCGAGTCGATTCGCGACCGCGGTGGTAATCCACTCACCGACCGCCGATACATGCCGCGTGTACGTCGCCATGCACACACGCACGCACGCACACACACACATGTACGTCGGCGTGCCTACATACGAAGACCCTTTCGTTCGTGTGCTAAAACCACTACGGCAAATTGTCCAGTCCCGAGTTGAGCCCGGCCCTCTGTACCTAGCTAGTATCGCTTCATATACACTTTGATTAAAATATTGCCATTTAGTATGATAGGTTTTGCTCTTCGCGTACTACGAGGTACCTACGATGTAGCGCTTACTTCTCCACTCTGAAATTCTTCATTTATCTAATAGTTTATTCTCTAGTTATTTATTTCGCAAATTTTTGTTGGACGTATACGTATACGTGGATATTACAAACGGCGAGGTATAGGTATCTTCCTCGAGTATCGAATTCGAAATAGCCGAATCTGTACAGCGCGAAGGACTTAGCGAAATCGGTACATCAAATTCAAAGTTCGCTTCGAAGCCAATTCTATGAAATACCCTGCGATAACTCACCATAAATGGCCGAGGCATTACACCTATTGCGATACTTTATTCAGTTCATAAAACGTTCCGGCAATAACGTATTGCGGTAGTACGTGCCTCAATTTCATCTGAGATACGTATTTTTTAAAACTTCACATCCGAATATTGCCACCCACCACCCCCACCCCCCAAACACCTCGAACGATTTTCATTTTTGCTCGTCGCGTATAAACGCGAAACAATATTTGTCAGAAAATTTTTTGTACAAATTTCACCTGCGATTAGATTTTCTTCCCCCCCGTTTTACATTTTTTCTTTTCTTTTCTTTTCTTTTCTTTTTTTTCTCATCGTTTCGGACAGTGCAGGGGTCGTGAATATATATTGTTAATGAAACGTTTGACGGACGTGAGGAAAACCGAGACGAGGGTACACGCTGCAACAGTTTTCAGGTATGGGTTAAAGGTACGCGTGTGCGCATGTGTGTGTGTATATAATAAATTTTGAAAAAAAGATCAAAAATGAACTCGCAACACGGAATATTATCTTTTAATTCGTTCTAATTTAACGTCGAGAATATAATCCAGGAACCCCTTTTCTAATTACAAAAAATTAATTTCATTTCAAACGTACGCTCCGTTTCGCCCCATCAGCTCTTGGATAAGGTTGGAAACACGGTGGTGTGGGTTGAGGGTGGTCGGGGGTGTCCGGGGGATTCGGGGGTTGGGCAGGGTATATAAAGGCCTAAAAAAACATTTGCCATTTTTTCCCAAAGGTCACACATTCGGAATTAATTAGATTTCCTCTTTTTCCAACGACCGAACAAGCTGCAAGCTTTTCCACCCCTCATCGAGCCCCTTTGAATTTCCCTTTCATCCCTTATTTTTAATTATTTCACGCAAACCACACGTTAAACTTCGCCCGAATACGGTGAACGGGGCAAGGGGGACGGGCCCGGGTTGTAAAAAAAAAGGAAAAAAAACAAAAATTGAAAAAAAATAAAATAAAAATTAAATAAATAAAAAGGATGAAAAACAAACGAAACAGAAAAAAAAAAAATAAATAAAAATAACGACCAAACCCCTTCTCGTTCAGGCGATCACGCAGTTCGCGACCCAAAGGCGTTCGGAAATCAAAAAACATTCGGTCACAACTCGCCCGAATGTGTACCTACGTACGTATACCTACTTTCAAAAGATTTGAAATTGAAAAGGTGTTTTTTTTTTTCTTCTCTCTCTCTCTTTATACACTTTGAAAATAAAATCTCAATCAATTACATTTATTATCACAGCGAGTGGGCAGTTCGAACATATTATACACGTAGTACCTATACCTATACCCGACTCGCTGCAATATATGTTTATTATTTCTTTAGCCCGATATCACTCCGGGTGATGTTGGGAGGGATATTTTTATACGTACCCTAATTAGAAACGAGTTAGGTATATTTTTTTTCTTCAGAGTGATTTGAAGTTAAATAAATAAATGAATAAATGAATGAATGAATGATTATAATAATATGAAAATTGTAATGAATAAAAATGGAGAAAGAGAGTAGGGAAAATAATGTAATGAGAAAATGAAGAAAAAAAAAATTGAAAAAATGAAAAATCGTGCGCCGATTTACAGCTCGGCCAATTTATTATCAGGACTTCCGACCGCCGTTGCACGCGGCACACCGTACAATTGTTTAAAAATCACATCCATGTACCCGGGGCATACTCGATCGTTGACCAACGCGATTGTTCATTCAATTTGCATTTTTTTCCATATACACACACACGCACACACGAATGGCGAAATTTTATCTCCGATATACGATTAATTTTATTTATTTTTATCTATTTTTTTCCCCTTTTTTTTTTTTTTAAATTGTTATCGGCGCTGTACGCTCATGTGTTATATCCCCGGTCTTTTTTTCTTTCGTTTCGGTTTTTTTCGTCTCTTTGTTTTTTTTCATCGTTTCATAAAAATTATTACAACTATTGAAATTTTAACGTCTCTTGTTGTTTCGTTTTATAGTCGCATACGTAATCCCCGCATACGTATAATATACGCACGTTACAGATATACATATAATTTTATCTTCACATACATCCTAACGAAATAAAATTATTCAAATATACACACAGGATTCGTATCGGTGGTGCCAGGACATAGGTAAAGGTATGGGATGTAAAATAAAAATATACAACTAAAGAGTTGAAAACAACAAAGAGCGAAATTTTTTTTTGTTTTTTTTTTTTTCCTTTTTTCTTTTTTTTTTTTTTTTTTGCTCTTCGCGTAAATAGATTTACGACACGGCGACTGCGGTCGGAGTTCGCATCCTGCAGCACACAGAGCGAATACGTCTCTCATTTTTTGAACTGGTATATATATATATATATATATATGCACGCGAACGTTCTTCCACCTACTCCACCTCCTTCACTATTGTTTCCAACCTTTTATTTTTAACCCTGGTGCTGGGGCAGGGTCCATGCGTCATTGGCAAATAAATTTTTACGCCGACCCGTAAAATATCTGTCTCCAAACATCATTCGGGGTATACCTACCCGGGGTGTACTTCGAACACGCCGCAAAGTCTGGCGGACCGGAAATCGCTTCGACTCGATATCTCAGGTCGGATAAAACGAGGGTAAGATTCCGGAGAGAGAAATACGAAAGTCGAAACTGGGAGAGATAGACGGGGAAAGAGAGAGGGGTGACTCAATCTACTTTTTACTAAGATAATAATTAGTCTATATATTTATTTGGTAAAATTAACAAAGACGTGGGAAAATGGTCCTTAAAGAAATAATAACAATCTTAAAACAAATCTAAAATCATTATATGCAACCTACGTTTTACTTAATAGTCATTCTGCACTCGCGGGGCCGAGTCAGAGTTCCGAATTTCAAAAGTCCCGAATTCGAATTAATCGTATCGAGATGAACTTTTCGGAAAAAGCAGTTTTAAAATCGTGAAAAAAATTCCGGGGCTTTGGAAAATTCGGGAGTCGATCCCAGGCCCGGCTCTCTGTTACCGCAAAAATATAAAACAGTATCACAATTGGTTTTTATGGGTAAAAGGCTGGAGAAGAGAGAAAGAAAAAAAAGATTACACCTGTGGACAAGCAGCGTAGCGAATCGTGGGCAGATTAAATTTCACTTGGTACGCAGGATCTACGCTTGTTTGTTTCAAGTGCGGTCGAAATTTGACGATTTTAACAAAAATTGAGAATCTTGTACCGAGGAGTGAGAAAAACGGGGAAAAATTCTTCACCGCAGCGATCGTTTCGCATTTTACTTCGAAACGGCGGATATGTGTGTCAGATCCCGTTTACACCCGTTCGAGATTACCACCGCGATCTTTTTCACGGACCGTGAGACTCCGTTATCGTTACGAGTGATCGAGCGTAAAGACAAAAACTAAAAACTAAAAACTAAAAACTAAAAATGAAAGAGTTAAAGTAAAGATCTGGCCTGTCGAACTTTGCTCAATTACGCGAAGAGGCAGCAGCTAGTAACTACGGATTTTTAATTGAATGCTCAGCCTCTGCTTAAAAGAGAATATATATGTAAAGGAGGTAAAAAACGAAGAGGAATCAAAATCGCCGGAGATTTTTTGGGTGAAAGTAAATCGCGTAGGCTGCGTTCGCGGTTTTAAATTTCGACGTGACACTCGGCACAGGTTTTTCAATTTTGTCTTCGCAGTGATGCGAGGAGGATTTTTTTTCCTCGTGAGAACTGAACAGCGAGTTTTTAATGTGCTCCAGTTTTTGGAAAAACGCCGAAAACAGGTGGGCCTTCTTCTCCTCTTTTTGGGGGGCTGGGGCAGGCGGCTGGAGAATAATCTCCTGATGAAAAGGCAGATGCAGAGATATATGGGTCTGGTGACGCGCCTCTACGTTATGGTGTTTCTGATGATGGGGATGCCGCGACTCTATCCCGTGTTTAATCGCTAGAAAATCAGAAAAGAAATCGGGAAAATGGAAACGAGAAGCGAGGAGCGAGCCAATCTCGAAAGAATATTAACCGGCTATGTCGATCTGATCCTGAAGCGTCAAATCGTCCGAATCGTGACTCGGACGATCGTGTGGCCAAGGGTCAGAAATTATTTCACCATGATGCGGTGCTGGGACGATTATTTCCGGATGAGGAACGTGTTTGTACTCCTGTTCGGTCCATCCCGAAGACTTTAGCTCCTCTCTGAAAGTTTATACGATTCGGTAAGACAGCCCTGTACTCGGTGTCGTCGACGAAGGAGAACCGAGGAAGCAATCACCTGTGCAAATGGTCCAATTCCTGTTTACTAGGTCCGAGATTGACATGTTCTTCGTCAAATACCAGGCTGACCGGTACGGGATAGTAATGAAGATGATAGTGGTGAACGTCGTCGTGAGACTTCTTGGCCGCGGCGTCTTTTTTCTCCTTTAGTGAATGCAGGAAGTCCATGAGTGCTTTTTTCGGACTGTGAAAGAGAGATCGGTTGATCCAAATGCACGCGAGTCGACGGTTGATTCTACGAGTTACCGTTAACCCCGTAGATTCAATATTTCGGCTCGAAATCGGCGGCGATTTATCCATCAATAATCCATTAGCTCAATCGATGTACTACAAACACCCCGAAGCGTCCGAGCGGATCGTCAACCGTTCGACAAATAATAATTTCCGCCAATTTCCGCTTCTCGGTTAGCAATTTTAAAATCGCGAAAACTTCGACGGATTAATAATGAACGAGAGATGTACATGTGTTATTTACAATTGCAGCTGAGAGCTCGACGATACAGCTCCACGGTTCTAACTTTTGAACCCAGTTAAACACACGCGAACCGATCAAAGCCCGCAGAGCGGTTAACTAGGATTAGCGCGTTGGGATTTGGTTAATTTATCGGCAAACCTCGATTCACCGATTGCAGGACCAAACAGTGCCCACCGGGTCTGCGGCGGGGATTTAGCCCGGAACTTTTTCGCGAACGAAGAATCGAAGAACGAGGAGGAGGAGGAGAAGAAGAAGAAGAAGAAGAAGAACGGAGTCGAACTAGTCGGGATTAAGATTGTAGAAGAGGTTTACTTACTAATCAAAAAATATCGCCTCTGACGCTGCAGTCGCTATTAGCAGCAGGAAGAAGGTCTGCAAAAAGAGAAAAGGGAGTAACAGCAGGAAGGTTCCTTCTCTTA
>OZ016494.1:1192500-1263865 GCA_963966615.1 Tenthredo amoena
GTTTTCAATACACTGATCTTGCAGTCGATTGTTACTACATGGAATTACGAAAAATTGTTGTTATTGTCGTTGTTGGTTTTCCTTTTTGTTCTCTTCTCGTCTCATAACCGTGGAAGAAATAAAAAAAAAAACGAAATCTTTCATTCCGTATTGACGAATTTATTTAAGAAATCGGAGACGTTGGCAAAAAAAAAAAAAGAAGAAAAAAGTAAATCGGGATGTGTTCAACACGTACTGCGTAACGATTTTTGGGAATGGTGAAAAAAAAACAAAAGAATAATAATAATAATAATAATAATAATAATAATAATAATAATAATAATTTCGCAACTGAAATTACAATTTTCGATGATTTTTCTCCTTTATCGAAACACTTTCATGGAATTTAACCAAAATTTTCCTCGCTTGTTGTTTATCGTTCTTTTTTTTTTTTTTGTTTTTTCTCCTCTTTTTCATTATTATTTTCTTGTGCCACGACCTTCTATACATACACAGCGCTCTTTATATCTAATTCTTTATCTCCATTTTTGTCTATCTCTCTATCTCTTTATCTATTACTCTTATACCACCTGTATAAATCGTAGAAATTGCTGTAGATAATTATGATTATTAATAATAATAATAATAACAATAACAATAATAATAATAATAATAATAATAACAATAATGATAATGATAATGATAACTATAATGCTAATGATAATGATAATGATAAAGAAAAAGGAAACGAAAAAGAAAGACGAGAAAAAAAAAAACCAAAAAAAAAAACAAAACAAAATTAATACACTATGTAATAGGAATTATCGGTAACTTACAATCAATTCGTGGCGAGTCTTATCGAAAGGGAATAAACGAAGCAACAAAGCGAGAGGAACAAAAAAAAAAAAAAAAGAAAGAAAAGAAAAAAAAAAGGGAAAAAAGCCAAGGCAGAGATAAATAAATGAATAAATAAACACAATCAGAGATATTGAGGAATCGAACGAACAAAAAGTCTATATCGTTTGTATTCGATGAAAATGAGGGACAAGAGAACAAAAAAAAAAAAAACTTATTAATGAAAGAAAGAAAGAAAGAAATAAATGAATAAATAAATAAATAAGGCAAAGAAAGAGGGGAGAAGGAAAAAATGTAATAAATAAATTACCTACGAATAAATTTTAAAGAATATAGCAATTTAAATGAAAAAAAAAAAAACAAAAAAAAAAATAAAAACAAAAAAAAAACAAAAATATCGAAAACGCGATCAACTAGTAGAGTTTATAGGCTAGGCTATATAGTAGCGCGGCACAGAAAAGAAGAATTATACATTTATTCATATCCTGTCCTATATTATTTATTTAAACGATACATATATAAAGCAGCGAGTTGAAAAACGAAGAAGAAAAACCTCGGAAAGTAAAAAAGAGAACAGAAAAAAAAAAAAGAAAAAAAAAAAAGGTATTTAAATTCGGTAGGAAATATCTGCAGTTCCTGTTTTTCACAGGCCAGTCAGTCAGTCTCAAGCTTATGGGTTGAAACCGAAATATAATGTATGTATTTTTGAGCGTAGGAACCGGTCGTATACGATTCTTGAATTTTTTAGATTAAAGATTTTTGTTTTTTTATTTGATAAAAATATAAAAAAAAAAAGTTGGAATTTCTAGCGATCGAAGTTATCTTTTTCAATATAGTATAGATATATATAGAAAATTATATTGATTAATTATTTAAGAAAACCTTTAATCTAATGGGAGAATCGTATAGCTCGTTCTGATTCGAAGAAGGAAAGTACGAAAGAGAGAAAGCTGCAATTAAAGCGTATGTCTTATGATAACAACGCGTATACGTATATAGAAATGCACAAAATAATGTCTGTTGTAATATACAAGGGCGAGAAACTCGGGGTCGTTATTCGTGCCGGCGAGGTTATACTCTTTTAATTATTGGGAACTATGTAAGGCGAATGATTTTTCGAAGCCTTTTCACTGGTTTCCTATTATTAAATATATTTATAAAAAATAAATGATATTTAGAATTTTGCTCAACGATTTCATTTACCCCGGGCATACGGCCCTGAGTTTAAAACTGACCCTCAAAGAAAGCAATAACCGGCCCTGCGTGGCCGTAACAATCTTGATTCGTATTCCTATGGCTTGTATTGTATATCAAACACCCTTGACCCAGCCGAAACTCCAAACCTCACATGAGTAAAAATTATATATTAATTTAAAAATAATTCTGTCTTTTATTCATTTATTATTCCGAAAATGTCTGAAATCTACAGGAATTACGTTTGAATCTCGTCGAATTTCAACGTTTGCTTTTTACTCGAGCAGAAAATATTTCAAACGAAAGATCGGTATTCCCCGATTTAGTATCGAGCAGGTTTCTCGATCGCAGAATATTTTTCATCGATTTTTCGAATTTATAAATTCAAATTCATCTAACGATCTCGAAACCGGCTGGTAGATGAAAAAAAATTCGGAATTTACACGATTTAACATCCAGATATGATGGGAATAAAAAATTACCATCAATATCCATCAATTTGAACGTTTGTTTCTACGAGGAAAAAATTAGCCTTACAATATTTTTGCACTTCAAATTCGTTGGAAAAAAAAATAAATTCTAAAAATCGATTAAATCCTTCGAGTTTTTTTCGACAAAAGAAAACAAAGATTGGCATAATGCCGAATTTCTAAGTCTGCCGAAGTCGTTGATTAGAATTTATGCCTTGTTTATTCCGTCGTTGGATTAAGTGAGTAAAACGATAGTCACAGGTTATTTTTCTATTAAAATTGTTAATCAAAATTCAAATCCGTGCTAGAACCGGTTATTTAATATAACTTTAGTGTTTCCTATGCATGCCACATATATATATATATATATATATATATATATATATATATATATATATATATATATATACCTTGGTATAGGGGTACCTGGTGATTTATGTTAAATTTATATCCGAGTTCTGGTTTGATTAGAATCAGCTGACCAATCGTTACGAGATCCTTGACACGTAGAGAAAAGATATATTCATCTCGTGTTCTGCGATTTAGATGGATATTTATAATACCGATTAGAATTTGTATGTAGCGTGAATCTCCGCAGCTCGTAAATACCCGATGAAGACTTGTGATCTCGAGCCGCCACCGGAAACCGTAAGTCAAAGATTTCAGTTCTGTATAAAATGTTTAATCATTAGATACCTAATGACTTAAAATAACTTTTCTAATACAGTAATAAACGTTCCGAATAACAGGTGTGGGTGTCCAGGCTAATGATTGATTTCTGTGTCTTTGTAAATACTCGAATCCTTATTTTATTCATTATTTTATGAGCCTTTGATTCCAGACTCGAATTATTATCGTTTATTTCTCCCTCTTTGAAACAGAGAAAAGGGAAGAAATTGCGCAGTCTGTTTTTTTTTTTTAAATTTTTTTATTAATTAAACTCCGACCGCGATTATCAATTATATTTTATTTATCGTAGAAAAAAAAAAAATTACCGAGTTTACGACGCCAGATAAGAGTGCATTGGCTAAGTGTAATGAAGGAAGCAATTACCGGCTAACTCCACACTTCCTCTGTTCGTTGGAAAATATAGAGTTTCATTCATTCCAACCGGATTCCACGATTCTGAATTAGACTAGCTGATAATGATGCATTACATGCCGAGAAAAAAAATCTTAAGCCTCAGTTTTTTCCAATAAAATAAGAATCCAATAATTAGCATCTATTTTTGGTTTCGGTTTTAAAAAAAGGAAACATATTTTAATCACCCCGAAAATGAAAATTCGAGTTTCCACCAGATCTCCACCTTTCGATTTCACCCTTTCTTGTATCATTCAATGCGATTCTTTTCAACTTAGAACTGATTAGATTTTGGATTCGATCGGTCCAATAGTTTTCGAGTTATTCAAAGAACAAAATTTCGAACAAAAAACTTCCAATTCATGATATTTCGAGAACCAATTAATCGATGGGATTTGCTTTAACTAAAATCTGGTTTTGTGGTAGAAAAAAGCAAAAATTGAATCGTTAATCGCGATCGCTGGGCGAAGAGCACGAGTCTGCGGTGAGTAGAATTATTGCTAGTTCCCGAGGGTTAGGTAAATGGGTATTCAGCTATAACAAATTGCCGTTCTTAGGAAATGAATAGTTACTCGGTTGATTCGAATGCGTCTTTATCCGGCAGGCGATCTCGGGATCACGATATTCCATTTGTTTATCGATGCTCAGTTTGAATCTATAACAACCCCTCACCCTTAGGTCAGAGTCAAACTTTACCTAATCCAACCGCCTAAATACAGGTTTCGCTCTTTAGTTTGCGGCTGGAGGAACGAACAACGTCATGAACAACTTTCGCAAATAGATAATTCACATCGCTAAGGGATGAGCCCGGATCGGTGGTACCTACCGTCTAGTATAGCGTGTGCCCTGCTAAAAGAGCGAGCTTTAATATCGTTTATAAATTATTATTCCTCGTAGATAGCCATCAGCATACAAATTGGTTCGTCCCAAACCGCAACGCTCCGAATCATAATGCCAGAACTCTGCCCCGTTAAGCCGGGGGACTTCCACCTCCCACATTTTACATTTAAGGACTAGAGGGTTTCCGAGAACCATAAGGCCCCCGGATTTTAGGTTCGAAGATACGGACTCCGGCCTTTACGACTCTCCGTCGAATCGCCAGAGTTTATTATTACTATTTTATGCTAATCCGGAGCATTGATTCAACAAACTTGTACGTTTTACACTTTTTCATTTACCCCCGTCTACTCCGGAGCTAGGGCAGGCCCTTCTTGAACCTATAATTCACCTACTGCAGACGGGGAACAGCGATACATTTATTTTACTGAGTAAGACAGCTGCTGCTGCTGCCGCAGATTTCACGCTCATTATTAGTATTCGATGCTCAAGATTCCTATAGGACTTTATCCTTCAGCCTAACGTCAATCGTCTTGTCAAAAAAAAGTCAGAACTTCAACGAATATCTATTATTAGACAAAATTTCACACGTGACATAAAGAATTCAGGAATTTGCAAATGAGATTTCAGTTTTTTTCTATATTCAACGATCATCTTGCTGTAAGAACTAATTTCCGACCATTTATTTTCCGCCAAAATGTTTTCTCGCAAATGAACGGATAAATAAGGTGTTTCGCATGTAAACGATTCGAATATAAATCAATCTGAGAGCCGATGCCTGTTCCCAGCACGCGTATCGTTGCATTATCAAATTTATCACTGTTTGGTTGAGGCTCGTTTGGTATTTTTTACCCCATCACTCTTATACTTTTTTCTTGTCTCGTTTAATTTCTCCTTTTCGTTTTGTTAGTTTCCTTTCTTGCCTTTTGAACACTCCCTGGGATCGAGGCACGCTACTATGCCTGTGGCTCGTGGAATTTCATAATTTCGTTAATTAATATTCAAGATCCTAAATCAACGATTCTCTAATCGTAAGCGCGGTATCTATACCTATTTCGTCGTCGTTTTTACATACCTCGAAATCAATTATTCAACCGAGAATGGCAAGCATTTTATCTCTGAAATATGGCCGGAGTTAACCTATAAACCATTTTCTCTATAGATTTTCAAACAATGCATCGATTATAATTATCATCTCAATACGATAATTATAGACGAAATTATCCGACCTAAATAATCGAACCATATTCATTTCATTGATATCACATCAAACACCTTAAAACACCGTAAAAAATTCCCGTTATAAATATACGAATAGATTTTCACACCGAATAATCGAGCGTGACCCCCCAAGTTGGTTTGAAATTCTCTCATCTTGGGTATCTCGTAGCATGAGTGAGTTCTGTCCGCATGCATGCCTGCGCTCTGTGGATACCATAACATTACCACTTTCCTTCGGGAAGGTAGAATTACGTTGAATGGTACCCTGTGCACTGTGCAGTAGGTTGTCGTGGCTGTCTGAGGTAAGGCGCGCACCTCGGTTATTCGCTTGCAAAGAAACGACGGGGACGTATATATAAGGTATAACCTGGCACATATAGTATAGAAAAGGCCTATAGGCGTAGGGAGCTTCGAGCATTCGATAGAGAATAAGCCACATAGCGTTGGGCGGTGGTAATCGCAGCAGCGAAGGACTGGACTGGATCAGTCGACACAGTAGAGTAGAATGAGGCAGTAAGCGGTCGAAACTGTGGCGCTGACGTTAGTCGGTAGTTATAGTCTGAAGCGGTACTGACGGGGGAATAAGACCCGTCATTACGGTAGCGTGCGACCAGCGCTAACGGAAACTCGAGCAACACCCCTTTTCGTCTTTTATTCTTCCGCTATCAAGACGCCCTCTTCCTCCGCCACTACCAATAATAGAAGACACGAGTGCCTCTATACTACGTCTGAAATTTTGAGTCAGGTGTACATCGAGTGAGGTGAACGATATGTGCGATGTGTAAAATAAAGAGAGGAATTACACCTGACTTACCTTCTGTCTGTCGTTAATAGTGAGAAAACTAATCGACGCCATTTTACCAAGCACTTTTTTAGAGGTTAGAAAATTGGTGAAAAGTTCGATTCAAAGATGAGTTCGTTTCTCTTCTGCCAACGTAAAAACTATCGGATCGATTAGTTCCGAAATTTGGAGAAATTTGAGTTGGAAAAAATTGCACCGATGGATACAAGGAAGGATGAAATCAGTCCATTCGTTTTGGTGATATCGTTGGGGAAAAAAAATAATTCCAGACGTCCGTCTGAAAATGTTAGAGAGACAAAAAAAAAAAAAGGGGGGGAAGTTCAAAGAAACTGCAGAGGAAGGAATGGGAAATGCTTTTTCCATATCGTTTACGACATATACGTTACAGGTCATATACATACACATCGTATGGGGTATTCTCACCTTATACTGTAAACCTGGCGTCTATATTACATCGACGGGTGAATATACGCACACTTATGCACGCTGCAGGTATCTCCTTTGGCGTCGCCGACTGCGAGGACGCCGGCGGACTGCAATCGTGGTAATCGAAACGGTAGCCGGGGCGAGTTAACGCCGCGCGAGGCCGCGACTCTTTCCCCCCACTTTATAAAAAGGAAAAGGTGAAAGCAAAAAAAACGAAGAAAAAAGGAAATCCTTAACCAATACAAACTCGAAACTTGCAATCAGCGCTTCTCGGCCTTCCTGACGCCGATCTAAGACGTCAGGTCTGACCGCCTCGACGTTTTCCATTCCCTCGGCCTGCAGGGACCACTTTGCATAGTTTTGTGCGGCGACACCTTCAGTGTCAATTAATTCAACGGCGCTATCGCCGCGGACCTATTGAAGACCTGGACGACCGGTCTTTGAGTCTTCGGCTACCGACGCTATGCGGCCGGACCCTAATTTTCACCTGGACAAGTGCGGGGCTCAAAGATGCGTCCGAGAAACATCTGATCAAAGCCGCCCGCGACCCAAGAATTCCGATACCTTCTCTAATCAGCGAGAGATTCCTCGTCTAGTTTACTCCTCGAATGGTATATCTTCGACCGGCTATATCTACGGCGACACTCCATAGTTCTATACGTTCGTATGAGATGAGATGGGACGAAATTAGACGATGCTGAAGTCCACCTGTCTGTCTCACATTGTAATTTCAAATTCCACCGATCCTGAACTGATTTAACTCGAAATCCTGCTGACGGGACTCTATCCAATTCGATCTAACGTGTTGAGCTACACTAATTAACGGTCGAAATTAAATGCCAATTTATCACAAGTTCGAGGAGTTTCAGCGTTCCGGAAAATCGTTACTCTTTCGTAGTCAGGCAAATTGATTATTTTACAGAAAAATATAATAATCGAATGAATAAAAGACACAGCCATTATGTCTCCAACGGTTTTGGAAAGCGTATTCACCCACGACCCCATATTTAACCGCGGTTTGAATATAAGGAATTCAGAGAATGGTGCATGGCCTCCGCGGTCTTTGTGCAAATGAAAAAGGAAAAGTTCATTTCCAATGAGTAGAAATCTAAGAGTGGTAAAAGTGGAGCTCGAGGCTTCGGGTCGGGGTCATGAGAGAAGCACCGAAGTGCAGGCTCAATTCCAGTAGCCAGAAACCTAGGGTCTCCGGGGGAAGCTGAGGCGAGCGCTAGGGATTTGGTTGTATAAAAAGTGCTCGAGGATAAGAAAAAATGGTGAAAAATGCGGACTTCTCACCGCGGTGGGCGACAAAGGGCTGCGCTGTATTTTAGCCGGGGAATAAATCTCTCGAGGTCTCGCGTGTCCTGCAGAAACTGCAACGGTGGTGCTGCAGCATCGGAGCCGATTGACCACGGGGCTACCGGGACTATACGGGGCCTTAAGGAGCCGGCGACACTCTCATCCAGCCCAGGAGAAGTTGGCTCTCATTTACACTCCTCGCTTTAGAGAATTTACTGGCCAACGGAAACAATGCGGACCTGTCCCTGTCCATCTACGACCAACTCTTCGGCTCGTGTTCCTCTCCGTCGTTCTCCAGGCTATAGATATCCTCGCACGGTTAACGGAGCCTTATTTTAACCGGAGAACGCGTCGGGGACCCCATTGTAGAGAGCCGAATTTCAACCTCTACGGATTCCTCGATTCCTGCCCCGAATCCCGGATGCGGGAGACGATTCCTGCGCGAATTAGGACCACAAAGGGCCAAATATCGAGTGCAGTCATAAACGAACCTCTTCCTCACCCGCAGAATCGATTCTTCACTCGCAACAAACTCTGTCTCCAGAGGGAGGTGTTCTTCCCCCTGGTATTATATCGGAGAGTGTTTTCTTCTTTCAATTTCCTTCGTCGAGTCGAAGGGCTCGGTCCAGTAGACATTTGAAAATACGCGATACGCTGAAACCGGCTGAATTCGCTTTTTTCTAAACATTCATTATAAGTGAAACCGAGCAAAACCCTTGGCTGCTAGTCCGGAGCCGTTTTATTTCCCTAAATTCAACCCCCCCGCAGAAGAGGGTAGCTCGATCTCGTCTTCCGCCTGTCAGAGGAGCCCGCAGACTCGGATAAGCCCCGTCTCCATTGTTTAATCCACCGCATTACCAGTTCTTAACCAAGAATAATCTATTGGGTGGTGCGGGGGTGCGAGAAACGGTCCGCTCCTGATTTGCACCTGGGCCTCCTCGCTCGTCCCCCTACCTTGGTAAACCGTCTATTTAATACACCTAAGTAGGCACACATTCACACACATAGGTCCCGAACCGACCGCCGACACTAGGCCTGCCTAGGTATAAGTGAGTCTATAACTAACGTATACACATTGGTACAGATGTGTATGGACTTGTTGGACTCTTTAGAGAAGCGAGAAGGCCTGGTAAGAGAGGTGGAGCGAGATAGGTATACGTATATATGTTGAGAGTGGGACGAAGGGGGCTTTCTAGTGAGACAGCGTTTGTCGGCACGTTTGTGGGACCGATGCCGCCTAAAGGTGTAGCTTGAACGTTGGGCCTGGTAGTGCAGAGAGTCGCACGGGGCCAGACGCTAACTCGTTCGTCCGAGGCCAGTCGCACACTGCACGAGCGTGGGCGGAGGTAGAGACGAAGGTGGATGTGGATGTGGAGGTGGAGGTGGAGGCGAGTCTGATTTGCGATCAATTTGCTCTGATTTACAATCACGACGTACGATCTTCGCTCCCGCTATCGTCGTTCTCCGTGCAGGATGTGCGTTGGACCCTTGGTGCCTTAACCGCTGCATTCGCGAACCGGCGTCTCCGTTGGCTCCCTTCATGAGCATTCGTTAAACCCAATATCAACGGCACGGAAATCTATCCGGAGGACTCGCTTCGCACGGGTAAAGGTGAAGATTTTAAGATGAAAGAACGACACTCGGAATCGGAGCATTTGGTCTGGGTCTGATTGCGTTGGATAGGGTGAGGAGTCTGATGAGCTGAGTCTGAATTTTAGGTGATAATTTTGATTCTCTCCGGTACAGTTCTATATTGTCATCATCATCATCGTGGTGTTTGGTGATCAGATGATTGTGAACTACTGTTTCTATCCCGAACACTGTTTTCTTTCCTTCTGGAACATCGCTTTAACGGATTTTCTGTACCGAGTGATTTGAGGCAAGGGCTGTAGTAGATAGATGATCTTTGGTGCTTCGATTCATATTCAACAATTTTTAACAGCGTGATTTTTCCGCCCGATGATTTCTGAAGATTCGAAGCTACTTTATTCACCATCTTTGATATCTACGATTCGTGTTTTACCACTTTGCACTAAAGTACCGCCTTCTCACTTTCTAATTATTTGAAACGTTTTTTGAATTACAATTTAAGTTATATCGTCTTATCGCAATAACTTTTCTGCACACCCGCAGATATTTTGTCCAGAAAAATTTACCTATAGTTTTTTCAGACCAGTTTAAAAAAGAACCCGAGTTCTCATGAGTATAAACCCCGTTTTTTAAATAACACCAAAAAACGAGGTGAACCCCTGAAACGAAAATCATGAACTGAAAATAATTCTTCACTATGAGACTGCTGTGATGATCTGATTTTTGATAATCCACGTGATTCTCTTTAAACTACATGTCATGCAAGTAGCTTTCTCAAACCTGAGGTATCAGGCCTTACGAATATGAATGAACCGTAGAACACACCTATCTCGTTCAGTGTCGATTTGAGTATCCTCAAATTTCGTCCGATATATATTCGTATGAAAATGAAAATTCTAAATAAAATTGAAATTTTTGGATCAATCTAACTCTCCGTAGTATTAAATGTTTTACGGTTAGAATTCGTTAATCGTTTTCATCTGGTATTTATTACCGTGTCCTTTCGACACAAGGTTGGGCATAGCATTGGCGTGAATATAGGTATATAACTAAGGTATAAGACGGAGGCTGGGCGCCGAGAGAACCGAGGAGATGGCGGAGATGGTAGCCTGGGAGATCGGATAATGCGGGTAGTTATTTGTCGGCGCCGATGTTGGTTTTGGGTCCGCGTGTGCGGACCGTCTGTGAGGCCCCCCGCGGTGGCAAACCAGCTCCGTAGTCAGGCGCAAGATCTTCGTGGATTGTTTTCGACTCGTCTTAAAATAAGCTGCGGGACGTCTCGCCCGAACTGCCCGAGGTTTAACGGTGCGAATTTTTCCGCGAAAACCCTTTTTTTCGTATTTAAAAAACGCATTTTTTTCCCCCATCTCTATCGGCCACTTCAGATTCAACAAGTAAGAAGTACTCCCCCCGACTCCAGGGATAGTTTCTTCGCCTCTGATCCCAGCCAACAATTCCATTTAATTATATTCTATTCTCTGTTAATCGGCGTATAGGAAGCCCGGAGCGATCGCTAGCCTCTTATAAAAGAACAATAGACCGACTGGACGTGATTCACCGGGTTGACAGGGCTTCGTTAATTGCGGCTTAATTTCGGCTGTACGATTGTTTAGGAGAGGATATAGAAATACCCCGCACCCCGTTATATGGGTAGGACCCTGCGGGTTTTACGGGCATCGCAAAATAAGGAGGAAAAAAAAGTTACGGAAAGATAAGGCCGAGGTGAGAGCGATTAAACATTAAAATATGGCAGTGAAAGAGCGGCAGATAGGATGCCGAGGGTTTCGGCCCGTACAGGTATTGGGCCCCACGTTGTGGCCCGACACCGTGGCGCTCAGAGCTGGGCATATAGCATGAGGCATAACGTCTGTTAATCACGAGATACGCCGCCGTCTTCAAAGTACGGGTTTAGAGTATCGTGGAGCACGGGGTAAAAAGAGAAACTAAGAATAGGTAAATAAAGAAGCGAAGTGGTCGGCTATGTATACCGTCCAGTACAGGGGAGACGAAGTAATTCGTGTAATTCGTATCAGTTAGCAGTTATCGCGTACCACCTGCGTCTCGGCTGTCCCCTAGCTGGTGCTATGCACCTCGTAGCGCTACCAAAGTAGTTTCTATTTCTCTAACAGCCGCAGGCTTCGGACATACGCGCCTTCTTAGCCGTTAGAAAGGCCATTTGAGACACGTCTACACCGAGTGTCACCGCCAGGCGTCTTGATCTATGACTTAATTCGTCTGAGTGATCGTTCAACGGGCCTTGGGGACCTATTCGCACCTGAGTTCGTACTGCAGTCACTTGAGTTAAACTGTTAAGCCTTGTTCACAGGCTGGATGGATATATGCGCAGCTAACATATACCCAGGTGATCGCGGCTTTAAGTTTCGCTAGACATTTTCTTATTCGGTCATGAGGAATCCAGGTGGATAGAATCGATTCAAGAACGAAGAGTCTAGGAAGAAAATGAAGAGGAAGCGTGCCTCCAGAGTTTCCTCAGAAGTTTCACCACCTGGAAGGAGGCACGATGCTCTCTCTCTCTCAAAGTCGTGGAAACGATAAACGGTGCTAACTACGTGTGTTTAGGAACGTTTAGCGCGATTAGTAAACACTCGACTCGTCTTGGCTCAGCTCGTGCATGGCATGGTTTGAATAGATGTGTACGTACGCATGCAGGTATTCCATACGTCGAACTTATATCAAAAATCTATACGTCAAATTTTGCCTTCGGCGTTTTTATAAGGTGGATTCGTAACTCCGTAGTGAAATGTACGAGTGTCCGTGTGAGGATAGATAACCGTTGATAATAAATGCAAGATTTTTTGCACGGTTGACCCCCTTTGAATAGCAGGCGACGTAACTTTGATCAAAGATCCTGGAAAATAAGCAATTAAGTGTCGGGCTCCTTACGGACACGGGGCACGTCGACCGGAGACATGAGACATGAGACATGAGTCGTACGAGCAGGAGCCAGTGATGCCAGCGAGTCGGTGGCAGCCATGAAAGGCTGGACAGCTTTTTCACTACGTAGATAATGACGGCGATGAGGTCATCTGCCAGATAGACAACTAGATTTCAACTTGTCTCGCGATATTTTACGATCTCTCGCTACCCTATTATTGACACACATTCAACGTCCCGTTGCAAGTAAGTGCATAAATTCTTCTTGTTGTTTTTTTTTTTTCTTTCATTTTATTTCTTCACCTCGCCTGCTCTGTTCCACTTTCCGCAGATCTGAATCATTAATAACCACACCGCTGTTAATTCCGTATTTTTCATTTATTTTTTTTCTCCTTCTTCCCAACTCGCACAAATTCCTCGCTCCAATTTAAGGTCGAATATGTATATACCTACATACGTATACTATACATTTGTTCGGGATCTAAGACATAGACGAATAGTTAGATTTGAAAAAGGAAACTTTCTCACCACCCCGTTCGAACCGACAGAAAATATACTCGTGTAATGGCTGGATTCGTAGCGGGAAACTTATAGCCTGATCTTCGAGCGCTACCGGAGCTGGGATTCTTAATTTGTTCTATAGGCGTGCGGTCATTTGAAAGTTCGAACGTATTTTTGTGAGGTCGTTAGCACTGCGCTATCGCATCGAATGCCCTGCAGTGCGACGTGATATTGAGGAAGTTAAATTTACTCGTACTAAAAACGTCACCAAAGTAATCAGGTTAGGATAGGAATATGAAACTTCGTTATCCCTTTATCGGCTCGTAAAATACCTACTCCCGACTGAAGACCAGTATTTCGTCACGTATTCTCTTACAGCGGCTTCACCTTCCACTCGGTGAATTAAGGAAATCATAACCAGGTGTACGGGCGGGCGCGGTATCGTGATCGGAAATTGAAATGCTGTTACTAAAAAGTGCGACTTTGTCTTATACAAGAGAAGTGCAGCATCGGAATCGAATCGGAACTTCAACGCGTTTGGTATCCAGGTGTAACGCTGATCGACAACCAATTACCGCGAAATTTTTCATACGACCTTTTATTCACGTTTATATAGTTATATATTTCTTGTGTGGTCCCGACTTCCTGGCGTCCTTTCGTCGATCGGTGTCTTCGTGAATCCTGAACCACTATACCTGGAGGGCCGCGTAATTAGGCTGCGACAAACAGGTGGGGCTGAACAGCCCGGTGCAGCTGTCTTCGGAGTTTGGCTCTACCACATCTACGAGGAGTAGGATTGTATCGGTGTCGGTTGATCGGGGCTGCGATCCGAATGAATTTATGATTCATTAAACTAATTGATAGGCGTATCAATTCTTGGGACGTCGATCAACGCGTGATCCGCGAAATTTATAATCGTCCGGGTAAATCGACTTCGAGTATCGGTGGGATCGGGCGATCATCGATTTGCGAAAGAAGATCGGTTCCGCACTTAGAGAATTTCGATCTCTCCTCGTTCTCAATTGAAACGCGCAACTTTTATTTTGCTCGAAGAAATGTTAACAACTTTCGAGACGGCGGATGAGCAAAGCGTTACCGATAACTCGAAGAATCGAAATCGCATCAAATCGGTTAGTATACGATTCATCGGATCGTCATATTTCATCGATCCGCATCGATTCTTGTCGACGAATAATCGGATATAATCATTACAAATTGCCGATTTATACCGATCTTCGCTTTTTCTCGGAGATTGATGGTTCCTGTTCAAAGTAGAGTCGCAACTTTGATGCTTTTTTTCTTCCCCTCGGACTTTTAGGGGGAAGAAGACGGGATAATTTTTTTCTACCGAATAACGCATAAATATCATTTGTTTCCAACAGATCTTGCGCCTCAGATCGAATGGTTAATAAGTTCCACGTGCCAGGTGGGTTATAAGCCTCGCTGAGTGAATCGTCGTGGCGGAGAACACCACCGATGCAAAAAACGTCGCGTCATCACTGTAGCCGTTGCGAGTCTCTTGGCTGAGGATCGGTCCGCGGTAGACGCTTATTATACCGATCCTCGCCCGGCTTGGAGAAGACCGGCGATTGCTGCAAAGGAAGCTAATGTAAGCTACCTCCACACAGCTGGAAATCCAGTGCCCAGCGTCGAACGTCTTCTTATTTCATCGCATCGAGAAAAAGATCGGTTAATTGACGCCGAAGAAACGAGCTAGACAGCGATCGGTATACTTTGAGAAATTTTTGTCAAATACTAATTCGCGGCTATGTCGGAATCGAATTGATAACCAACCGAAGACTTTAGTTCCGAGTGATCCGTGAGACTCGATACTTGAGATCTGTGACAAAGTGGTAAGAAATCGGATTCTTGGATGAGAATTTCGATCGGATATTTTTCGAAGTTCGGAAAAATCGAATGACTCGGATTTTTTTTGCAGATTTCCAGGGCTCTCTGTTACGTCTGTTAAATTTTGACGAACTTCGGTCAGTTTCAGACTGAATTTCAGAGGCGACTACCGATAATGGTTTCGGTGTGAGGCGAGCCTTAACGATACGTGACACTTGGCGGTATAAAGTTGTCTAGACGCTAGAATCAACGCGAGGTCCTTATAGAGGCGAGGAGCAAAGCGCGCGAGAGCTGTCCGTCTGTCTGCCCGTCTTTCGGCTCGTTTTCCCCTCGAGGCAACCATCTCTGACTGCGATTCCACCTCGAAGGAGTGAGCCGGAGCTCTGATTGCGAGTTGACCAAGCGTAAGATTCGATTCTCCCAATTAAGCTTTCGCACTTTTTGATGACACGTCCGTCGAGGAGAGGAGAGGAGAGGAGAGGGAGAGAGAGAGAGTGCGGTTCGGCGTGGGTTTACGAGTTTATGTCTATTACGAATTTAGCGAAATCCTATGATCAGGTTCAGAGCGAATGCTGAGCGAGTGTTAATTCGCTCATGTAATTAGTGAGCTCAAAAACCCCTTAGTGAAACGAAACGAAACGAAACGAAACGAAACGGACCAGGAAACAGGCAGCTGCACTTGCCCGACTCCCCTGATCGCTTGTGTTAACGAATTAATATACAACGACGCAGCCGTTTCCATAATTCCGAACCAAGGTGCGATCTTTTATTTCATTCCCGATTTAGAGGGAATGGATGGCTGGAGGGAACTTACCGCTCTGAGAATATATACACTCAGTCACGGTGTAATTAATCCTAATTTAACCCAACCTAATCCTAACAGACAAGGGGCTTAAGGCTACCGCAAAATCGACACCGTACAACAACCGGATATATGTATAGCAACGACTTCGAACACCTTAGACGCTCACGAATTCAGAGAACAGATCCAGTCACGGTCAAATCTTTTTCACCGTTCGTTTTCGGGTGCAAAGAGAGTCAAACTGCTACTATTTACTCCATGTAATCATAAAACCAGGAACTCACAGTCCGTCAAGATGATGCAACGCGTCTTATGTGTCGCAAACATCATCCCACGGACGAATGCATAGCGTGGTGGAGTCTGCGATTGACCCCGGTCAAAGTAGGTCCGTAGGATCCCCGACTGTTAAACACGACAAAACCAGCACTAATTTCACAAACGAACAGACGCGTTTGGAGCCGGGGGTGCCGGCTATTGAACCGTTACAAATATGTTACATATCCCGACTTTATCCTTGACGGGGTCCGGGGGGGGGGAAAGAATCGCACCGAGAGTATGGAGGGCAAACGGGGCTAAGGGTGATACCGATACACCCCTGGAGGATAGATGCGCGAGAGATGAGTCAGCCCTACGTTTGTATAGAACCCTATATATCTGTGCTACACCCCTATACTGGCATTGGCAGTGATCGCTTAAAGTGTAGGGTGCAATTTTGTTCCAGCTAGGTGACGTGCGTTTCGGTAATTCTCTTCAGTCAGTCAGAAACTCGAAGAAAGGACTACTACTGATCGATATGAGTAGTTTAAGATTCCTTTGAGGCACATATAGGCGCCCGTTGGACGAACTTCAATGGAGTTCACGAATTACGTTTTTCAACCATTTGCAATATACTTGCCCACTTCGTCCTATCGAACCCTCAACTCGTACCTGCAGGGGCACAGATGTCGGTTGAGAAAGACACCAATGCGATTCCCATTAGATGGATCTAGCCAACGATATCTGAGTGCCACTGTATACGCGGTTGGTGTTACCGTGGATGTATAGGAATAGTCGCAGTAGGTATGCAGGGATCGACGTAAGGTCCATTGGTAAGGGTGCTTCAGAGATAAAGATCGTGACCGGGGTCGGGTTTACCGCACTCCCTGTGAGATACGATCTTTGGGGAGTCTAATACAGATCGGTGACCGAACGATCGAAGATCGAGGGAGATAGCACGCACAGAATGTCGTCTTCGCGCAGCAGGATCAACTTTTAACAACGCAATTAAAAGAACGCTTCATCCCGCGATCTTCGGATACCAATTGCTCAGCTATATCTTATACGCGAACAAAACGATCTTACGATAAACTATATCACCGCATACAGTGTCGTCGCTCAATTGTAGAAGGTTAGCTAAATTATCACAGAAATAAGATCCCAGATGTCAATAAAAAAAAAAAAAAAAAAAACAAAGATCGGTAAAGTAATGATACCGATTTTTCTCGATCTTTCCAAACAACAATTTCGCGTCACTCAATATCAATCGATCAACTGTGAGCGAAATGTATGATCGAAATTGGAAACCGGTCACTCAACCGATCCCGGACTTTGACTCTTCAACTTTGGTACATAGAAGGTTGTTAAAAAGAAATTTGCAACGTGGATATATTAATTCTTGATATTAATGTATACGCTGCCTCGCCAAGGACAGTTGGAAACGAGTACTCTGAACCTGGAGGTCTCGATCGTTCCGAGTTCTTCTCCATACGGAAAGAACGAGACTTGAAGCAAATAGAAACCGGGACACATATCATCCGGAAATGACTGCAGGGGCCCATGGGGCCGCGCAGGTCGGGATACACCCGGCCTAATTAAGCGGCGAGGCGCGGTCTCATCTCTGCACCGATTTCCTCTCGGTAGACGGTGGTCCAACTGCGAGGAGGCTGGGTGGTCAAAGATTCCAGTTTCTCAATAATTGGTCGAGGTGTTTCGACACCCGGGTGAAAGAAACGCGTACGACGCGGCTTCCTTGGCGTCGCGCGTCTGCCTCGACCAGGGACCCGGCGACACGCAGATGCTTGTTCGATATCAAACCGACACCGACACCGACACCGACACCATCACCTTCGGACATTCATAACCGGACGATACTCACCTGACAAACGTCAATTTCAACCTAATTTCGGCGTCGGTTTTGCGTTTTGGAAATCCTTCTACGAGTTCTTCGGATATTCGCTTCATTTTCGCTTGGGGTGTACGGATGCGGAGGTCGAAGGTGATCAATGGGGTATTTCATTGCGGTAAATCTTGAGCACGCTACGATTATTTCGATTCTGGAATACGGGCGATAAATCAAGGCGCACTTATGCCACGGGGATTTAGATCGGTTACGGATTTCGCATAATGGTATAAGTAATAACGTGCGGTGGGCCGTGTCTAAACGTCGGAATCTGTTATTTCCCGTAAGTCAGCGAGCGAAATGGTCTTCGATATATATACGTGGCGAGGATAATTGCGGACGAGAAAAGAAGGATCGCGAAAGAAGGGAAAAAAACAAAACCACAACCTAGTTCCATTCAAACGTATGATATTTAAGTTTTGCGAGGTGACTTTATAGTTGCAATGCTAATCAAGGCTTACGACTTCGCGTGCTTTTCGTAACAATAACGAAAACCAGAGTCTAATATCTCCGGCATCGTGTGTGGCGTTTTTCGCCTTGCAGGGTCCGGCGAAGTCCAGCGTATGCGATACGTACCGACAGCTAATGCGAATATAATCGCGGTATACGTTGTGCAAAATTGATAGCAATTAAATCTAGATCACGTGCAAATAACGCGCTCATTGCTGGGAGGTAAGAAATAGTGTCGAAATTTTCTCGCCGATAAAAAAAAAAAATTCCTGCAAAGTTCGTCGAGACGTGGATATAACGCGGTTCACATACGTTTCAGTTTACGTGGAATCAGACGCTAACAGATTTCTTCCTTTTCAAACCCCGTAGCGTTTTAATTAAGTGGAATAATTAACTTTGAGGCAAAGCTACGAGGTAAAATATTCATTCAAATTAATATCAAGACGAAGTAAAAGCCATCAATTGGTAGTTGGTTGTATTTCTTCGATTATGACATTTTTAATACTACGTTTAATTATTATTTCAAGAATTCTCCGCTTGAAAAAAAAATCAAAAAATCTGGGGGTAAAACTGGGTGAGATTTTCTTCGTTTAAAAAATAATCCGTAG
The DNA here is from genome assembly GCA_963966615.1 of Tenthredo amoena. NCBI lineage: Eukaryota > Metazoa > Arthropoda > Insecta > Hymenoptera > Tenthredinidae > Tenthredo > Tenthredo amoena. The sequence continues at coordinate 1,211,516 of OZ016494.1, forward strand.
GTACGTATACGTGCGGATATGCGGACATACATATTTTAGCTGTATACAAAGTTGCGGTTTGGTAATACCGTATCAGAGATCCCCTGGCGTGTAATTCGTTGGCGTTGACTCATCTTAGTTTAAAATTCTTGTGGCCGGTTTGAATTCTGCGTAATTCCGGCCAATTAAGGATTTTAAAAGTTGCGCTTAACCTCGACAAACACATTATACCTACCTACCTACCTACCTACCTACCTACCTTCGGTTCTCGCTCGGTTAGTCGAACCCCGGAGGCTGGTCGTGTAACGCCTTATAGGACCATAGCTTCTCCAGAGATTGTATTCCTATTAACCTATTAAATACGCCATGTTAAGACGACTCCCACACGATTTCAAAAAATCAAATAAAAAACAGTCGCATTTTAGAAATGTATTGAAATAAAATTTGAACCGTGTCTGGAATATAACCCTGTAGCGTTTCATACGTCTCACATCAGTTAGACTCAGATATATTCCGGTCGTGTTTCATCAAACTGACTTGGCGAATTTTTGATGACGCGTTTAGAATCTGTAATTACCTGTATCGTCTTTTACTCATTATCCGACTCAAATCAACCCAGCAATCGTCTATATCTTGTACACTGATGGATTTCAAGATCGTACGAGTATCTATATACTCAGGCGGGGTATTTCTACTTCCGAGAGACCCGCGCGCCGAAGTTTCACCTAGCGGCGAGCGCGGAACTACTCCGTGGTTAGGGCGACCCTTTCGAAATATTTCGGCAATGTTTCTGTTACGTCTCTTGAAATACGATCTCGGAAGATAACTGTTCGCAATGTTTGAACGATCTAATTCCTTGAACTATCGTTTTGCTGTAAAATTCTTGAAAAGGAAAAACCGCTGCGTGTCCTCTCGTTCTTTCTCAAAGAACTACGAATTACATATGGGGTCAAATTTCACTTTTGTTTCGTAGCAACTGCAGCCGCTTTATACTATACCGTTCCTAAAAAAATATTCCATCGCAGTCGTCACGTCTGGGTTGCGCAGCTCTGCGCACCTCTGCGACGACGAGTATCGCGGTCCAGGGTCCAGGGTCCAGGGTCCAGGGTCCAGGGGGTGCTAGATCCGTCACAGATAGCGGTGCCCTATGGCTTCCGGCGAGCGTGGACGCGCGGACGTACCTCGTACGCGTACGGAGACCCAACGCCTGCAGGCACAACTCGCATACGTATACCTACTCTGTTTTCGTTCGTGGACAGATGAAAACTTAAGACGTGGGAAAAATAACAATTTTATAACTCTTTCTTTCTTCATTCTTCTTCTCTGCTTGATACCATCTGCTACGTCTCGGAGGACCGGTCACGCGTCTAGTTCCCAAAAACTTTATATTCAAAATTTATTACACTCCGAACCCAACGTTTTTCTCTTCCTCTTCGATATTCAGAAATATTTTTCGCATATCACCGCAAATTGCGTTACGAACCTTTCGTGTAAATTCTATCAGTTAAAATCCACGATCGGTCATTTTTTTTTTTTTTTTACTTATTGTTCCCAAAGCTATGAGAATGTCCAAATAATTTGCTACAGTCTATAAGTCATAAGTAATAATTACAAGATTCGAGATTCATCTTCGTGTTTGGGAACTTGAAAATAGAATTGACCGGCCTAGGAGTATAATAGTACGAAAAAAGTGAGTCGGATTTAAACGCTACGTACTACGTATACCTACCTGGCTTACCTCTGTTGAATTTTTTTGTCAGATTCATTAGTAGCTCTAAGGTAATAGAGGCGTACGCACTCAGGCCATCGCGTCGTAAACGTAATCTATAATTGGGCTGTAAAACAATAAAGTCTATTAGGCAGGAGCGAAAGTGGTCAGCATCGTACCGGTTTCTCATGGTACGCGTAGAATACCTTAGGTATGAACAGCTATAGCTGGCCGCAGCTTTTTCTCGAATCGTAGTATATAACCGTAGTCAGGAATAAACTTTGCTAATTCGGCAAGTCGCACGTAATTAAATGAGCATGTGCATGTGGAATGGATGCGGCGAAATTGAAGGGAAATTCAAATGCTCGGTAGAATTTCTGGGCGAACGATGAAGCGATAGGTCCCGTTGTATTATTATAGTAAAAAAAGGAACAGAGAAGATAGAAAACTTGGAACTCGCCCCCGCGAGTATAAATCGGCTCTACGGACCCGGAGAAATTATGCAGTTTCGATTTTATCGAAACCTCCTCCGAGTGCAGTAGGCAAACCTAGTAAAAGTCCTCGTAGGAGTGGCTGCAGTCGTTATCTCAGCAGGAAGCGAAGGCCCTGCAGGAACCCGCGGAGTCTGCTACTATCCTGGACGAACGAGTCCTTATATACTCTGGATAACCGCACGAGCACTGCAGCAGCAGCAGAGGTAGAGATATATATACCTGGTGAAAATAAGAAAATAAATAAAAGTATGAAAACGCTTGGTGCTTGAAATGTGTTTGTGTATATGCATTAAGTTACATACAAGCGAAGTGTGGGTACCCGGCTAGTTACAGCTACACTATTCCCTCGAACGGACAATTGCAGCAGGTGATGCTTAACGTAATGCGCCTGCCCTACCCTACACCGTTTGCCTGACCGCGTGCAGCAGTGGTTTTGCGTCGGAGAGAGGCTGAGGTTTCAATTTCTCTCTCTATTGCTAAACGATAGAAAATAGCCTGTTGCTATTTATCGTCGTATATATTTATAGCTATCTAGTATACCTATACCTACTCGGGTATATTCAAACGGCAAACGTGATGCCAGAGGTGCTGGAATTACCCGTAATTAAATAGCTGAACGAAACGCGCGAGAGCCTGATGGTGAAAGATTTTGGCTCTGATGGGAAGTTCGAGAAACTTAGGAAACTCGAATGGCGGATAATAGGAAAGCGAATGTAACATGAAACAGGGTGAGGAGCGTCAGCGTGTATAATTTTCTCGGGTTTAAGCTCGAGCCAATTACGAGGAAAGTTCTCGGACCCGTACGTATGTAGGTACGCGAGTTTATCGATTCGCAAAATTCCATGCAGTTCGAAAAAGTCAGAAGACTTAAGGCAGCGCAGGAAGCGCGCGCTACGCGTCCTCGGTAACCAGGTAGGTAGGTAGGTAGGTAGGTAGGTAGGTATAGCGAAGAGAAGGAAGAAGCTTTTCGCGAAGAGGAGATGGTGTCGGGCGACACTTGTCTCACCGTGAAAAACTGGATGGCCGTCCGTCCCCGGCATTGGCGGAAGTCGGGGATGTACGGAGTGCGAATAAAACCTGCCTTGAGTTGACCAGACGCGGACGTCGCGACACCTACGCCTTTGCCAACGCTCCGCTCCATCCATCAGCGACTGGTCCGTCCCGTCTTCTCGTCCTCGCTATCCCCCTTCTACAACCGACGCGACGCTTCTACCTTCTGCCTTCTGCCTTCTGAGCTCTTCTCCTTTTGTCTCTACCATCCTTCATTCCTTAGCAACCTTAATTCCACCCGAGCGCAAGGCAACATTCTATACCCGTTGAATCGCCTCTTCCCCCGAGGGATCCCAGCTTCCTTTGGATCATTTTTCGAATGATTCGAATCGCGCAGACACCTGCCAACTCCCAAGTCGGCGTATTTCCTTCGTTACTATTCGGTATTGGGTAGAATCGAAGCCGAGTATGAGACTAAGACTGCCCGATAAATGCACACTCAAGAATATAGTGCGAAGGGTTTCCAATTCTTCGATCATAGTATCCAAATAAATCAGTTTTCAATTCTCGCGTTTGAATTGCGCGCGGTAACACTCGTTCCTAAATGCGTGCGCATTACGTCACAAAGTGTTCTGCGCTTGCGCGGTACGGTCAGCGCTGTTCCTCGTTACGTCAAAGGAATCGCGTTCCTTGCGATTAGACGGTACGAAATAAAAAGGGCTGCGAAAGATTTGAAACGATGGATTGAATTTGAATTTCGGATAATCAATGTTTATCTATTTTTTTTTATTTTTATTTATTTATTTTTTTTCAATATAAATATTGACTGAAAATAAAGAATGAAAATGATATTTGTTTCATAATTTCATGCCTTTAATTCTGACACATGATATTAAAGGTTTATTAAATATAAAATGGTTACAAATCGAATCGAGGGGATTGAATGAAGCTAGGATCGTTTTTCTTTTGAAAGGGAAGAAGATAGCCCGCACCTTATGATTCAGTTTCAATCATCATTTGATCCTGATACTTTACGACGGTTGACCGCTTGTTCTACGGGTAATATGAAACTAGGATTAATTTGAATTCTGTCCAGCATCCCTGATGAACGACGAGACACCATGACTGCGATATAATTTATCTACGGAGGTGTTTACGGCCGTATTTTGGGCTCAGGTTAGGCCAACACTACACACTATACTGTGTATACGTTGCGTCGTTGCGTACAGGAATGTTACGCGCCTTCTTTTCGGGTCCACGTAGTACGTATAATAATCAAACTCGCTTCGTACACTTTCAGTGTCATTATAATTCTATTCCCGTGCGAAGAAGTAACTGTAAAAAAACCCTTAAATAACACCAGTCCGCTTATCGTTCGGATCTTGGACACCCTTTGCCTATTAAAATAATACGACCCTAACTCAACCCGCGGCTGAATTCTCGAACATGTTTAGTTTCGCTTGCTTACATATCAATCACCACCGTTCTCCCCGATCCGAGTGATAATGCGACTCTTTTTAATATGGAGAAAATTACAGATGGTGAAATAGAGGAGGAGAGGAATGAGGAAAGGAAAAAAAAAATAAATAAAAGGGAACGAAAGACGGCCGAAAGTAATAATCGAAATATTCTAGTGAACGCGCGCGAGTTTTATTGGTAATAGGATTTACACAAGGGCAAATAAGGGTCTGTGGAACTTTACAATACCGAAGTCACACGCCTCGTGTTAATTGGGCCTTATAACGAAGTTTTACGGCGCGAGGATTAGAAGGACCGTTTTATAACGCCAAACTCCTTTGAAAACCTCCAATTCGTTTACGATCGCAGTGATGACCTATTGCTATGATGGCTGTATTTCAGTCCCTGGTCAATTAATTTTTCCCACCTTAAACCTCGCCGTCATTAGGAGAGTGGAACTAACGAACCTTACGAACGAGCGAACCAACCAGCCAACCATTCGTCCTTAATGAGGACGCGAAATCTGTTGTTTCATTTACTGCGGAAAGGAAGAACAATTAATGGGTGTGCTAGGGTGATTGAAAAAAAAAAAACGAAATTTTTCTTTTTCTTCCAGAGACAGGTTCAAAAGTTTTATTCAGGTGTAAAAATACGCCTGTTAAAATTTGAGCTCTTAATATTAATATTAAGAGGTGGCGCATCGCGAATTTCTATTTTCCATTTAAATAACACGGGAAAATTTGTTTTTGCTCCTTCTGATTTTCATAACTAGCTGACGATGCGTTGTACGGAAAATCTAAAAACATATTTTTGTAGGGAATTGAATGCTCTACAAAAAAGGTCTCTTACACATTTTTGATAAATTTAGACATTCAAATGATATTCGAGTTCAAAGAACCACCTTTCTGACAAAAAATGAGTTTCTAAAATAAGTTTATAAAAAAAGTGCAAGAGACCTTTTTTGTAGAGCATTTGATTCTCTACAAAAATATGTTTGTAGATTTTCTGTATGACGCGTCGTTAGCTAGTTATAAAAATCAGAAGAAGCAGAAACAAATTTTCCCATGTTATTTAAATGGGAAATAGAAATTCGCGATGCGCCACCTCTTAATATTAATATCAAGAGCTCGAATTTTAACAGGCGTATCTTGATAGCTAAATGAAACTTTTGAACCTGTTCGGTGAAAAAAATAAAAATTCTGAATCACAATAGGGTGTAGTAGATAATCAGCCCGAAACAAGTTTGCCTAAATTGAAATATTCTGGCAATATTTTGTCCGAAAATTTTTGAACAATTCTGTATCCACGTTGAGGTTGGAGTCCGGTCTTCAGTAACCGAAATCCGATGAGTGCGTGTGTCGCCCTTCTTGGCTGACGCGGCTCCTTAACATTGAACAAGGACCTCTCAGAGTTTCTTCTGTCAGATCGTGGACCGCGGTTGGATCCCAAAGCGTTGAACGTCCCCGTATATCCTCGTTCCTTTCCGATCAGAAGGGACTTTATTAAGGCGGTGTATCGCGCGAACCGACCGCTACGCAACGCCGCGTAGTGTCGGTGAAACGAAGTAAAAACGCTACGCCGTTTCGCGGACAGGCAGCGGTGTGAAGCTCATCTTTTATTCAGTTATATCTCGTTGCCTGCCGCGCGGGTGCAGTCCACAACGTAACGTAACGTAACGTAACGTAACGTAACGTAAGTGTGCCCAGAACTGCGAGCCTCTCCGATCTCCAATTACTCCAGCTCTTCCTGATGTCGCAGGTCCTCGGAGACTGCGCCAGGCGTCTGTTGCCACAGTTGAGAATAAAGCGCGGGAATCGGTGCAACACATACTATAGCCAAGGAGTCGTTGGCATCGTCCGAGGAATCTGGTTCTCAGGATTCTTTCGGTTATCTTAAGGGATTCTCGAACGTAGGTCTTTGTTCGTTTGATCAAAAGAGAGGCGATTCTTATCCCGAAGAAAGTAAACGCTAAATAAATCGACATTTTACTTCCGACGTCCATCTTGAGGATGTTCGTTCATCCCCAAACGATTCGAGTCCTCGGCGACGAAACACGTGCATTTGTCGGTGACGCCGTCAGATAAGTATAATACAACTGAACCTGAAAAGATATCTTGCGACGTCCGTTCATACATCCAACCGTCCCGGACCGTCCGTCCAGCCTTCAGCCTTCAGCTCGCGTGTTGCATCGGTATTCGTGAGCTGTGAAACTATACTCACAGGGACACAGCTGTTGACCTGCACCAGGTAAAAGGTGTAATAAATAAGAACGATATAGGCGGGTAATGACGCTTCGTGGACACTGCACGTGATGGCACAAAGTTTATAAGTGCGTTTGTACATCGAGTCAACTAGCACCTCGAACCTCGAGCCGGCTCGCGCACACTGTTCAACGTAATTGCCGCCCAGATGTCCGGTCGGACGACATTCACGGTTTTGTGCTTTGCCAAGAAGCCGTTGTCCGTTGGCCAACGATCAGTGTTATACTTTGACGTACTGGTTAAAGCTGCCTTCACACTGCTGAGGATCATCGCGAAAATTAACCGTTCAACATTTTCAAACCAGATCAAATTATCCAGATTACATTCACAGGGTTCAGCAATATCGTTATACCCGACGTTCTAATCATATATCGGATTTTTTCGTGCAGGTTTCTTCGCTCCTCATCTTTACCCGTGTGCAACGCACCTAAACGCGACATTGCTGCTAGTACACGACATGCGGGAAGCCTCTTAAAACTGTTTCCGTGTCTCCGTGTCAAGCCTCAGCGGATATTCATTGCGGTATAATACGTTCATAGACATTTTGTCGAAGTTTGCACCACTCGGCTGCGCTGGTTTTACTCATTTCATGATCCTTGCTCTGGATATGAAGAGAGAGACAAGATAAAAAGAGAGGAATCTTCATATCACCGATTTCGGGTGAGAAGACGGACAAATCCTAGCCAGGTATAGCATTTGGTGAGGGATTTTACTGATATCAAAAAAGACACTCGATCTGAAGGAGATACGACATCAGGAATAGCTGGAGAAGCTCTCCACTCTGATTTTCGACAAATGGTCTTCTTCATGTTCACATTCGCATAAGACATTCTCCCACATCTTGTATAGAACTATGATAAATAAAATACGTTGAATTTATATGGCATAATGAAAAGGGATATATTTAATTTACTTTCTCCCTTATAATCAGAGCCAATCGGGTTGTTAGCTCCGGAGTTATAGCCGCGTGACGTGATGATCGATCGGAGTGGAACGAATATAGAATTAAGAATTGTTTCGATCGGGTAAATTATGGGCTCTCGTCCATTAGTGGGTAAGTAATCCCTGATCCCTTTCCAGGTACGGGTAAAAATATCATCTCCGCAGTCATAGAGCGAGTGGGATTCCCCGGTACGGAGTATCGCAGGGTGAATGAGTGCAGGGCCAACCAGGTCCCGTCGATCGCTATTAAATTAAATTATGAGGATGCCTCCTCGTTCGGGTGTAATTGCTTCGTCAATGTCTAGTTAACCTGTCCTCTCCGTTGTCTCTTTAGCCGCAGAGAAAAGGGAGGCGAAACGAGAGAGAGAGAGAGAGAGAGGTTAGAGAAAGAGAAAGACAAAGAGAAAGGGAAAGGGAAAGAGAGAGCCCCGATGACGGTGACAGCAGGTACCAAGCTGGGAAACATCCGCGGCGACATCGGCGGCCCATATAATATTTCGACGAGCACCGATGTCCTACCTGATCGTCATTGCAGCTTATCGTTTTGCTGTGTTCAAGATCCCTGATAATAAATTATGCCATGGGCTGGTCTTCTGCCCGTAGTCTGCATTTTCTGACGATATCGTAGTGCTTGCTATATCGATTCAGCCGATGATACCCCGGGCATATATCCGTATCTTTAATTGCAACAATTCCTGAAGATGATTTGATTCAATCCTCGGTACCTTCCGAAGGAATACTCCACTGACTCAATTCTTCTACTGCCAATCAGCTGTGAAAAGACCTGAGAGAAATTGAGGCCCACGATGATTTGAACCTGTTGATGGATTTCCTCTGAGAAGAGGTTCTGTGTTATCCGGAAATGCCTGGCGGGTAATCGTGAGGTAAATTTTTATCTTGTTCTTCTATGAGTAGTGTAGGAAAATCCAGACACGGAACACCGGGTTCTCTTCGTGATAGCTCCTGTTTGTCACGTCATGTGAATTAAGTTTCGGTTAGTAGCCCAAACAAAGAGGCCATTAATTAAGTTTCCCGGGGCAAAGAATGAGCAATTTTTTTTGTCAACTTTCGTTTCTACCATTACGTATACACGTATACATATGTTAATATACAAAATAACCTGTGGTTATACCATATAAACGTCACGCATCTTGATTAAATCTCTGGATCCCCTCCCTTGCACCGGACAATTAGAACTGTATGTCCGATTGTGAGATCACACAGCAATTATAAGTTGTATACCACCTCGTCCGATCCCGGCAAGCGCTACGTAGTACATACCTACCCAGGTAATACGTATAAAATTGTACCCGGATCTCCCTCTCTCTTTCTTTCTTTCTCTCAAAATGATGGCGTGCGTATTAATTTGTACAACGTTTCCGGTAAACTTAAATTTTATTGTTGTATACGGTAAGAAAGCGTTACATAATTCTTTAGGAACGACGGTATTTGGCCCACTGTTGGAACACACGCTTTTCTATAAGACTATCTCGCGGCATCCTTATATCCTCGGACGCTTTCAAACCGGACGAAGTGAGGAGTGATCCTTATCTGGAAGATGGACGCGTATTAAAACTACGTGCTTCGGCTCATGTCTGACTGCCCTTTTCGTACAGCAGCTGCGAGCTGTCTAACGTATCCCCAATTTACGCCTTTCCACCCATAATTCCATCCGCCACACAAACGTCGTCGGGATATGCATATTAGCCGAGCACACATAGCTCTAGCGACAGGCCCGAGCCATCGCCATTCCTTGATCAAATCGTCTCTCACTTCATTCAACCACCTCAAAGCCCCAGGGTTCAAACTCGAACCAACTCTTCACTGAAGTTGAAATTTCGAAAGAAACAATTCCGAAGCTGATCACAATTGATTTTTGATTAGTTCCATTGCAATTGTTCATTGTTTATTTCAGGAAAGACTTTTGATCCAATTCAAGAACGACTTGGCTCCGTCGCTAGTCGAGCTGTTAGTCACAGTAGGTGAGCACACCTCGTAAAGGAATAATTCTGCGTTGAAAGTGAAATAGTAGTAATAGTATCATGAATGCGGGCCCCAGTTCCTCGTGCGGGCCAGTAGGGCTGTTAAAAGGCCCAGAGTTTCATGTGTGGGTATCGTCTTGCCGAGGGTTTTCATTGGGGCCAAACGGGAGAGTCTTATCTCGCCTCATTACTGCAGCTAAACCGCGATACATGGTTAAAACATCAACATCACCGTTTCCGTAATTGTCCAGTCGAGCTTCAACGGCTACTATTACCGCGACTGCAGCAGATCCTGTGAAGATGGTTCCTCTTCAATTTTCTCGTCAGACGCTATTTTCAAACCGACTTGAAATTTACTCCGAGACTCGATTCTCTATCCGGATGATCACAGCAATCGATCATGAAGGTCCTGTCAGTGGATGAAGGAACCGATTAGGTATATCATAGTAGAAGGAAACTGACGAGTCAATCCCTGACCCTTTGTGGGAAAAGTGTGAAATTGTAAAATCACACAGTGACTTGACAGTCCTGACAGGTAATAAGCGTGGTGGGTTTATGTCTGGATGATATAATAACACGGGTATAATAGCCGCGTTTATAGCTGGGACTCGACCGGGTAATACATATTTCGAATTTGGAGGCCCGTTTTTCTGCCCAATTTAGAACGATTACCCTTTTTTTTCCCGCGCCTCACACTCGCCACTTCGACCCGGAGGTGGCGGCGCAACTGGAAGTGGAAGTGCCTCGTCACAGACAATTTAACACCTGGCCTGAACCTCGAAATGGGCTAACTGGCCTCAATGGTATAAATGGCATCAATGCACCGTTCAAGCTTAATACCAAACGGAAGCCAGACATTACGATATGGAAATAAAGCCACCTAATTTCTGTCGCTATAATAGCTCGTTCGAGCTCCCCGATCCGCACATAAGCTTACCTGTCGATCCCCTACTCCTCGAGCAATAGCTAAAAGTTTTCTCACCCGGCTTTGTGCGAGGGACATATAGGTATATGTACTGTACCTGCATGCATTGCCAATTAAAGAAAGAATCTCTTCACGATGGAGAAATAATGGAAGTCCTATTCACCATGATGTGAGATGAGGAATGTACAGAATCTAGTTATCAATTGTACAGAAAATTGTAGTGAGCTTTTGAATTATTAGTAACGCATAGTGTAGCCGGTTTCTACTCGAGCGATTATTCCCGCAAATAAATCAGCGAATTAGGGATTCCCCTTTCGAGGAAACGGCCTGGGCAGTGGCATTGACGTCGACGTATGTCGTGTACATGGAATAACACGTACGTATGTGTACGGTTTACTCGTGTTTGACCAGTATAGTCGTTTGTCCGGTGTCCCGCTCGCCGTCAAGGGTGGAGACGAGGGGATGGGGGTGCGGAAGTCTTATGGATCGACCATGGGGGTCGTGACAGGGGTCACTGGGGTGAAACCAGCGCCACCACGCGGTGCGACTTCCTCGTGTGTTTGACCACACCCTCGATTGGCCAAAGATTTATAGCCTTTAAGAACTGGGTATACCTTCTCCTGGAACCGATCATCGGCACGCTACAGATCGAACCAGAATCCCCTAATTTCAATGCAGAAATCAATCAATTGTCTTCTGTACGAACGTCCCTCAATCAGAGGATGAGTAAACCGAATGAAAAGATTGCCAGTTAAACTTCGATCCGCGTCTGAAGAACTTGGAAAGAGAAGAAAAAGAGGAAGCCGTTCCATATGTGAATGGTAACCAGATACCTAGGTATCCGTAGTACAGATGTACCAGAAAACTATATCACGCAATGTGTGCGATAGATTGTAGAGTGGGCAAGTTGAAGGCAGTTTATACACGGGTATGGGTACCAGTACTCTTCGTGCCTGACTTGTTATTTATATCTGTTTTGTTTCTTCGACGTATCGTAGTTCGGAGGGCCAACAAACCAACGTGCGTTTGTAACGGCGTTGAGTCAGACGTAACGACATATGTGGTCGTCCAGCGTGAAGAACGGGATGCCCTTACAAATTATTACTTCTTTCCGGCGTTTATAGGTCTCCATTACCACCTATAAACCACTTTGACGTTTCTGATCGTGAGTCTAGCCGCCTGGCAAGCGGCGCAACGCGGCTTACCTAACGCTCGACAAATGCTGGATCATCGAACCCCGTTCCATTCAAGATTTAAATTATTATACTATGAGCAATAAAAGGACAGGACGAACTTGTCCCGGTCCGAGTATCGTTCGAAATTAATTTTCGATACTTTTCATTCCATCGCGTGTGATCCTCTGCGGTGACCATGCTTATTTATCTCCGAACTAGACGTCTGACCTTTAACCTGTGGACGGTAGTGCGGCATTGACATTCGTGCCCCATGTGACATTTTTCTTTGCTGACATTTATGCCCCTGATAGGAATGGTGTGGGTCTCTAAACTCTAACCCGCACCAATCGACGGGACGTCCTTATACTTCGGTCCTGCGTTTAACAAGACTCTCAATACTCAAAGCCGTTAATGGTATCCAGTTAAATATATCGGTTCCGATGGTTAACCACGTTTGCATATTCCGGCGACCCGGTCTGGCTAACGATAAAAATCGTTCGTCCGAAACCGTTCCTAAAACTACCGTCACGTCGACAATATGTAGCAATCAAACTTTTCAATGGAAGGATACTCTTTTCAACATCTGCAATGCGATCGGGTCACTCTTATTGAAGGGGTGCTAATTGCCGGAGTTTCGATTATTGTTCCAGGCAATACTGCTGTCAAATGTAAGCGATGAACGTTCGAGCGGAAAAGGCAACTATATTCTTCGAAGGATGCAATTTCGAGTTTATCCTTGAAGATACTGTTCGCTCTGCAGGCCCTCGTCTTAGCTCCTGTTGTTCCTAATTAATTTCAAGCGATGGGCCATAGCTTCTGACGTCCTTAGGAAATAAGAACTAGGCGATGCTGCTGGCCATCCCAATTCCCTCATAGAAATAGGGTGACGTTAGAAGTTTAGGGCGAAGTTCAGCGAAGTGAGATGCAGTGATCACACGGAACATTGAGCACCGCTCGACGCCGTGCCGTGTGCGCCAAATTATAACTTATTTTATGACTTTTTTGCACCGGCCATTTAACCGACCGGGATATGGAACCGGGGTGGGGGTCACGGCGGTTTCGCGACAAATTCGGAAATCAAATCACACCCTAATAACTTCCACGGAGGGACACATTGTCCTCTTCATCCCGCACTAGGAGCCCAGGCATTTTGAAGTTCGTACGACTTCCGGGAGTCGGAAATTTCGAACTATAAGTAGATTAGAGGGGCTCGAATGATAGTCCAGAGACTCGGAGCTCAGAGCTTATCTGAACGTGATTTTGAATAGGAGATTAGAGAATTAGCTGATACTAATGAAATACGGTGTAACAGCTAGTATGGTTTTTATTCCGTGATAGAGCATCGGGGCGATAAATCAGTAAGGTGAAACCATAACGACAGAAACGGATGGAGGAACATCTCCAATTTGTGGATAGCGAACATCGAAACGGGTGAACTGTGAAGGCGGTGGAGGAAACAGCGAGGAACACAGTATCACGCTGCGCCAAAATCGTAGCAGGCTGGTTTATGATCTTAGCCGAGGAAGCTAAACTTATTACCCAGCGGGAGGTCCCCGTCGTTGTCCTCGTGACAGCTACCCTCCTACCCGAAACCGAAAGCTTTTTGTCATTAAACCCCATATCCCTGAGTTGTCGCCCTATTTATCCTCAACCACGACACTGTTTTACGGGGATATTGCAAGCTCTGAGACAGTCAACTTCCTCATGGTTGTTACACTCGGCGAACTAAATTACGAGCTCAATGTCGGAAAACTGATGAAATATGGTGATATCCGTCGATTTCTTACAATATTCAAATTCTCAAACGCATCTAGTAGTGAAAACGTATATGTAAGCCAGGGTGGCCTCGAAATGGCCTTGAATGCTGAAGTCAATGGATTAATATTTACAGGTCGCTTCTTCACGAATTGGAACATTCAGCCTTCCATTTCCTATATATACTTGAGCGTGTTGTTTCAACTTTCTCAACTTTCTCAAATTTTATCCATTTTTTGATACTCAATGAGGCGGTAGCATTGAGGAGTATGAAAAGTTCAGGTTTCTGGACCACCCTAATGTATAATGTATACGTAGATTTTCGTGGCGCGTATATAGGGGTGACCCGACGACGTCGATTCTTTGTTTGTCCGCTCGCCTTTTTTCCGGGGTTCAATGAAAAAGGGAATACTAGCTCCAGGGGTGGGAGGCTGGTCCTGGCTCCTGCTAGGGACGGCTAATTCCAGCGTGATCACATCTGATCGATGTCCTTCCACATCCACTACCACTTTCGAAGACTCGACTGCCGAGAAGTTATTGTCCAAAGACCCTGAGCTGTACTGCGCACCAGGAAGCCTAGCGGCTTACAATTTTCTCAAATCCCATTTTCCACCTACCTATAGGGTATTTACATCACGAACTTATGCATTATTCATTTACGTAAGGATTTTACTTCGTAGACTGTGAGACTCCGGAACTTTAACACTACCAGAAGTATGCTGCACCGATCACTCAATATTTCACATCGAAATTAAAAGTAAAGGGAGAAGGTCAGCTCAGAAGAAAAGCGAAGACAGTATCAAGAAATAGTCAAAGCCTAACTTCGATCAAGTTTTCGAACAAGGGAGAAACTCTTGGGCAAAATCCCCAGCCAGCATGGTACTTTTGTTTTACTTTTCACGATAGTCTTGGACATCGTTTCGAATCATTCGAGCCTCCCCCTGCATCAAGAGTTCACAATCTATAGTTGGATTTGCACACGGTTGAACGTGTCCATCGGGGCGCGTCTGGCACACCAATATCGGTGTGTTTGTTCATACCTATAGCTGGTCTATTCTGCGACGTGTGGTGTCGTCTAATAGATGTTTATCTATCGATATACAGAGTCAACCCCTCAGTCTTATCTTATCGAGGAGTCAATGCAGGAGTCGATGGTCCCCTGTGAGACAATTATTTTCGGAGCTACCGATAAACGGATGGTGAGCAGATAGCTCTTAATTAAGTGCACCAGCGCGGGGAAAATTAGTTGATAGTCTTTATAGTCTTTCATGGCCATGCACTGTCTAGGCCTGCAGGGGTCAACGCTTAGTCATTTTTTTGCTGCGGAGCAGATATCGATTGACCAGAACATGTCTTCACTTCGATCCGAGAATATTCGATCGAATACTCAAATGCTCGATGACTGAAATGCTAACGATCTTTTTAGCAAGTAAGAAAACGAGCTTGAAGTTGTCTTTTTTCTTGTGGGGAAAATTCGGGATGAAGAATGACCGTTTGTTCCCCACTCTCGAGTCGTAAGATCGAAACGAAAAATGTATTAACTGTTCAGGTGACACTGCGTCTGGCGTCGCATCAATCACTCCTCTGAACGTTCCTCCTCGTGGTTAAGAAAGTCTTTTCGAAACTGGTTTCTGGATATAGTAACTTGCGGTAGAGCGAAGTACGGAGCGAGGGGTCACCCCGAAACGTCCGATTTCATCAGTGGCAGTGCCGTGGACGAAGGGAATGACAAATCGCTGATATTATGAAAATACCTCTCGCAGGAGAACCCCGCAAAACGAAAGCATGAGAAATCGGCCCTATTGTTGGGCGACCGTAAATATAAAGCGTAACCCCCCGGAAATAAAAATATTTCTGTTCGTGGCCGCCTCCTGACCGCGGCCCAACAATCACTGCCTGGCATAGACGCGGGAGGAGCTGGACCTTGTCCTCAAAGAAAATTTCGTATGCGTAGCGCAGTCCCTTTATCTCCCCACATTTTTATTGCACGCTGTAGTAAGAATATGTTTTATTTATATTTCATATTTCGTCTCTGGTTAAGATAAGAGGAATGTCCTTCCAGAACATGGTACTGCAGGGTGATCCCAAATTCAGGGTATTCCATCTTGTTTCTCTTTCTCTCCTCGCAGGCTCCAGGCCGCTTCGTCGTTTAGATTTAACTAAATTTCATACCGATAACTTAACCATATATGCATTGATATCTATGTCAAATGTAAAACTCTTTACGCATATATTGTAGCTGTTTATTGACTCATGATCATTACAATATTACATAATAAATACAATATCGATAGTATAAACTATGATATAAATATGTGTGTAGAAATATGAGTAAGATATACTTAGCTGCTGATAATGTCTAAAAAGTGTTACCTAGGGTGGTTAATGAATTCCTAAATTTATATTCTTGGATATTTTTAATGGACTGTATAATTGGGGAGTGAGATATAAATCGAGAAGTGATCCTTTATCCTTTGATCGTTTAAAATTTGCCAAACTGAATCATGTAGACGATAAACTCTTGGTGATTTATAATCCGGTACTTCGGTTCACATATAATGGTCATACAGGGGGAGGGTGTTGCACGAGCAATTTGACGCATTTCAGAATAATGAAACCGAACCCCAGACTCAATCGCATCTACGGATATACGTAGGCTCCTATAGTCTGGATCCGTTTTATAGGGTAGACGCCCGCGCCGTAGTCCAGGCAATGGATACGTACGTAACACATACTACAGGGATACATAACTTACGCCCCGTTACCTAAATTTAAAGATTGTTTTGCCCCTTGAATACTAAATGTCACGATGGATTGAAGGTATCGGAGAATTTCGTGGAGGAAATTTGAATTAACTAGCATTAGGTGTATACGTAGTACATATGTTACAACCGCTTTGGTTATGTGTACCGATTCGATTTCCATCGTTGTTCGAATCAAGAAATCTGTTACAACGCATATAACGTCTTGTTAACTGGCGTGAACGAGTGAAACAATTGAATACATAAATATGAAACGCGGCTTACAATAATACCAATGTGTTATTATAACCGAAAAAATTCTGAGCCAGTAAGACCTTGAAAAGATAATAAAGCGCTCGTCAAAAGCGGGTTGTTGTTGCGCAATAAGATTAACGATTCAATATACCTATACATATACACTACCTTGTAATATATCTGGCTCCAAACTAGACTAGCCTTTTGTTTCAGAGGAATCTGATAGTTTAAAACGAAACTTGAGCGGTCAGAGTCTTTGTAAAATAACACTTTCAATTCACCATAGACTCGACTACTTCTAAATCTACGTAGCGTAGGTATTTCGAATTTCAAACGCGTCGTGTGTATTTACGTAGCGAGTGTCTCTATCTACGATATCCCCGGGCAGCTCAGTGACTATCGACTCTCGCTTCGCGCGTCGAAGGTCGATCGCCTCGACGTCCGACATCGAGAGACGAACGAAAGTCGCGCCAATTGTTCCGCCTGTCTTACGAGAGCTAACCTCAATGTTTACATTCGGTGTTTTCAAATTTATTAAAAGAGTTGTGGTTTTTAAGTGATGTTCCTCGTTTTAACAGCCATTTTATTTGTCGTCTGTGTATATTTCGTACTCACATACAGAAGGCAAACTATTCCTGTGACTTCTACGTGAGTATTAGCAGAAAAGTACAGTTTTGAGGTTAGTTTTACTCATTTATATTGTTATTTCATTACCTATGGATTTACATCTTATCAATACCTCTTTTCGGACTTATAAGGTCAAGTGTTATCTATCGCGTAGTATGACGTGACGTCGACTACGTCATCGATAGTTTTTTTTTTTTTTTTTCTTTTTGATTTTCAAGGAGTGATGTTAACCTGAAATTCATACAATGAAATACAAAAGAGTATTGATTAAGGGTTGTAAACGAGTTTTTAACATTTTTCAGAAATATAGGTACATAACCCCAACACAAGTAATCCAATAACTAGAATACAAGGAATACCGACAACATTTATTGAATGCTACAGGGAAATTTGCCCATAATTAACGCGGTTCTGTCTTGTGAACGTTCTACAGCAGAGGCGAAGTGACTAAAAAATTGAATAAAAATACTAAGGTCTCAGATACGAAAGTGGCTTTCGTGTAAGCTAAAGAAAACCCTGCAGGATTGTTCAGACTATAAAAATATTAGAAATATATTGAAAATAGTCCGAAATAAATGCAGTTTTGATTATCTTTCTATTTATGATTTCTAATTCGTAGCTCTGATCAATGTTTCCGTAGTTGACACGTAAGACACATTCGTACTCGTCATTTTCGTATTTCGATTTCATTTTTCAACGCTTGTGTTTGCGGTGTAGAACGTACATTACACAAAACCGCTCTGATTAAAATAAAGCTAGGCCGTTAAGGGGGTATTCTTTGAATCTCTGATACGCTGTGGAGAAATAATTTATTGACTCGATTCTTTCACAGCTGGTTAATCCTATTTCGGGATATATTTCAGAATTATTCGAGATTTTATAGACCTTGCCTTAAATAGATTGACCCCACCGAAGGAAAAGTAGTCGCCGTATGATGATATGATATTTGAGTTAAGCTAAGTGAATTTTCTATTTTAGGCAATTCTTTTCGCAAACGTTAAGAAAACGTCTATTTGTGAACATATTTCATCGCTTCTTTCGTATAATATAAATTGCAGTCCAGAGAAAACTTACAATTTAAATCACTTAAATGTCAGTACCGTGTCACGTCCATTTCTAGAATTTACCTACGAATTCGTTATTTTCTTTGTCGCGATAAATGATCCAAACTAATTAATCCATAAATCTAATTGATGTTATAATACAATTCGTAATAATTCTTCTGAAGAATGTCTACCAAATTTATTTTATGTCAGTACCGTGGATGAACGAGTCAGTACCACGGCACGGAAAATTTGAAATTTGATTCTCATTCTCGATATTTTGAAACTGTAGCGAAAACCTCTCGGACTTACATTTTTACAATAAAATAGAGTAATAATATGCATTAAAAAACTAAAAAAAAGTTTAATTATAGAATCAAAAAATGTTGGATCAAAAAAGTAACAGTTAGAACAGAATCACCGATATCCCCTCAATTGGACTAATTTTTAGTATAAATAGAAATAGTCGCTCTACCAAATGCAAGGAATTCGGTAGACTGTAAAATAAGTTTTGAATTTCTGAACGAAACCTGTAGCGTAATTACACCACGTATAATAACAGGATAGTCATTCTCGCTACTCAATTTGTCGAGAAAGTGTATATATCGCACCCTCCCATCGCACAACATTGCAAAGAAGAGTTTATAACCAGCTGGTAATAGCGTGACGAGGAATGCCATGTGCGAAATATATATCGAAACGCTTGTTTCAGTTATTGTCATAATATTTTTGCAATTTTCTATCCCTTTTTTGTATCACTATTATTCGTCGAGTATACCTATATAACCCTACGGGCGTCACCCAGCGTGACGTTTATCGTCACTCCACACGTATGACATGACATGATCATGTGCGCTTCTATTCTCACAAGGCAATTCACTCAAGATGCAGGTAAATGCAGGGGTCATAAGTTACCGTAAGAAAAAGTAAAATATTTCTGACAGATACTTTGCCGAAGAAAAATATCTCACTTCACCGAAAGCTCGGTTTAAAGGACTCGATCAATCTCTAGAAACCGCTTTTCTGGTTTTACAGTATATAGTACCGAATGGGAAACTTCGTGTTATATCGCAGATACGTCACAGTTGAAAAAATTTTCGCTGTAAAGTTTGAAGACTTAGATCCGCAATGTTGTCGCCGATTGTTTACAGAATGTCTAAAAAATCGGATCTTGGAATTGGAGGCAGTGCAGGAGCGGAATTCGGGGAGATCACAAACGACGATAGCGATTCATTGACGGAGAAAAGTTCGGCGTCAAACTGTGCTTCGGAAATGGATGGAATTGGGAGGGAGGATAGTACGCAATCCAGTGAAATTGAATCGCAAAGAGAAGCTTTGGAATATACAGAAATGGACATTGAAGAACCGCCGAGCTTTTTGAATTCGCAATACAACCGGCCTCCGCGTGTAGCTGTGAAAACTTATTCCAGAAAAATTAACGCAGGCGGGAAGAACAACGAAGGCAATGATTTCGATGACGTTTTCGAGAAGAAGAAATCATATACCAAAGA
Source organism: Tenthredo amoena (assembly GCA_963966615.1). Lineage (NCBI taxonomy): Eukaryota > Metazoa > Arthropoda > Insecta > Hymenoptera > Tenthredinidae > Tenthredo > Tenthredo amoena. The sequence goes on from OZ016494.1 coordinate 1,231,362, forward strand.
AGTTGAGGATGAAGCTTCTGTAGAGGGTCATCAGGCTTCGGGCTCGAGTTCAGGATCGCAGATTGCGAATAGAAAGCCTCGTAAACCCCGTAAACCCCGTAAACCCCGTAACGTACCTCGCGCAAAGAAAAACGAAAGTCCATTTTTTAATTGGAAAGCGAAGTGGCAGGATGGAACAAAGAAAAGGAACATTTTTGATGGTCGTGAAACTCCAGGAGGCGAGAATTCTGATCTTGAATATTCTCACCGAGGAAATGAAGGCGAGAATGTGTCAGAGTCAACTGCGTCCAATTCTACGGTTAATTCTGACGACAAACCTGTCGGGAAGTACAAAAAACCGTTGAAACATATCACGATTACTGTCGAAGATAAAGAAGCGGAGGTTAAGGAGGAAGCGAAACATGAGGAACTCCAAATATCCGGAGTCAATGTCAAGTTTCCGGTCAAACCGTATCCGTCACAAATCGCAGTTATGAGCAAGGTAATCTTCGACACTTCGTAGAAAGATGTCTGTATTCTTTTTTACCATTTTTCGAGGGGCTGTGTGTACGGCTGACTAGATCCTTGAAATCTGCATGAAATTTTTTCGTTATATCTTTCGAAATCTTTTGGTAAATTTTTCATATCTTTTTTCAATTCACGTTAAATCCCATGTGAAATTATGGGAAATATTTCCGATGTTCGATGCGTTACAAATATTTCAAAATCGTATACTACGAAATATTGAAAACGTTAAGGATCTTCGAAATCTTTGGAAATTTTCGTGAAATATTTGAGATTCGAATGAATCTTTGACGTCTTCTGCAAAATCTTTAAAACGTTCTGAAAGATTGTGAAAAAATCCTTAAAATCGGTTAGAAATATTATATGGAATCTTGGAAATGATGTCAATCAATCGAAATCTTAGAAATCTTTTGAAGATCCTCGAAATCTGCAGTTGCAATAATTTTTGGAGTCCTCGTAATTTTGCGAAATCTTTGAAATCTTTTGAAATCGTGTAAAAAATCATTCAGGCGGGACCATGTGAAATCTTGAAGATCTTAGAAATATTTGGAACCGCTTGAGAATCTTACGAAATTCTATAAAGGCGTATAAAATCTGTGGGAATCTTTTGAACTCTGTTCTTGAAATCTTGAAATCCTGAAATCCGGTTTAAAAAAGGAACTTGTTTGTAATTGCAGACTCCTCCGTATAATCCGTCATTTTTCTAAACTCGAAATTCTATTAGTCAAAGATGCTGCAGCTACTGAAATTGTCGCTCCGTACTGTTCCAGCCCCTCAATAACTCCGTCTTCGTATTATTTTAACTAAATGTTTTCGAATTTCCAGCTGATCCAGGGCTGCAAAAAGCAGGAACACTGTCTCCTAGAGAGTCCAACAGGCAGTGGCAAGACATTAGCTTTATTATGCGGAGTCCTTGCCTGGCAAGAACAAATCAAAGGTAAGTGAACTACCACATCAATTCAATTACATACGTTGATCATCTTTTTCAACGTTTTTGACTTCCAAGAGTCGGACACGATTATAAACTATTTGAGATTTTACGGAGCTCTGCGAGTCCACCGAAGAAGAAGTGGTTCTTGAAATTTCGAGGTAATATCATGAAATGATGTGAAAAGACTGATCCGATCCTAGAAAAGGTTTTTGGGATTCATATCGTGGACCTATATGATATTATTTGATAAAAGGAAGTAGGTATGTCTACAGCAGCGAGTCGTGTGTCGTGTCGCGGTAGTTCGCATAGGGAGGGTATGAAAGTAACGGGTACGAAACACGAGACAATCATGAGAAAACAACGAAAGCAAAACTCTAACGAACTCGCGACGCTTCGCACGCTAAACCAGCCAATAGCAGTTCGTACGACCGCCATTAAACGGATACCTAAACTACACGGTTACTTCCGGTCCCCCCGGGACTCGTCACCCGAGTTAAGAGAAGCTTTCGGGAGCTTCGAGTCGCATCGGTTCAAGCGCACCGATCCAAACTCCGGTACGGTTTGTTTCGTCGCGCCACGCCGCGCCTCGTCGTCGCGCGTCTTCCAAGCTCGCGGGCTCGGCAAAACTTTTCTCATAGTCAGCTCCACTCCGGTCTATCTAGGTATACGGTAGAAAGGACGGACGGTGGGACTGGGAGCGCGTACTCACGGAGACGCGGAAGGATTAACAGCCGTGTGACACGCCATTTTGCGGGCCCGTCGCAATTTGACGGTGCCTTATAGCGTATAAGTACCGCGATATCACCCCCGCGGTAGAGACGCCTCCGCACTGGAAGTGGCTTCAGGTATTAAATGAATATGGCTACCAGAAGAAGGCAAAGGCAGCTAGCTAGCTCTAGCTAACTCCTCAACCACCGTCGAACACGCACTGTAGTATTATACATGTGTATATATATATACCCTAGTTTTTGAACCTTTAGCGCGAAATTATTCAGCTTTTTTTTTTACACTCGTTAGATCGAAAAGAAAGATTAAATTCTGTCCCACAAACGCGACGAATTATCTCAGAACCAGGGAGATGAAAGAGTCCGAACACAAGGTCGAGATGTTCGCGATGTATGGATCTTTTTTCGCGAATATTTAGTCATTGAATTAAAAAACAAAAACTTTTATTTTCCTCTAGGTATTATACTCACAAAATGAGTATATTAAATACCATCTTGAGGAATGGAGCCCCAGAGTTTATAGACAAAAAATAGAAAGAAATTTTGCCCCCAGTGCGAGGTTTTTAAAATGAAATTAACCCGCGCCGGTAAGGTCGCGAAGTTTCGCATGTAAAACACATGCACTTTTACGGATCTCGATTCAAAAATTCACTGTGAGGCTAATTTTCATTCAAAAAATTCTAAACTATGCGAAAGCATCAGGTACGTGTATTACTACATGGAGAAAAATCGAGGATGTCATACCGTTGAATCTGCTCATGATTTCACTCCAAACTAAAATTCTCTTTATCGATTTCACGGCCTAAAATTCTAATTTTCAGTAAGTATTACTTACTTACGGTATGATATCCGCGATTTTTATCCATGTAGTAGTACACATACCTGATACTTTCGCATAGTTTAGAATTTTTCGAATTAAAATTAACCTCGCAGTGAATTTTTGAATTGAGATCCGTAAAAATGCATATGTTTTACATGCGAAACTTTGCGACCTTATTACCGGCGCCGGTTAATTTCATTTTAAAAACCTCGCACTGATGCGAAAATTTTTTTCTATTTTTTGTCTATAAACTCTGGGGCTCCCACTACTCAAGATGATATTCAACGTCCACCCTAATATACATATAGCTTATACTCAAATCCCGAAGTTGGAAATCAACTGCAATGATAATTAATAGCAGAACGATACGAATGAACAACTTCCACGCGACTTTACAAAAGAGCGACGATTATACGTTATCGTTATTATATTCAAGCGCCGTTAGTATTAATAGCTGTCGTAAGTATTTCAATTATCCAAACGTTTAATTCGCGTTTAATAGCTCCCCATTACTTCTTCTTCTTCTTCTTCTTCTTCTTCTTCTTCTTCGTCGTATCCTCTTCCTTCTCCTTCTTCTTCTCCTCTTCTTAATTCTTCGACGTTCGCTGTGCGGGGATATCCGCATGTACGTGCATGTCGCTAATTAGTCGTCGTCCTGCGGTTGATTCTAAACTATCAGATGGATCGAGTTGCAATATTTTTCCGAGCGGTCGCGATATTCCATGACGGTATCCAGGCACCGCCAGCCTTATTAAAACTAGACAGAAGCATAAATTAGCCAATTTGAATCACTGGTATAACCTATATTACACGCTCTATTATTATTTATACCTTATTCGTGCGGGTCGCCACGATTTATTAACATATTCCCAATAAATTCAAGAAAATAAGAATTCTTCACGGTCTGCTCTTATAATCGGCTTAGAAACTCGTTTAATTAAATGAAATATGGCAGTTATTATTTCTGCCCGTTATATATCTGCAGGCTGTAAAATCCTGTGAATTTGAAAAACCGTTCGGCGAATTTGAATTTGTAGATTTTTCAAAAATCGTTTTACAACATTTTATGATTGAGAGGGAAAACGTTATCTTTCATTCGAAGAGAAAAAGAATATATGGTTTTTTCATTGAAAAATTGAATCGAACGACCTAAGGCGATTTTTTATTTTTTTTTCATTTTTCGAACGTAAAATCCTCTGAATTCCAGACTTTTTTCATCTCGCCGTTTATGAGATGAAAAAGAAGAAGAACCCTTGTTTCGCGAGGTTAAAGAACCGAAGTAATTTCTCCTTTTCTATATATTTAGTTTTTAGATATCGAAACGGAAGTGAACTAATTATCGTATATCGATTTATCCCGTTATATGCATCAGTGGGCAAACACGCGATGTTGGATATAGAAGATATGCAGATATAGTTTATTCGAATAAAATGCGGAAGTAAATCCATGACAGTGTCTAAAAATCTTCGTTTCCCTTTTACCTCTCTTTCCCTTTTCCCTCCTCTTTCTTTCAACCAATTATATATCTCTAGGTATAAAATTTCAAACAACTTCTAGCATGTCAGCGCAGTGCAGTGCGCGCGGCTAAGGTATATTTTACTTTATGCCATTCACTCACGCAGTTTAGTTTGTTTCGACTAATATAGGCGAGCAAACGGTGAATTCTGGGCTGAACCCATATATAAATTACTATCGAACGCCCCTCGCCACGCCGCTATACCCCATGGAGAAATTACACCATATAACGGCCCTGGGAAATATTATTTAAAAATATTTACACTTATAAAATTACGTATCATTCCATTTTAGTATAATATTACAATTACCTTAATTCTCATCTTTATTTTATTTCTATAATAAACAAAAGACAATAACATTTGAAAAAAAAACAAAACAAAATTTTTAATGAAAAATATTTCTATAATTTCTGATATCTAATATACCGTATCTATAGGTATAGAGAAACGTTCCTCGGTCGCGTGCAATCCCCTATACTATATTTCCCACCGCCCAGCTATAATACCTACGCGATCACAGGTCAATTTATTGTCATAGTTAATTTTCCGTTCGCTGCAATTAAGCGACTTCTTCCTTCCATGTCCCCGCGTTTATCTAATCTTTTATCTCCGATATTTCCAGCTAGTATACCTATTACACGCGGTTACTCCGATCGACTGTTAGCTACAAAACTTTTGTAACAGTACCGTTTACCCATCTATAGCTACGTATAATGAATACAGATACACCTTATACTTTCGTACTTATACGTCGTGCTATTTTGCTTTGATGAGTTTCTGCAGCCCCTAATAGACGGCCAGGCTCCCTCGACGAAAGACAATATATACCGTGCTGAGTCAGAACCTATAGAGCCATAAAATTTATAGATATATAAGCTGTACGCGTCGAAATTCATTTTTTGGTAATTTTTTTTTTTTTTTTTTCTGATCACTTAGCAAAAATCGTTGATTTTTTTTTTGCCGCCCGCGTACAACGTTTTACGAAAACTGTTGCGCCTACGGACTCTAGATTCGGTGTGATTATTTGGCACACATTTCCGCACAGTGTGAACTAAAGATATTGAAATCGTTCGAGAAACTTTTGTTACAGACGCAAAATTGAGATTGGTAAACGAGATGATAACGAAAAATGTAATAAATCTTTGAAAATAGATACTTTCCGTTAGTGCAACGCGGTTTTTTTTAGTTCGCGCGGTAGACATACCTGTCTGAAATATTCATGCGAAATTTGGTTCGTTTCGGACGATCGGTGCCAGAGTAATCATGTTCGAATCAATTAATTATGAGCTTGCTCGTGAAATCTGTAAAAGGTCACCCGGTTAAATTAATCCGATACGTCGAAAGAGCATTCGATGGTAAAATAATCAATGAAAAATGTTATCGAAAGTTAATTTAATCCAAAATTAAATCACTTCATAATTTATTTCCGAAAATGAAATATATTTGGGGAATTTTTGTTACCTCGAGTTTCTCGTTCGTTTGTAACAGTTTGACAAGAAGACGTTTCCCTGTATTCCGCAAGTTTCTTTTACTTATTTATTTTCCCTGTACAACGGGGTGTCACTGCAGACGTCGCGACGCTTGTCGTAGGTATAGTTTGAAGGAAGGAAGACACGCCAGACTAGCTAGGTGGTATACCTGTTCCGTCGCTCTGCAGCAATCATACCGAAATGCATTTTAAATTGCATTTTTTAAGGCTAATCGTTTGACAAACAAGTTTTAAATCCTGAAACGACATAACGTAATATTTTTAGCAACCGTTGCCCGCAGCCTACCATCCTTCTCCCTTCTTACTTCTCCCTTTCTATTTTCTATCCCAAGGGTATATTATGCCGCGATATTCGTGCTGGTAACTTTATTCTTCCTTATTTTTCTTCTACTTTTCTTATTCCCTAGTTTCGTTCGTTTCCTGATTCGAAAGAAAGAAAATTGATTGTCTTTCGCGGACTCGCGTATATTGTAAGAAAATACCGCTCTAAAAGTGTCACGGACATCTGTCCGGTTCCAGGCAATGTTTGATGTATCGTTTTATTTGAAATGGATTAATACGATCGTCGTTACCACTGGTAATAATAAAATGGGGTAGATTCCTATCTGTTATTGAAATCTGATTATCAGTCGGTCACGCGAACCGCAGAGTTACTTCCCCGTTCCGAAACTCATATTTTTCATTACACAAATCGGACAAATTATTTTCTCCGTATCTCCGCTTCACATTTTTCATACTCCTTTTCCTTTTTTTTTCTTTTTTTTTTTCATTTTACAGTTCTCACGATATCAGAGACACGTCTCTTCTTCGGCCCCATTTCTCATTATGTCTTACGCCTAGTTCTCACCCTCGATTTCTCTTTGATTCCACTAATTGAATGAGCGGAATCCATTTTTCAATTTCCCGAACTCAAAAAAAAAAACAAAAAAATTGGAGTTATTATAATCAACCCGATAACGGAAAGGTGAGTTTTCACTAGATCTCCGAACGTTCCGAAATTCAGAGAATTACCTCTGACCATTTTTGGATCGACACCTATAGGTGTGTCGTGTGTAATTGATTTTTCGTCCGTCGATATCTCGAGAACGAATGAACGTATTTTATCCTTCTTTGCACCAATCGACGCGGTTTTTCTTAACTCAGAACTGACCAAATTTTGGATTTTGTCGAACGAATAGTTTTCGAGTTATTGAAAAAAAACACCATTTTTGAACAAAAAATAAAAATCAACTGAAGCTCGATCTCGAGCAGTGATCGATTGATTTTTATGATTTTGGTATCGATCGATAGGATTCGCTCCTACCTAAATCTGATTCAATTTTGAAATCAATCGATCAAGTAGTTCTTGTGTTAGAAAAGAAATTAACTTTTTTCTCGCAATACATTCCTTCATCTTTTACTTAAACTTTACTGTTTGGATCAGACCTTCAGGTACGTAAATTGAAATTCAAAGGATCAATTTGGATTGATATTACTTTCGACTCAATAGTCAATCTTTTCAACGAGCTTTTGTTACCTGGAAAATCTGTTCAAACGCGTTCAACCAACTTAGTTCATTTTCCTAAATATATGGAAATATATTTCTTATAATTTAAAATAATTCTTCTTTCAAATTTGGGCATCGATTTCATCATTGAATACCGCACGAACGTACGGAATCCCTCCAAGGGCTTAGATATTACCTCAAACCCAAAATTCTCGAGTGAAGTTCGAGAAGAGATTACGAAGCAACGAGGTGCATCAGGCTTGATCCGACTCGGCACTAAGCTTCGAGTTGAATTTCTTTTCTCATAAAATCACCGGGTATAGTTTGAAAAAATAACTTTTAACAAATTGTCAAAAATCATTCGTCAAAATCTGCGTACTCCTCGCTAGTTCGAAACAAAGACTTCGAATAAACGATGAAAATAAATCGAATAATTTCTGAAACGGATTCGCCGATGGTTCAAAAACATTCTGCCCATATACTTTCTCGACATTTTTTTCGACCCATTCATCCGACAACTCGTTTCGATTATACGCACAGATTTTTGAATCGGGATAAAAAAAAGTTCGTCGAATATTTGTACACAGCCATTTTTCCAATTTTAGAAATTGATTTTAGGACAAAAAAGAAAAAGAAAAAGACGCTGTTCTTGGTCCCATCAAGCCTGCCCTTAATCCCTTCACGTTCTCTCCCTGTAATAAATGTTCCTACGATAATCCTAACCCGTGGGTATTATTACGTAAGAAAAAGTTTCACGTACTCGTAACTAATTTCTGTACAGTGGCTTGGCGGTACCCAGGGGTCGTAGTGGCACATAGGTAAAAGGCACCAGATAAAAGACATTACTAACCGTCAGAAAGTTGCATTGCTAAAAGTTGCATGCCTAGATTCACAATGTATAATTCCCCGTTCGTTAATTATTATGACTTTTAGCTGCAGCGGACTTGTTCGCTCGGCGAACTCGTCCTAGTCGTTGTAATTTTCGAGGTTGTCGTCTGACTGTAATAAAGTGACGTTACCCGGCATGCAATACCGCGATAAACTTTTCAAATTTATTTCCCTCTTTACCAGCGGAATAGGAAAAAAAAAAAAAGAAAAAAAAAAGACGATATAAAATAAAAAAAAAAAACAAAAAAACAAAAAAAACAAAACAAAACAACTACCAACCATATTCCTTTCCCTGGATTTTTTATTCGTTCATTAATTAATTAATTCATTTATTTCCTCTTTGTTTCCACTTTGTCAACCCATACGCGAAGAACCCCGGCGGTTTAATGATTACCAGCTGTGAGAATCTGGTACCTACATCGTTTTAAACTTGGGTGTAGATAATCGCTCGTCCTTGAAGAAGGTGACTTTTTATTAACTGCCTGAGAAGAATTTCGTTTGTTTTTATTTCCTGCCCGGGGTATTCTTCGCTCTTCCCTAAATCGCGTTTATACATACTTGAAATAACTGAACTACAGTTGGGGATTGGGGGTTGGGGGTTGGGGTTTAGGGGCTGGAAGAGTATTTTATATAATATACTAGGGTATCGATTAAACCCTAGGCTACATTTTTTCCTCAAGGGTTTAATTTATGCTACGCTATGAAGCCTTCGGGCTTTTATTCAACCGAGATAGGTTATGTAGAGCTGGTCGCGGAGTGGTACCACTCAACTATCCTACTCGACTCGGAGCGTGCGACAGTTCTCTGGTTTTAAAGTATAAAATAAATTATACCAACGGTAAATATGGCGTGCACCTGATATACGAGCACCGTTAGTACACCAAGAACCAACGGGGTGTCCGTGTCATGACGGAGCACAGAATTTTACCCTCGAACCCTAATTTATTCTGTTTTAAACATTCGGAACTATCCTGACGCCATTCGTCTATTCGGAATGAGATAGACGACGCGTGCGAATTCTCGTATTCACACGGAGTTTGGTTATCCCATCGAAATTGGTCGACAAAATTTGAAAAAAAATTCGAAATCTCTCTTCCCTTACCAGTCGACGATTACCACGTTGATATATTGTCTATGGAATAAAATAGCTGTAAGATTTCTTACCGTAAACTATTGCGACGACCCCGAGACGCGAGTTGAAAGCCTCGTGTACACGTCTTACGGTTTTATACGGTTATAATAGCGGCCTTAATGCATTAAAATCGCTTGACAATATTTGGTACAAGGCTAATCGTGAGACTGCAGCAGTGCTACCACCACCACCACCACCACCGCTGCTGGCTTGTTGTAATTTACCACTAAACTAGAGATGTCGCTTACGCAGATATACCTACGTAGGTATATATATATATATAAACCTAACATCAGAGTTGAGGTTGACGCGGTAAATTATAGCCATCATTCCGTGGCAAAGTTGTATTATAGTTTCTCTTGCAAGGCTTTTGTGTCTTTTTATTTTTACTTATTTATTTTTTATTTTTATTCCTTACATTTTCACTTTTTTTTCTCTCTCTCTCTCTCTCTCTCTATCTTTCTCTATTCCCTCCTATCTCCGGACTTACATCGTACATGTAATCGTTTGTTCGTGAAACACCTTTGAAGCTGAACGAATAACAGAATTCACGAGTCGAAGAACTTAAAATTTGTGAACCGGGGAGCTTTTCGAATGCTCGATATTCGGAATATAATCAAAATTCTCCTTGCGCGTCGCAAATATTTGGTTTTTTAATTCAAACCTTACTGGCTCGTTTCTAAATGTAGTTTGAATAGATTAATGCAGCTTTTTTGAATTCAGAAGCTTGAAACAGCTCATATGTAATATATTTAATAATTCGCAGAGTAATTTTAAGATTTGAATTCAAGACGGATTCATACAAGGATTACTTTTCATTATACAACGATTATTCTTGCAATATAAGTAGGCAATTAATCAATTATCTGGTGAAGTATCTGCCTTTTATCCTGACGTATGGTACAGCTATAAAATAATTTATTATCAATAATTATCGATGCATATTATATTATATTACGCTGTAGTTACAATTATATCGTAATATAAGATATCGGCTGCTTCTTCTCCTGCTGTCGTCGTCACTGTTGCTGTTCCAGGAGTAAAAGAGAACGCTATAAACCAAGTGATCATCAAAGGCTATAAACTATGTATAAATGTGTTTAATATCGCGCTGCACCTGCAGCTAACGAAAACTAATCGATGCTAACGGATGACTGCGTCGTTAGGTTCGTTTAATGAACGACAGAAAAAGAAATATATATATATTTATATATTTAAAAAAAAAAAAAAGAAAAAAGAAACTTAGGTCCTCGATGAAAAAACTTGTAAAAGAAAACGAAAGAAACTTAAAAATCAATGAAAATCAAGCTAAGTGGAAATCCTCATTTTTAAAAAATTGTTATTACTCAGCCGGGTTTCACGATGAACAATTTTGCAAAGCGGTTTTTTTTTATAGAGAATTGAATTCTCTACGAAAAATGTTCCCATAATTATTCTCGTAAAATCAATAGTTCAGCCGCGACAAGCGTTTAAATGATAACCTTCAATGCTGTTAATTGATTTCAAACCGTTGCGTTGAATCTATATAGACTTGAATCTCTGAGGATATAATTTTTTGCAGGAAATTTAAGCTTCTATCAAATCGCACTCTGCGAAATTATGTACCGTGAAACCCAACACGGAAATAGCAATTAAAAAAAAATAAAAAAAAAAAAAAAACAAACATCAAATCTTTTCTACATTTTCTTCAAATGTGAAAAACTTATTGCGACTCATTCAGATACCTCGCAAAATGCGTTTTTGGCTCTATGCTTTCGCGAGGATTTCTTTTTGGCATTATTCTAAAAGATTTTCTGACGGGAGCAGCGAAAAACAAAAAATCTATCTGTTTAATGCTAGGAGCATTGGAAGACCATTGGCCACCGGCTACCCGCAGGTTTCTGCACTTTTAGTTTCGCGTTCATACTCTGCAAAGCCGGTGCCCGGTAGCTCCGCGTTCCAACTCGACGATGAAAAGACAAAGGAGTGGGAGGGGGATGAGAAGAGGCAGGCCGCTTTCATCCTGCCGACCGACGTCGAGGTTAAGGTGGGTCCTATTGCTCGCGCAACGTCGCAGGACAATACGGTCCGCATGCGGGCCCAAACCTATTTCAGAACGTCTCCAGCTCCCGCGCACAAACGACGCGACTGGCGACACGACGCGACGGGGCCTTATGTTGAGTTCGCTGTAAGTATTGGGGGGTTAGAAATAAAGTAGAGTCACCATTCTGGTTCGTTTTCTTTATTTTTTCTTTCTTCGTTCCTTTTTACAAGTAAACGTTCAAATTAGTCGAGATATGGAAATATTTTATGCCCATCATATCTGGGTTTTAGACCTTGTAAATTTCGGATTTCTTTTTATCCGACCGTTCTCGAGATCGTTTAGGGAAATTTGAATTTATAAATTTCAAAAATCGATGAAAGTATTCTGCGATTCAGAAACCCGCTTGATCGATCAGTTATTCGCTATTTTAGAAGAAGAATGTCGAGTTGAGTGCGAACACAGAACGAGACTACAAAAGAGCGGTCATCATCCTTCCGTTTACGTAATATCGATAGAGGGGGTTAGGTATAGGTGGCGCAGCATGCGTGTATCCGTGGCGCTTGAATCGTGTCTAATATACACGTCCGCATGCACATATATACATACCAACCAGAGGGGCAGCGTTGAGTCCCAAGCGAGAGACTCGGAGTGGGGGAAGATAAGGCTGTGGGACCTCCCAACGGGTCGGCGGGCGCCAGCCCTGTACTGGGCCCCAAAAATCGCGCTCCACCGCGCTCGGGTGGTCCGCGCGCGATCTTTCCTACTCCCTCTTTCTCTCGCTATCACTATCCTCCTCTTTGTCGATCCGCGTCATTCCGGGTTCATCCGTATGGGCCCCGCTTCACTCCCTTCGCTCCTTTCTCTCTCGCTCTCTCTATCTCTTGCTCTGTCTCTTTTCTCTTCTCTGTCTTGATCTCTACTCCTCGTCAGAACCGCGGGGCCCAGCGTTCGTCTTCCTCGAAGATAGTCGGGCGTCGCGTCGCGGCGGTCCAGCCGGATCTTCCAGGAACGGGTTTCGATTCAAAAAGTACCGCGTATTATATATATATATATACGTGTATATATGTATATACCTACCCTCCTCTTCGTAGATCTCGACGGCTTGCATAATTCGGTCCCATATACACGAAAGATCTCAGAATTTTTCTACACGCTTCAGGGTTTCGAAATCGCAAACTTATTTTCTCCCAACCCACTCGCTATAATTCACGAAAATTACCTTATACCAATTTTAGACAACCTGCACTTACTGAAATGATAAAAATAGATTGAATAATTTGTAAAGAAAGAAAAAAAAAGAAGAAGAAAGCACTTCATATTTTCGCAATCTTTTCTCTCGAAAGACAGAAAAGAAGTAAACGAAAGCAAAAATCGGAGCCCTTCCCATATTTTTATTGCTATATAAATTCTCAAAGTTTTCAGGACACCGCGAGTCCCAATTATTTCGATTGGCGTGTCGGAGGAACTCAGTGAGATATAGGTCAGGTATTTAGCGGTCAGGCTACATGTAGATGGCTATCTTCTCGTGTTAACTAGCTTCGTGCTCGTGTTCGTGTTCCCTAACCTGAAAGTCTTTGCGGAGGCGGCGAGCCCTGCGCCTATACCGGCTACCTTGCGGAGGACTCGGTGGTCTCGAAGATCCTGGCGACCGCCCTGCCGCCACGGTTGTACCCAATAGCTGAAGGACCACAATCTTTCCTGCGATCTGTCGCTCCTATCGTATCGGACTTTTTCGTTCCCGATCCTGCTGCAGTGTCGTATATTAGCTATACCACCTTTATGGTTCTTCGTGTCCCACGCGCGTACATAGACTTGCGTTTTTGCTTTTCGTTTCTTTATTTCTTTCTTTTTTTCTTTTTTTCTTTTTTTCTTTTTTTTTTCACGTGGGTCTAATAACGCCTTTAATTACCAAGCGGGCTGATTCACAAAACTTTTTCATCACTTCTTTACAATTCGATTCATTTTAGCATACGAACTTAAAATCGTATACAACTTTTCAATTAGTTGATTCTTCGTGGTTTCAGAGCAATTTCGGGGCAGTAAACCAATGATATTTGATAAAACTGATTTTACGATACGAAAATTGTTGATTCAAGTTCAAGCGTCACACGTGTATATATTATTGGCTCGTCCCTAAACGAAACGATTTCATAATATTCCGTCATGGAAATGAAAAATAATTGTAGATTCCTCAACCCTTCCCTAGTATAAGGTATACCTAAGAAGTTAAGCCGACGCATATAGAAGGTATCTGCAATGCTCCGCGGTATATATATATACCTATACGCCTATAACCTGCACGCGGGAACACGCACAATGCGTACGCGAAGCACAAAGCCTTCAGTTTCTGGTGCACACACGCGTTTTAATGTATAACGTACTCTAAAAACACAGAAACTCTCGTATCCTAGCTGTGTGCGAGCCTACGCAGATCAAAGGGGAAGTACCGCCTTGATATACACGCATTATGTGCTGCTGCTGCTGCTGCTACGACGACGAGTATGCATACCTACCTACTATGCGCCTTTCCTTTGCTGCTGCTGCTGCTGCTGCTGCTACTGCGTTAGTTCCTAGCGTACACTCGCCTGCACTTTGTACACCTCATTTCTGTTTTTATATATATATGTGTATATATATTTATATATATTTATATATATATATATATACACGTGTATATAAGTATAAGTTAGCTAAAATACAGGTATATAATACGTATATACGAAGGTATGAAGATACGTAGTCGAGGTATAAATGTGTTTGTGGTCGTTGCGGGGACAGGATACGTGCAGCACGACATACGCGTGCGTGCGAGATGTAGTCGCGCCCAGAACGAGCGACAGACGACCGCCTTCTCCGCTAGCTAGCGCTAGCTAGGTGCGTGCGTGAGAGTTCTGTGCTACTCCGCTCCTTATTCTATACTCCACGTTTAGTTTACCCGTATTGCGTGTTTTTTAAATTTAAATCTACGCGTCAGTCAGTCAGTCAGCCTGCTGGCTCTGATGCCAGGGGCTTTATAACGCTACGTGCCGTGGGTACCGAATTACCCTAATTAACCTATTATAACACTTTGTGTCAACGCCCAAATTAAAAGAAATCTTATACCCCATGTTCGAACGAAACTCTACGTCATATTTATCAAGACATGCGGCTTTCTACGACGTAGTACTCTGTATACCTAAATAGGTACACCCATACCTACGCAATATGCCGAGTGATCCCCATGAGGTCCTTCAATTTTTATTTTACACATATTTTTGTGTTTTATTACTCGTCTGAACAGACCACCGCGATATATCGAACATTCTTTATCGCACAATCTATAAAGAGATCTGCATTTACAGAAAAACGTCTGGGTTTCAAGAACCAAAGATAATGTTCGAGCTCCCGCATATATCTCCGATCTTGTGATCCATAAGCGATAAAATCAGAGAATTAAAATCGCCGTTTTTAAACTTTTCAATGGAAATGGCGAAGAATTGATTTCGATACCACGAGACAGAGTTTTTCGCATCAAAAAAGAACAAGGACGGATTGTTTTCCGATACAAAGTCATCTTTTCCCTCACATTCTCTGATCGAATGCGAAAATTGTTACGTCTTCGAAAACTTGGACATCGTGAAATTTTTCTCGTTTCGATTGACTCCGCTTTTCGAGCGTGAAAAACATGTTTTGATAACAGACGCGTAATGGACGCGTTCCTCGTTCAACGCAGTGACGAAAATAAATGAGTAAAAGGTTTTTGAACATCAGAAAAAAAATCGAGAAGGGTATTTATTTGTCTTATTTGTTCAATTTTGAACTGAACTTTGCGCTGCTCCGTATCCCTTCTCTCTATAAAAATATGTATCTCACGGCTCGAACGGGGAGCAATAAAACTGAAAAGTTTTATAACTTTCAAAGTTTCGAAGATACCATTTCCGCCCTCGGCTTAAGACTTTCGTATCCGATTGTGGAGATGGGGAAAAAACAATTTGTTTCTTTTTTTGACTAAAAAGTCGTTTTTTTCGGAAAAAGGTAACGTGTTTTTGTTCGTTTTTTGTTAAAAAGGAAAAAAACACTTCGTCTTCGAATGACGGAATCAATTCTTTGTCATTTCCGTCGATAAGAGTTCGGTTGAAAACCAACGATTTTCAATTTACTTAGATTTTATCCCTATATGATTATGTACGAGATAGAAAAAGTGAGTTTCTTTGAAGATTCATACATCCTTTCCTTTCAATATTCTAAAACGAATATTAATGAAACGATCTTAGGGTAGTAGGATATACCTACCGTATTCAGACTGTAACTACTATAACATTAAAGACCATGCAGTACGATATCGAGGGACATGAGCGTCACGACCTTTACACACGTTTAATACGTATACATCTACCTATCCGTCTGTCTATATTTCTATTGGAACCAATCTCCCGGTCGATTTCTTAATTATATTACCCTGCGGCGAGCTAGCTGCAGCCCTAAAACCTTAATTCTCTTGGTTTGCCGCTAAAAATCAATTGCCTATTTCGTTTCATTCGATGAAATAGTGAGTCGAGCAGTTGCAGGCTCTATTACCCATAAAGAGCAGCTGAAGATGCGCTCAGAAAGGAAGAAAAGAGAGAAAGAAGAAGAAAAAGAAAAAAGAAAAAAGAAAAAACGGTATAAAAGGAAAAGAGAAACAGAAATGAATGAATACAAATATACGTAATAAAGAGTTTCACCGTCGTAATAATCGACCCTCTTCGATATTACAGTCTCAATCACCGTTTGAGAATTATTTTTCGACCTTTGATTTGTCTCGATCGCTGCTGCAGATCGATATAATAATACGAGACAAATTCTTCTCACGGTTCTATAGACAAACATGAGTATACTCACCTATTCCGTGTTTGAATGACTGAATAATGACAATTACGTGGCGTTTTCTTTATTAATAGTATACGAAACCTCAAGGCGCGCACGAAAATCGTAAAATCGTATACCTACCTGTACTATCTACACACTAGGCGATTATTTTTATGACCCTGATGGTTAAAATAAATCAAATATAGGTAAAAACAAAAACTTAAAAAAAGAACTTAACAATTATTATCGAAGTTACTTGGGCTGAGATTCTCAGTCAATTGAATCTTCGTAGTCATTCATTTTAATCTGATAAAGTTTTTGCTAAAACTCTTGTTTGCGTCATTTTTCTCAAAACACTGGGGTATGCTGTGAAAGAGGTGTTCGGCCATTGACTCGGCTGTTCCACAGCCAATTACTAGCATTCTGAAACATGATTCGATATTAATACACAGATCTTACAAACTTCGCGTTACGTATATTGACGTCACCGAACAAAAAAAAAGCGGTTGTCGTAGGTTTTCTCATTCCTACATCGATGTAATTTCGGGGCAAATCAATGATACAATGATGAATTTAATTTCGGGACACGAAGTCTTTTCTTTTTCTTTTTTTTAAATTATTGCTGATTTTTTGGTTTCAAATTCAAATAGTTTCGTGCCCTTTTCTTCGGTGTAATCAATCTACATATATGTAATTAATAACTACGTCTTATAATGCGAGTAGTAATCAGGTGCAAAAGAAAAAGAAAATAAAAAAGAAAAAAAAACTGAATCGATAGAATATTAATTCTTCGAAGCGTAAAAGTGATTTGAACAAAAATTATTGCCAAGGTGGAATATTCATGATTCCATGTCGTTGTATGTATACAAAGAAGCTTTTCCTGGCATATTAAAATCTCTCTTGCCATTGAGAAGCGAAAATTCTGCGCCCAATAATACGTACACATATATAACGACATGGCGATGAAGCCGACCGTTAATTAATGGCTCTTAATTTTCTTAATTGCATTCACAAATGCGCTGATTGCTGCAGAACCGAACGTACTACGTATTGCGGGGTGGACAGAGTACCCGCAGACCCTTATATTCCTTACTTCAATTAATGCGGTAACTTTATATAGGTACGTTTATTAATTGATGATTTAATGAATCAGGGTGGTTAATTGTTTCTTTTATTTCCATTTTTTCTTTCCTTTTTTTTTATCGTACTTGTTGTTTTACTTTCTTCCTCTACCGTCGTAATAATATCATCCGCGATTATACGCCATGAAATTTTCGGGCCGGTGAAAGAGTTCGTTGGCGAAACGAGAATTTAAATTTCTTATTCGTTCGCGACAACACTCGTGGCGCCATCCTACGACGGAACGAGGAAACTTGTCAGGAAACGAAATGCCGGTACGGCAGGGAGCTGCGTGGAATTTTACCTCTATAACGGGTGGCACAAAATTCAATCCAACGTTTTTCTAACTCGCGATTTTTCGTCTCGATTTCGAAAAAAAACGCGTAGTTTTTACTGTACAGAATTTATCGGTCGATAATCTATCACAGATCTAGTCTTATGCGATTATCTATATAGAATCGATGAAAGCCCAATCGCACGAATCTATAAAACTCATTCAATTTTCGTTCTTCAACTTTTCATTCTATTCTCAATTCAATACATAAATCGTATTTAATATACATTTCCTCTCGGTGTAACTATCTTTAGTTTATTACTTCGCGTGTTTCAAAGCCAACTAGAATACATCGCATCAGACAGACGGTCTGCAGAATATACTGTGTATAGGATTTAAAATATCATGAAAGATTTTATAGATATTTATTACACGAGTTGAATTATACTATGACATTTTTTCATCGAAGTCATTCTGATTACCAATCGCTAAATTTATTTCTAACGATTCATTTTGATTAATCTTTGTTTGTGGTTCTTTGAAATATCGTCAATTATTCCATAGATCGGGTGTAATGATCCGATAATTTATTTCTTTTCCACCCATTTGCAAAAGTGGAACTGATTTTCACGGAAGATTTCGTCTTTCCTTTCCTTTCTTTTCTTTTTTTTATCAACAAATTTCAAAGTCTTTTTCAAATTATTCAAATGAACAGAAGTAAAGATTTAGCTACACTGTATAAATGAAAGTAAAGTTTAAGAGGAATATACTCGTACCCAAAGATCTCTTGTATACCAAGAGTATTACTTCAAATTTAAACTACTAAGCCGCACGATCGTCGAAGTCTGCAGTCTTCGTCTATATGGACTTCCAAAGTGGCTCGAGGCATCGACTGGCCCTCCTCGGAAAGAAAAATCTGCTAATATATCTATACATGTACTTTAACCCATATTCAAACCGTGATTTCCGAATAAACTTTCTGCTGCAGTGTCTAGTAAGATATTCCTTTTCTCGTGTACGAGATCCAAGGAGGATGAGAACGAGGATGAGGATGGGGGGCCTCAAGAAAGGCAAAAGCCAATCTCAATCGGTTTTATTAGCTTCGATCTCTTTCCTTCCTTCCTTCCTTCCTTCCTTTCGTCCTGCTTTCCTCCTTTCTTTCTTTCTTTCTTTCTTTCTTTCTTTCTTTCTTTCTTTCGTCTGTAAGCCACGCCAGCTGTGTACCGTTTATCTCTTTAGAGTTTCGCAGTTTAGTTTGCTTTGTGACGCACCACTGAAGGAGGCTGGAGGCTGGTGCCCTTAGAAAAGAAAATTACATTTCTGTCTTTTATCTTTCATCTTTGTTCATTTTCCTTTGTTTTTAACTTCAAAAATTCTTCAATTCGACGCATCTTCCTCGGTCCTCAAAAGATATCTACCCTGGGACCAGGCCCTTCGAATATCTATACGATCTATGTTTCATTTCGTTATATTTTTTTCTCAGATTTCTTATTCTTCATCCCTTATTCCATAGGGTGTCCCGAATTTATTTTTTACCGACTGTGCAGTGGCCAGGTACGTTAGAGACACGAATTAATCTCATTAGACTCAACGCATTCCGTTCCGTTGAACATCTGCATAATGAGAACCGGTTGATTACAAGTAGGTATAACGCTGCAATCTGGTACCGGACGCCATACTCGCAGGCGTTCAAACCGCAGCGATTTTTACAGTGACGTTAATATACGTATACGTGCCTTGGGAAGAAGAAGTCCACTGCACATCGTGGGCGGGACTCACGTCCTCGACTGACAACAATGGGAATTAAAAATCTGCCTCGCAGCGGCATCAGAAGCTCAGTGGTAGCAGCAGCTATATATACACCTATACCCAACAACGAAGAAGAAGAAGAGCTCGGGTATGGGATGAGAATCTGATGAACGGGGGGAATCGACGATGAACAACAAACCGTCTCGTCGAGAAGTCGTCCTCGTCGTCGTACTCGTCGTCGTCCTCGTCGTCGTCGTCCTCGTCGTCGTGGCTGGTAGGCTACTGCAGTAACGTCAAAACGAAAGACAATACAACGGGATCTGCAACAATATACGTATACGCTTGGTCGATCCAGTCTAGCCTCCATGGAGGATGTCTCGTCGGCGCGTTATTCGACTTCTCCGATTTGCCATTTTTAGTTTTCGCCATTATTTTCTTTTTTTTTTTCTCCTTTTTGTCCCGAAAGGAATACCAGACCCAGAGTAGAGAGGATAATGCTTCATACAATTCCTACCTACATTAGTATAGTTCCACCAAAACTCACAGCCCTACGGACTGAGTGCCTTTCACGAATAAGTCCAGACGATCATAGGTACCTGGTACCTTAATTTTTCCATCCGCCAATTGATTTCCCGGTACGATTATCCCGCGATTAAAACCACATTTGTAAAATGTCTAACGATTACTGCATGGTCTCCCCACGAGCATATATAATAGACGCACGACGGATAAGAGAATAATTACGAGAATGGTGAAGCTTCGGTATAATTCCAGACCATTTTTTCACGACGTCGATAATCTAGCCGGGAAATTATCATCGAGGATTCAACCTAGCGGTAATACTGCATACGAAAGTGGCATTATTTTGAAGCTCATTTGCTCGGCATGGTTAAAAAACAAAACAAAACAAATGAAAAGCTATTATCACGGCATTATCGATGACCTTCGGTGCAGGTATTGAATTTTATTGAAAGTTTATCAGCGGTTTAACTACGCATAACGGAGTGGTCATTCGTCTTCGATCTATCAGCTGTCCATCAGGTCCGGAATCCGAGTTCGACGTAAATGTTATGTCCGTTTCTGATCCGGCATCGAGGAAAGAGAAAGAGAAAGAGAAAGATAAAGATAAAGAGAAAGAGAAAGAGGTTAGGAGAGAGATAGGGAAAGGAAGAGGGAGAGTCTCGAAAGTCTTTGTAAACGGGGGACCAAAGTCCTCCTGGATGGCGCTCAGGTTCGACTCTTGGTCGTGGTGGGTTTATTGTCCTTCTATACCCTGGAATTCTGAATTCCGATTGGTCGGAAAGCGCGTCGTCAAGCCACGCCCGTTACTGGTGGGTATAGAATCACGAACACGTTGCTAGATCCTTGTACAAATCTACGTGTTACACACGAGCACCCACTACGACCCATACCCACACATATAGGTAGAGAGTACAGGCCACCCTCGCAACGCCACCCCGCAGCAGAGACCCCATTCCTCTTCCTCTGCCAACTCTCATCTCCCGAGTTATACGGTCTTCGTCTCTTATTTGGTTCTGTTTTAGGGAGAGAGAGAGAGAGAGAGAGAGAGAGAGAGAGAGAGAGAGAGAGAGAGAGAGAGAGTGTACTCCGCCAGGCTACCCTCGTGGAAACCGGGAACCCCCCTGGTAGCGAGGGACTCGAGTCGAATCATCAAACGAAAGAACAATTTTCATTAGCTTAGAAGTTCTCTATATAATACCGGACACTTTTCATTATCCCATACGATACTCGAAGGACGGGCGTATAATTTTATGGGGTTAAAAAGTTGCCAATTTCGATTCCTAATTTCGAAAAAACTTCTCCCCTCAATTTTAAAACATGTTTTTACAAAATATTCTACACGGGTTGACGAGAGTTTCAAGACTCTGTCATTTCCGGTTCTAATATGGCCGACGTTGATCGAGCTTCGAAAAAATTCCTCACTCGAGCATCCTTTTTCCCTACGATAACTCGGAGATAAAGCGAAACACGATATTCGAAAGTTTTGGTACGTTCTTTCGTATCTGTAAGATTGTAGGAAAAATTTCTGCGTCTCTATTGACGATGTGTCAATGAGCTTTTCACAGTTTGTGCATGGGCACGTTCGTAGAGAAAAAAAAAAAAAACTGATTTTTGGTTATAGAAAAGCTAGAAAACTCATGAAATATCCAAAATCTTACCTTTTGTTGTCACCCTCCTAACTTGGGTAGAAGTTTCACCCGTAAGTTAATCATCAACTGTCCGTACATATCACCGTTGGGAAAGAATAAGCAATGTCTGATATAAATTTGAAATTCCATTTTGTTTGATTTCTGATTTTTCAATGATTCTAATGGTCAGCAATAATACTTGAAAAAGAATAGATCGATTTCCTTTCCAGTCATCACAATTTTTTGTCACCAAATTTTTTACACGTTTGATCGTACTTCGTGTTAGTTTCTATCCACCGCTATACTTCGGCAGAGTGTAGAAAGGACACGGGCGAATCTAGGCACACTGATGAGTTTTTCGAGTACCAGACTCGACCAAGCCAAGCTGTTTGTTGTTGAGGAGCGCTGGATGTGAGGAGTTGCCGAGAGAGATGCAGGGAGGGTTGGAGAGGGTGCTTCGCTTTTTAGACTTCCGTCGTGAAATACCTACCTACCTACCTACCTACCTACCTACCTTCCTCTCATTACCGCAACTTCCACCTTCAAGTGACGTTCTTATTCCTACGCAGATTTCCGCTTCTACAGCTACCGAAATACTTTATACCGTGTACACACAGCTGCCAACTTGTTCCTATCTCACAATAAGTTAAATAAACTAATTACCAGCGAGAAAACTTACCATAAAAAAAAATAAAAAAAAAATTGTATTGAATCGATAATGAAGACGGAACTGATTTCTCTTAAAGTATCATTGATTTTCGGTCTTCGATATGATTAGAAATCATTTCGGATTTTACACAGCTTTGCCTTACATTGGAGTCCATCGAAGAAAAAGTCGTTGTCGCAGCATACAAAGTCGTTAATGAAAACAAATTGAAATTTTCGAGGGAATTTTCATAGAATGATGTCATTCCGGACACGTAACAGCTGACTTTCTTCTCAACGTTTGCAAAAGACTGGCTCAAAATGAAAAATCCTCGTATCCAAAAATGAAATTCATCGAATATTACATCAATGTTGGAATATTCGTTGGAAATTTGACGAAGTTTCGATGAACGATACGGCGACGAATTTTTCTCTGTATTTTTTTTCCACATTTAAATTCGATTCGGATTATGAATTAACATTTTCCGATAGCAAAATTATATCAAAGGCAATTTTGGTCGTTCTGTGATTTTCCGTTCGACCGAGTTAATCTTTGAGAACGTTTAAACCGTCACACCTATACACACACACGCACACACACGTGGAAATAGTTCACCGAGATATTATCCAGAATAACAAGCTCTGGGAATTAATTACACTGGCTAATCCACGCGTACTTATAAGTCCCTTTCGAGAAAATTATAGGGAATGGAGCGAGCGAAATACGTCCAAGTAATAATAATGATAATAATAATAAGTGCTTTAAACAATCCCCGCTGCCACTTAACAAGCCTTTTAATCTATTCCCACGAGACACAGTCATATACCTACCCCAAATTCAGTTAATCAAATCTTCACCCTCTAGGGATTACGTATATCCATAGATCACCGTCTAATTTTCCTAAGACTGCAGTCGGGAATCTATGGCTCGGCTTTTATTCCCATGGCTTTTCGAAAGATTTTAACCTAATTATTCGAACCAGGGGGTAATATCAACGATGTATACTGGTATACGGTCAAGGTACAGCGATTTATCCTTCTCTGTATTTTGTACCAAGCTGTTATTTAAAAATGTAAAAAAAAAAAAAAAAAAAAAACGCTGAAAATAACAGTCGCATATTTCGATCGATTTTTAAGTCTCGGTCGGGACTGCGAAATGGGCTTAACGCATAAAACCTGAAGCAATGCGAAATCGTAAATAGCAAAAAAAAAAAAAAAAAAAAGAAGAAAAAAAAAAAAAGAAAAGTATTGTTTAAAAACGAGGAGAGTTGAATGAAACCCGACACCGCGTGTGCGCGGCTAGATTTCAAAAGAATACCGCCGTCCCTGCAGTCCTGAAGTCTTGAGATCTTCGCAAGCCGCAGGAGATATTCCGCCGTACCGAAATGTCTGTTATACCTACCCAACTAGCCGTTGTATACGTATAGATATACTATACGTACGAACGATATCAAGTGTCATCGAGTTCTTCGCAATTTTCGTATTTGCAGGCAGGCAGGCAGGCAGGGAGGCAGGCAGGGGCCAGTAAAGAGCGTAGTGAGATGGGTGTGCAGTCTATAAATGAAAGAATAACGCGTTGTAATGGCGATATAGAGATGCGGAGAAATGAAACGAAACGAAACGAAACGAAACTAAACGAAACGAGATGAAATTAAATGAGACGGGATATAAAGGAAAGGAAGGAAACTTTTGCGGCAACAAAAGTGGTCGATTTCTATCAATCGAAAAGCGAGAGGTTTATACCTAGAATTCATGTTCACGTGAACTAAAGTTATAACAATGAGGACGGAGGGAAGAAAAAAGAAAAGAAAAGGAAAAGAAAAGAAAAAAAAAGGAGAAAGAAATATCGTAACGGAAATAAAGACGCCCCGCGGATATCTGCTCGGTAATCTATACGAATGGTTGCATTATAGTTTTTCTTCCATTGTTAAAACCGTTCGAGTGTTTACGCAATAGACTCTTTGTCCCTTACCGATGAGCACCATTGTCTGTCGGGCCAGAGCATCCCGTCCGTCCGTTCGTCCGTCCGTCTGTCTGTCTGTTGACCGAATAGATCGCTGAAGGAAGAGCCTTCTTCTCATAGCTGAGTGTATGAAAAAGAATAAGGAGAAGAGGAATAAGAAGAAGAAGAGAAAGAGTAGATGAAGAATCACGAAAGCAGCACGCCTGCAGGACTCGTTGGAGTTGAACTTTTGTGCCATTATGAGCTCTCGCCCTCTCTGCTCGACGCTTTGTCAGAGCCCCGAAGCGGGCCATAAGTATTTCAAGTTCCGTGTTCATCATCGTACGCTGAGTACATCTTAGTTGAGTTTTCATCAAGGATTTGGATCTCCGAGTCGTTGATATTGGAAAATTGGGATCGTCCGTCGTCGGACTACCCAATTTTTAATCGTTACTCGAATTTCAAACGGTTCGGATCGTTTCTACACGCCGAAATCCACCGATAAGTGTCTTTCTCCTTTATTCAGGATTTTAATTGTCCTGAAAAATGATTTTCGGACGCCATCATGCCCCGCGATTATAGGTGGCCATGTTTGCCACCCTTATATGTATAGTGCATCAACAGCCCCCCTATGGGGCGGTCGACGCGGGGAACTTGAAGGATCCTAAGGGACGGAGACCCTCCGTGGTGCCAGACTCGCGCAAGTGGCCTATCGAATACAGTCGGCAACAAAATTTGATCGAGAACGCCCATTTCTACTCACCCCTTGGGGTTTTTACTTATCATGGTCATTACTCACCCTGGGTAGGTATTTAATCAAATATTTCGATCCCCCCCGTTTCGTAGGCCGAGAGCTTTTTCCCCTCTACGATATTTCATTGTTTCATCGTACCGCGACTAACATATTCGATAATTATACACGCGAAAAAAACCACCCTTCGCAATATATTGCAAAGATGGCTGCATCAACATCCAAGATGCGAGTCTAACTCTCTAAAACAGCCTCTGAAACCTAAAACGTTTTGTTTTTGTTCTTATTTGATACAAAAATGTAATCAAGTTGATCCAAAATTTAGTTGATTTAGTAAACTACAATAAACTCATTTTGTTTCATTTAAAATAATTGTATCTGGTTGGTGGAATTTGGTTGATTGAGAAAAATATTTTGTCAACACCAAATCGATGTGTCGAATTATTCTATCATGAACGAAACAAGAACCATTGATAAGTGATAACAAATATTCATTCGATTCAAATGAAAAGAATAAACAAAGAATTAATTTCAACGAAACAAGGATTTCTTTGAATCGAACAAACTTTTCTCTGAGTCTAGTATCCGTCTTCGTCAACTAATTTTTGCGGAATTAATTACCGAATGCTATTAATGGACTGAAAACTAGTTCGAACCCTGTTCTTCAAATTTCTCCTAAACTCCGTGAACTTGCAGCTTTATTATACCAGGTTTCCTCGGCGGCTATGATCTCGCTTTTCTTCTGCGATGGATAATAATATGTATTATACCTGACCGTCGATAAATATGAATGCGGCTGAGTTGTTTGGATCGTATATAAGTATAAATATATTTCACCTTTGTGTGAATATAATGTAATATAATGTATATATAGACAGCATCCCCCTATAAACACGTCGAGTGGGTGGCGGCCGCTATGATCTCGCGGCCCAATGAGTTGTTACTTCGAATTAGGCTCGGGATTCCGTTTAACCATTTTTCTTGTTCATTTGACCGAGTCTCAACACGCGTTACGTTGCTTTTTCCTTTTTTCTTTTTGCTTTTTGCCTCTCCTTTCGCTTTTGCTTTTGCTTCGTCTAGTTAGTTATATCAGGCGGCAAAAGAAGATCTACCATCCACTCGCCTATATACTCACGCACATATACAGAAACTATCGTGTATTGGATATCATAGTTATATGTATTAACGCATCTGTGAAAGGGATTTCAATAGTTTTGCTTTCAAACCTGTGAGATTCCATCGATACAACATATGCGCGATGTTTTGGCGAAAGAATTAGACCTAAAAGATTCACCCTTTTCATCTTCAAAACGAAAGAAATGTTACCTCGTATTTAACTAACTGGAATTTTCTTTTTGTGGCTTTGTGTCAGTTGCACAACACCTGGAAACTGACTATTATTTCTTATTTCGACAGATCGTATAGGCTTCCTCAAAGAAATTCATATTCGCGCGAAATAATCGTCGATGAAAATTTTAACGCAATTTGGAAATTGACCGTACCGAGTTCGCCCAGAAGGGTCATTCCTCATTCCGCTCTTCTCCAAACCCAAAAAATCACCTCCTTTCAAACTCTACAATCATTTTTCGCTCATCGCCTGTACACACAGACACGCATTCGTAAACGGTTCTATTATTACAACGACCGATGCCCGCAGGCTAAACACTGGCATGATACAACTATATAGTTCCATTCATGAACCTGCCCTGCAGGGCTATCCACGAATCTGAATCCGTGAAAAGGGGTTTTATCAGATGTCTGTTATTCTATCACAAGTGACCGTAGTCACCATAGACTCGTGAACATAAATCCACCCCAGGATTTGATATTCACAAAATGGCACCCATGCGAGGTAATTTTTAGGTCACCTCAACCGTCATGAACAGATATACTGGGATTGGGTAGAGATTACGTACTCCGAGAGGTTAGAATCTGGATGATAAATCCTCGTATAAAATTCTCGAGTATCTAACGTGTATGCAAATCGCTGCAGCAACTCGTTAGGGGAGTCAGTAAGAGGTGGACACTCGACAAGGTAGCCCCTGAAGGCCGACCCCTGCGCAGAGGTTGAAGAAGAGCGAAGTTCCAGCAGTAGGTAGGTAGGTAGGTAGGTAGGTACCTCGGTACCTCGGTACCTCGAGGAAATCTGAAATTCTCAAAGGAAGTAAAAGCTTTTAAGATAAAAGTCGAGTGGCTCGGCGTTATTCGCGTGTGTGCTTGCAAGAAGCCGCGCCTGGGCGTTGGAGGGCTAGTGCTTTGTTCCCAAACGACTCCTGGACAATGGGACGAGGGCGGATACGGGCACAAGACCTTGTACACCTAGCCTAACAAATAATTAACAGAATTGTAGTACTCGGGAACGAGTACTCCTTCCGATTCTCTCAGAAAGCCTTCCTCGCGCTCCCTGACTTGGAAATTTCCTATCCAACCCTCGGATTCACCCTTACCTCGCCGTTACCTCAGGGCGATCATCGCCGGCAATGTGTAAAGTCGCAGAACGCGAGAAGCGGATGATATGTCGTTGATTCTCACCGCAAACGCGATTATTGAATCCTGAAATAGTCCTAGTTGCGTATTCAGACGTGGTGGCTATTCAGGGACACGTATACGACCGTGGTACAGGTTCCGTTGACGAAGAGGAACGGCGGCTTCCCGCGGGAACCAAAAGCTCAAAGTCCATGGGCCAAAACTCTTCATGAGTATAAATTAGCGTGCAGAAAACCAGCCGGCATTTATTTATCCGGCCAATAAGAGAGCCGCGGTCTTTCCCAAAGCCCATCAACTCCTTCGCGGATATTTACTTCAGTTTTTGCGATAGGTAGAGGTAATGTTATAGGCATATATGCTTTCCTGTGTGCTGTATTAATAACACGCTGTCGATCTATGTATACGCTACGTATACCTGCATGCATACGTAGTACTTACATACATCTGCACGCGTTAAATTTACATTTACCAATACACAAGGAGGACGTGGATTCGCAGCTGGCTTTGTTAGGCATATGTAGTACATACATATACTAGTACATATGATATATATATATATATGTGGGCAATTCTCAATGGGAATATGCAATATACCGGCATGCATTGGTAATGTGTTCTGCCGCAGAGACAGTCCTTTGTACGTGTCAGTCCTGCAGCCGGACTGTCGAGATACTTCAGGCTAAGGCATTTATTCAAAAAAGAGAGAAAGATTACCCGCGTCAGAAGAGGCTACTGTCACATTTGTATACGATACGCATATTATAAGGTCATTATTGATTGATGCGATATTCGGCACATAAGTCTTTGTCAAAGATTTCGATACTCGCATCTATACTATATCATCGGTAAATAATGATCGTTTTATAAATTATCATTCAGGTATGCGCGTGACTTCTTAACTGATCCGCAAGGTGGACCATCCTTGCGACGAACATCCTAAACCCTGAGTAAATGTTTTACAATTTCAGGAATATAGACAAAGTTTCTTAAACCTTACGAAAGCAAACGTTAAGATTCGTAGAAGGAAGTGGCAATTTTTTGAGTTTGTCGAACAGACTCTAACTTTTCTTTACCGAAGGCCCGAAACTGTGGAGATTCGTTCAAGTTGGTAAAAGTCATTCGAAAACAAAATGGCGGATTTGAATTTGGAACCCATGAATAAACGACCTTGAAACCGTGCGCGAGTATCGCGGCGATTCTTTGGGCTAGAAAAATAATAAGAGAAAGAAAGAAAAAAAGAAAAAAAGAAGAAAAAAAGGAAAAAGAAAAAAAAAAGAGCAAACAAGGAGGCTTTCGCGTTAAAGGAAGAGTTTGAAAAGGCCACCGCACAGTCTTCGTGTAGTCCCTTCGCGTGGCTGCGGCCGGCCAGAGTGTGTTGAAAGTTGAAGGCGGTGTAGAGTGTTGAAACCCGAGCCGCGCCACGAAACGCTGGCCTTTTCGTGGCTGAGGAACAATTCGAGTTTCAAAAGGCAAACCGGCGCTCTCCGAGCTGCTATAACTTTGCCGAAACTTCGTCTACTATACATGTATTCCATCTTTCGTCAAGAGAATAGATGCGAAATCACTCTCCTGAATAAATTAGTAACTTCGGACGTTCTTTAGTTCTCTTTTCTTTGTTTTTTTTTTTTTTTTTTTTTTTTTCTTCTCTCTCTCTCTTATTTCTTTCTTTTTGCCACAGCTCTCGCGGTTAAACGGTTCATCGAAAAGACGCAGTCTGATCCGGTTTACTTTTTGAACTTTTAAAGATCTTTCAAGATTATAGATACCGATATCTTCCGCCCGAACAATCGAGATAACTAGAATTTCTCATTTTTCTTTATTTTTTTATCTCGCTCTCAGCTCTATTAACTCAGATTTCGCTTTTCGAGATATAGCAGCTCCCATATTATCTATATCCTCGTTTTCTTAGTACATATATGTATGTATGTATAGATATATAGATCGACGGATGGATAGATAGATAGATAGATAGATATATAGACTCTCCGCCGGCAGCTAAAGATTAAACTTATACCTATAAACGTAGTACCGAGTTTTGAGCAATAACGCCCCCGGCATGTTTGCACACCTGAGAAAAACGCAACTCGTATACAGAGGCAGGATTTTCCTCTGTGTAAAAGTATGCCTATATAGATTAATATTACTCCGGCAAATCCTCCCTATTCAATTCCCTCCTCTATACGTATATATACCTACCTATAACCATCGCTAACACTATATAAACCTTTCTGTACCTAAAGAAATCCGATTTCTAACTACGGAAATTTCAGTTTACAATTTTTTACTCAAATTCATCCAGTAGTATAGGTATTTCCGAAAAATGGTTGCTCTAGGGTATACAGTTCGGATCGTTGATAAAAACTTTTTCAAATTCGGAAGGGAATATCGCAGAATTGATTCATTCAAGGGCAAACCAATAATATATTTAGCGAAAGGTGACTCGTTCTCTAGTTCTCAACGTTTACAAAAACTATGGTCTTCGTACCCGGAACTTAAGTTCTATAACCGATAACCTCGAAATTTCATTGAAATTCCATTCCATTGAAAATTTTGGAAAAAGTCTCGTTTTTTTTTTATTTTTCGAACAAGTATAATCTGCGCGGGTATATATCCCCTTCTTCTGAATATTTCCTTTTCCTTTTTCTCTCGTTCCCTGTATAACCTATCCTGGACGATAAACGCATTCTAATGGTTTTCTGTCGTTGCTGTCGTTGTGTCTGTCCACCATATTGATCGCGGAGGCGTAGGCGGTCTACCTATATCTATTACGGGATGGGTTCGGGGGTGGTTTCACCCCCCTTGGGGCGCGAGGAGTCGGGCTGAGGGACAAGGGGTTGGGGAGGGAGGGAGGGAGGGAGGGAGGGTCGTGGCGGCGGGAGACGATGGATTCGGGTGGCGTTGGAGCCGACACTCGCGGGTGCCGGCGTTGCCATGGCCACCACCACCCTCGCTGTGAACAAGCTCTCCACGTCATATTGGGATAGTATATTCCCCACACCGCGCCGTAAAGCCCAAATAACGTAGTATATACCTACCTACTGGGTGGTACGCGGAACTATGGAAACGTTTTTTTTACACCACCCGGAGATGAGAAGAATTGAGAGAGAGAGAGAGAAATTAATTGCACCTAGTATTTTGTCGACACAGTTTGTTTTTTTTTTTCTTTTTTTTTTCTTTTTTCTTTTTTTTTTTTACCCCTGTTGGTTTTCTTTTTCAGTTTTTCTATTCAAAAAATAAAATAGAATAAAATAAAATAAAATAAAACGAAATATGTAAAATAAAACAAGAAACAAAAGCAGGTATCGATACGAATGAATGGTATAGCTGCAGCGTATGAATTTTTGTTTTTTAGATGAAACGTAAGATGGGAGAAACGATTTTTAATATTGTATTGAATATTTACGAGGTCATTTTTTGGTCTCGCATGAATGACGTATTTTTTTTCTTCAAACTTTAGGCCCTAGCTTGCGCAGATCGGTGAACGGAAGTTTCGATTACAATAAGCGATTGCGGAGATATTAATTTTTGAAAAATTGACGACCAAGGAATTCCGAGTCTCGCAGCTTTCGTAGTTCTTCGAATTTCGCGAAATCCTTCGGGTTTTAAAAGAATTTTGACGAAGAAAATAGAAGCTTTAAATTTAAATTTGAATTTTTTTTTTTTACCTCGTTTTTGTATACAATTTTTTTCACACTTACATCGAACTTTTTCTTCGTCCAGATCTGAAATTTGAAAGGTGCATTTCGAGCTTGATAACGGTACATTGTACATATTTTTCTTATCTTGAGAATTCTGAACTTATTCCACGCTGTTCAATTCTCAGATAGAAAATAGGATTCAAAGAATATTCATTTATTCACGTCTTGTGGAATTATCCATCTACAGTCACCGCATATAAGTCGATTCTACATCAAAGTACTTCGCAGCCTTTCCAAAACATCAAGTATCAAGAACTAAAAAATCACTCCAATAATCAGGCCCCCCAAATTTGGCTACACCGTAAGAAACTCAAACAAAATATCGATAACTTGTCTTCCATTGATCCCCGTTATCCAAAAATGACCAAAAAACTTTATATAACCTGTACCTAAATCTTTCTATAAAGCTTTCCTGATATAAAAAATGGTCACGTTTCTGATTCGTCCAAAAAAAAAAATTCGCTCGCAAATTCTCGTTTTTATTTTTCTGTTTTTTTTTTTTCCCTTTATCTGTTTCTTCGTTTCTTTTTTTTTTTTTCTTTTCATTCTCTCTCTCTCAACTGCACGGTAGAAGATATCGCGGATACACATAGTATGATATATCTGATAAATTATTATTATTATACTAAAAAGAAAACCAGCTGCATCAGATTTTCTCCGTCATTTTACTTTTTCTTCTTATTTCTCGCGTTTTTTCTTCTTTATCTTTGCTTTTTCTTTTTTCTTTCTTTACTTTCTTCTCTGTTTTTCTCTTTTTCTTTTCCCTCCCCTAACACTAATCTCCGACTGAACGTGAGCTGGTGGCTGTGAAGGCTGGAGGCTGTAGGATGGAGGTTGGCGGCGGGAAAACGAGGTTGAGTCGGGGGGTGGGGATTGGGGGTGGCGGTGGTGATGGTGGTGGTGGTAGCTGGCGAAGCGAAGCTCATTTTGTCGGCAACGGATGGAGAAGAAGCGTCCTGGGGTGGCGTCGTCGTGGCTCATGGCTCGGGGGTGAAAGAGCGAGAGAGAGCGAGAGAGAAAATTACGTGTAGTAAGGGAGAAGAGTATATAGGCATATATATATATATATATATATATATATATATATATATATATATATATATATATATATATATACATACACACACCCCCGAACGCCACGGTGGAAAGCTGCAGAGAGAACGTGGAACGTAGAACGTAGAACGGAGAACGGAGA
The DNA here is from genome assembly GCA_963966615.1 of Tenthredo amoena. Classification (NCBI taxonomy): domain Eukaryota; kingdom Metazoa; phylum Arthropoda; class Insecta; order Hymenoptera; family Tenthredinidae; genus Tenthredo; species Tenthredo amoena. Next base: position 1,263,714 of record OZ016494.1, read on the forward strand.
ACGGAGAACGTCGAGCGTAGGACGAAACGCCTGGCTGGCGACATTATTAGACGCCCCCGGTGAGTGGGTGTCCTTTAGCTATATGGACGTATGTACATATGTACATACATACATACGTACATTTACATATATACCTATATTACGTGAGTACA